>CM062819.1:1434510825-1435072646 GCA_031772625.1 Pinus tabuliformis | reverse complement strand
CACTATGCTCATGATTGTACCAACCCAACGAGAATATCTATATTCAAGTTGAGCAGTTTGATCATGAAATGGTAGATTGTCCTACGCTGATCACACACATGCGTGATAAGGGGGCACTACAGCCTACTCTAACCCATAATATCCAAATGATGAAGTCTGAATTGCGCGAAGAGACCCAAACGTGAACATGGTGCTTAGAAGCGGGGCAACTATAGGGGAAGATAAGGGGAAGTAGCCCAAGGAAGATACATGGGTTTGCAAGGCTCCTACAAAGGAACCTGAGTTTGACTTGGAACGCGCAAGGGAGACATTTATGGAAGCTAAGAAGAGCTTCACGGAGGCCTCTACTTCAGGTAGTAAGGATCAACCAGAGCCAGGAATGGATCCTTCTATGCTTACTACCTTTTTAGAGACATGCATGAAGCTGCTGCGCGACAATAAGGTAGTTAAAGGACTACAAGAGCTGATCACTAGGTGCGCAGGGTCAGGTGAACCGCGCATAGTCTGGAAACTAGGAAAGCATGCATTACGCACCAGGAGGAAAATGAGATTGACGGCACAGATTGGCGAGTATGAAATGGATCAGGTAATCCTAGACTTGGGTTCGAACGCGAACGTGTTACCAAATCAGACGTGGGAATGCATGGGTAGTCCCGCGTTACAGTGGTCTCCTATTCAATTATGGATGGCAAACCAACAAAAGATCTTGCCCATGGGGAGATTGCAAAGGGTAACAGTGGATATCGAAGGTGCGAGCACACAAACAAGCTTTGAAGTAATAGAGATTGTGGATGACAGTAACCCTTACCCCGCATTGCTAGGAATAGACTGGGCCACTGATATGAATGGAGTCATTAACCTGAAGAAGCGGAAGATGGTATTCGAGAAAAAGTCTCTGCGCGTAGTAGTTCCACTGGATCCAGCCGAAGGAGAGCGCTACACTAAACCCATGCGCGATGATGGAAGTGATGATGAGATGGATTGTATCTACAAGATAACTGCGCGAGACTAGGATTGGGTAAATCTGACTGCAGATGGAAGGGTCTCGTGGGAGCGCATAGGTTCCTGCACTTCGGATTCAGATGAAGAAGATGAATGCTGGCACAATTGGTTGAGAGAAGTGTCAAACAACTACTCACCACATTGGGGCATACTGGTTAATATAGAAAGTTTATTAAGAGTTATGCACAAATCACGGCACCAATGTAACAATTGTTGAAAAATGACGCTACATATTGTTGGAATGATGAATGCAAGGAAAGTTTGGATGTTCTCAAGGAAAAAATGGCCTCCGCTCCCATTTTGGTCTTCCAAAAATGGGACATCGAATTTCGTGTACATGTTGATGCGTCATGTATCGCGTTGGGCGCTATACTTACGCAGGAAGGCAAAGGCGTGGATCACCCGATCGCGTTCGCAAGTCGGCAGCTGTCCAAAGCTGAAAAGAACTATTCTACGACTAAGCGTGAAGGATTGGCGATGGTATATGTGCTCCATAAATACCGCCACTATCTACTTGGTGGGCACTTCAAGATGTATACCGATCATTCCGCATTGAAATACTTGGTGAACAAGCCTGTGTTGGGGGGGCGCATATGCAAATGGCTGTTACTATTTCAGGAATATGACTTCGAGGTCATAGTAAAGCCGGGATGCCTAAATGCAGGACCAGATCACATATCACGAATCGAGACTGGCGAGGAACCAACAAATTTGGACAAAGGACTACTTGATGCCCAGCTCTATGTAGTGTGTGTCATGGACGGCCACTTCGAAGACATTACCCATTTTTTAAATACAGGGATTGCGCCGCCGGAATGTTCAGTCCAGTAGAAGAAGAATTGGCAGTACACGTGGCAAAATTTTCTACCATCAAGGGGCACCTCTACAAAATGGGAAACAATGAGATATTATGAAGATATGTACCTGAATTTGAATGAGGACAAATCCTTGCGGAAGCACATGGGGGGGCTACAGGAGGACACTATGCAGGACGGGCGACGACACAAAGATTCTTCATGCTGGGCTATGGTGGTCAACCCTACATCAATATTTGAAAGCATACTATTGCGCCTGCGACGTATGTCAAAGAACTGGGAAACCATCATGAAGGAATGAGATGCCACTCAATCCACAGATGACACTGCAGCCATTCGAAAAATGGGCAATAAACTTTGTGGGACCAATCAAACCTCAGGGGAAGATGGGTGTGTGCTACATCATCACCACGATGGAGTACCTGACCAGATGGGTGGAAGCACAGTCGGTTAAGGGCTACATGGCCGCCACAGCTGCAAAATTTTTATTCGAAAACGTGTTGACACGGTTTGGATGCCCGAAAATTTTAATGAGTGATCAGAACACAACTTCACTCAATGAAACTATCAACACCCTCACCGAGGAGTTCCAGGTGTATCATTAGAAAAGTACGCCATACCATCCGCAAGCTAATGGGATAGTAGAAGCATTCAACAAGATTCTGGAGACTGCATTGACCAAAGTATGTAACACGCAACGAAACGACTGGGACTTGTGCATACCTGCCATATTATGGGCATACAGAACCACATGCAAGAAATTGATGGGTCAAACACCTTTCAGGTTAGTCTACAGCGCGGAAGCTGTCATGCCAATGGAATACATTGTACCCAGTTTGTGGATAACAGTGATGACAAGCATGGAAAATCGTGAAGCCTTGGAAGAGAGGCTCGCGCAATTGGAAGAACTTGAGGAAGAACAGTTTTTGGAGGGATCCCATTAGCAGGTACAGAAACAGCGCGGGAAATCTTGGCACGATTGCCATATCAAGTTGTGGACATTCAAGGCAAACGATTTAGTGTTGTTGTATGATAGCAAGTTCGAAAAATTTCCTGGAAAATTCAAAATGCATTGGTTGGGACCATATGTGGTAAAGGAGGTCACAGACAGAGGCGCGGTCCAGCTCGACAAACTTCATGGAGAGCCCTTCCCAGGAAAAGTAAATGGCTATCACCTGAAGCCCTACACAAGTGGGATGGCTGTCTGACTAACTGACTGAAGTATAGTCTTCGCGACTTGAGGAGCTGGACAGCGGTGCGGGACTATAAACACAGGTACTAGAAGCTGACCTCATAGTAGAGAATCAAGTCAGATGCAGATAATTCTGAAGCATATAGGAAGAATCACCGCACCAGCTAAGTGACTCAGGACGAGTCATGATGATTGTGTTGGGGTCCAGTTAAGTAGCGGATCCCCCAATAGCGGGCTTTTTGGGCTTAAAATCCAAGTTTTGGGTCAATGAAATGTAAATACCCCGCAAAATGCAAGCGCGAAGCGTAGGAGTCTAGGGTAGTCCACCCTAAAATATTGTAATTTAATTTAGAATGTGTCGGCCTACCCATGGTCCACGGACCATGGGAATGTATAAATAGAGCGAGGCTCTAAGGGTAGAAAGTAGTTTTTGGCTAGTTCTGATCTTAAGTGATATGGGTTTCTGAATGCGAAATTCGCTCTGAGTCTGTAAGTCCGAGTCGTGGTTGGTAGTAGTAAGAGTAGGCTCTGTAATTGTGTGCACAAAAGCCTAGTAGAGTCCACAGCTGTGTGTGCAGACCCCTGCAGCTAAGTGCCTAGGGTGGAGTTGAGGTTGTAACAGAACAAAAGTTTAATAAAAAGATAAGTTGATTCTAAAGTATTGTGCATTTTCTCGTAGATCTGTGTGTTTATGCTTCTGTTATATTCTTATGCATCTATTTATAGTTTATGGTTGTGCGCACTTGTTATGAATGAAAATGATTAATAAGACTACTGGGCCCACAAAATTAAGTCAGATCTATCATAATAACACAGTAAGGGTAGAGGATCTAGACATCGCCTCTTCGTACTCTATACCCAAAGCTACACGAAGGACAAACGACTGTGCGGAGCAGTGTGAGCGTGCAGGATCAGATCGTGACCTTTCCAGACCTCATCAAGACATCCCTAGGGTGTGGAAACTTGGTTCCAACACCCTCCCATACTACCTCGGGTGAGACCTTAGTCCACGCTTTGCGGACTGTAGCCGAGAGGGCCGTAGTGTGGGATTTGTTTGGCTAAATAACTTCTGAACATGGGTCAGGCCCCAATAAGCCTACATGAGGGTAGATTTTCTAGACTATACACCTATCACCTCAGGCTTCTCATGCATTTTACTAGGTGAGGATGTTAAAATTCCCTTATTTCTTGTTTAGGAATATTCAGAAGATGGCCCATTTTGTGCAGAAAAATCCATACCCTCAGCAGATGAGCAGTCTCTATCATTATTCCCTGATCAAGATGATTGTGCTTCATCATCTTAGCCTCCTCAACATTTCTTGGGAGACATTTATTGCTCATGACATCTTCAGGGGTCCTCAAATTCCTCCACCAGTGTCCCAAGAATCAGGAGGACCTTCTAGCAATGCTCAGGTGAAGACATATGAGAAGGCCAAAGAGACTAGAGCTACAAATGTGCCCTGGACATACATGACATATCAGAGGGGCACAAGGAGATAGTTTGCAGCTGATAGGAAAGTGTTTGCTCCAAAGGATGTGGAAGGGACCTTGCCTTCTTCATCAACTCATAAGCAAATGCTAGCTCCATAGGATGTGGAAGGGGCTTTTCCTTCTTCATCAACACAACAGGTATGAGTGTAGTAGTTTCACAAAGGGAAAGAAAATATGTTGGAGGAAAGTTTTGACGATGAGGAGAAGGAGAGAGATTTTCATTTGATAGAGCATGATGAGTCGGAGCATCATTATACTCATCATGGCATGGAAATAATTGACTTAGAGGCTCAGGATGAAGAATCACTAAAGGACATCATCATATAGGAAAAGGAGGCTCAAGTCCAAGCATTGATGGACAATTTGGAGAGAGCCAAGTATGTCATCACATATTTGGAACAAGAGAACAAACAGTTGAGTGACAAGTAGGTCCTCATGGAGCTAGAACTTCTTAAGGTGAAACGACAAGGTGACAAGGAGGCACAGGTCACTTTGACTCCTATTGAGAAGGAAATTGAGGATGATAGAGAGAATTGGCTTGAGAGAGTCAATTTGCATCTAGAGAAGTTGCTACAGAAGGATAATAGGGACAACCAGATGATCAGGCACATGGCCTACCATTATATGACATGAAACAAAATTTGCAACATGAGGGTCAAAAAGATGAAAGCTAGGCTAAGGCGGGCTCTAAAGGGAAAAAAAGAGGAGGATAGGCTTAGGTTGGTTGTTGAAGCTTCCTTGGCTCATCAAGATGCTTGATGATGGTGCTGCTCACCAATTTTGGTCAACTTTTGAGAAGATTTTTTTTTTTGCAAATTTTGGAAATTGCACACACAGTAAATCTGGCTCAATGCACAGTGCCACCACCATTGCGCTTTTCCTAGGGGCACCCAATGGACAAATGGCTTGCATTTTTAGATTCAGAGCAATGAGTACATGCACCCTATGGATTTGCTAAGTTTTTTGGGCAGAATTGGTCCACCAAAAAGTCAAAAAACACCCCAAAAATGACCTTTCTACCACTTTTTGAACACACAGAAGAAGTCTTGTGAGAATAAACTTTTGAGGGGTCAAATGAGCTTCAAATTAAGAAATTCTAGTTTTTTTGGAAAGTAGACTTGAAGATATTTCTAATGAGCTATCATGAGCTCAATTTGGATGCCGGGAAGGCCTCCAAAAGGGACCTGAAAGTGGCACTGTGCATTGGACCAGTGGCGCTACGCATAGGACAAATTTTGCACAGGATGGCCATTTTTCTGTGTTTTGACTGTGTTCATGGATTTTCTCTCATGGAGGATGTTTTACTAATGTAAATGATTACTTGGCTTGTAAATATGATGGATAACTAGTAGTAGAGGGTAGATTCATTAGATTAAAAGTCAATTTGAGCTCAAATGAATCATTTTTTCACTTTTAGAGGCAAGTTGTTAAGATGCCTATATTCCTGTTTCTCATCCAGTGTTGGTTAGATTAGCTTCTCATCTTAGGGATTTGACCCCTGAGGATGGGAGGAGGTTTAAACAATGCCTATATCTTTTTCTTCTTTCTCACTGTAAAGGGTTGGACTCAGCTGGATGCTTATGCCTTGAGTGTACATCATTTTGTAGCAGTTTAGCAACGGATTAATAAAAATTACAGTTATTTCTTTGGGATCCATGTGGTATGGAATTTAGTTCAGTTTCTTCTCTTGTGATCATATGTTAATATGTTTCGTGTACTTCATTAATCATTTCATTGCTTCTAAGTGAATGTTTTCAAGTTGATAGGTGGAATTCATAACATCACTGCGCTGCTTTGGGGAAATATTCACCATTATATGTTTTCTACAGTCTAGGAAGGATCCATGGTAATCACATGCTCTTCCTAGCTTCTCACCAGTCTTAAAAAACCTCACCCATCTAGCCCTAGAGTGCTAAACCTTATTCCTACCTTGCCCCATTGAACACCCTGCAATTTTGACCTAATTCCCTAGCCCTAACTGTCTAGCTCCTCCTGATCCAGCAAAACCCTAATCAAATCAAACTTTGTGCTACTATACCTAACCTAATCTCCTTTTCCTAATCCAGTCATCTTGACTGAGATCCTTACAGAGAGAGCCCTCTCCTGGCCTAGTAGGGCTAGCTACTTGGCTAAGCGTGGTTTGTGGTTACCCTGGCATTGCCTTCCTTCAGCCTGAGGTTCAATCCAGGTGTTAACATAGTGGCAAACATAATGGGGAAAAAAATAATAATCACCTTGTTAGTGTATTTCATTTGAATTATTAAGCTTATGGATGATGAGTTTTAGAATTTACTAGGCTGAATTGGAAAGTTGTAAAGAAATATATAAAATTTCAAAATTGAGCATACTGGCTTCATGAAAGTACACCAGATCCAATCCAGATCTGAAACCTCTAGCCATTGTCAGTGATCCTCACAAAATTGGGCAGAAATCTAAGAAAGTTGCAGAGAAATTCAGTGTAGCAGAAGAACAATCAAGTGAAGTTTTCATTCCTCGTGTTCATTCACTCACGGAAAGGTTAGACACTCTATAAGATATTGAGTTCGATGTTCATTTTGAGAAAAGTCTATTTCGTAGTAAATCTTTGAGTTAGATTGATCAAATAGTTGTTGATTCCTCTATATCTTTTGAATACCCCGTTGAAGACTTGTTTACATAAAGTAAATCAGGGTCATAGCTTATTCATGCTATCGATTAGTTGCAAAACCTTTCTTCAAACGTAGACACTTGGGTGAAAAATAGGCCATATTTTAATTTTCAAAATAGTTCCTTTACATCTACTGCAACTCAAACAATTCCTTACCAATTGCTTTCATCATTACACATGGTTCATACTACTCTAGCTGTTGTTAATTCCTCGTTGAAAATATTGAGTACCCCAATCTTTGCTTTAAATCCACCTCCCCCACCTCGAGTTATGGATGCCCGGTATGCACCCCTTGTTTTAACTCAGAATCTTGGTGCCATGCCCACTCATTATCAAACCAAAATACCTTTCTTTGATGCCACTCAAACCATTACAACTCAGCAACATGTATATAAAATGAATGATTTCTTTGACCTCCATGAAGTAGAAATTAAAGATGTGACGATATGATTGTTTGTACAAAGCTTTGGAGGTGAAGTTCAAAAATGGTTCAGAGCTTTACCAACAGCTTCTATCACCACTTTACCAATCCTCCATAGGCAATTCCTGGATCGATGGGAGGTGAAGAAGAATCCACTTCAAATTTTTTCTGAGTATGGGAACATCAAAAGAAATTTCGGCGAGAGTGTGAAAGACTATTGTGTGAGGCTTAATGCAGTATACAACGCTATTCCTGCAAACATTAAACCACCGGAGGGATTGGCTTTACTCATGTTTCTGGATGGTTTCGATGCTGATATGGAATACTAGTTGTGGGAACGTGATCCTACCACACTAGAAGACATGCAAAAGAATGCTGTGAGTGTAGAAGCAAACTTTCTTTCCAAAAGAGCAAGAATGAGATTTGAGAAAAGAGTGACCATGAAAGAAGAAGCATCTACTTCAGATATAAAGATGGATACATTGATTCGAATAGTGGAGAGGATGGTTGACCAGTTATCCATCACAAATAGACCTGAACCACAAATCTGGAATCCAAATTTTAGAGGAAAACAGCAGTCCCAATTCTGAATCAAGCAGAGAGAACAAAAAGCACCAGAGCAACCAGCACAACAACAACAGATCAGAACTCCCTTATAGCAGAATTATGTTCAAGGAATGGAAGAAGAAGATGAGGAAGATCTGATAATTGCAACAAATCACTTTTTCACTACTGATGGTATGCCCATATTTCTGACCAAAGATGAAGAATATGCAGAAGTTATAGACATTTAAAGGGATGAGGATTACATCTTAGCAAATGATGTGGTTTTGGAGGCTGAATTTGATGATTATCAACGCGGTTATATGAATGCTTTGACTACACACTAGAGGCAGTACTCTTTAAGGAGCATAGATGTACCAGTCAATCCCATTCAGAAAAGAAAGGATGTGCAATCAAAGAGTGATTCCCCAAACACTCAAAAGAAAGGAAAAGATCTTGCTAATCCAAATAAGGTAATTAAACAAGTGTCGCTGCAAATGAGAAGAACAATCAACAAAAAGATAGTGCAATGAAAGAGAAAATAGATAAGAAGGACATTGGTGTCAAAGAGGTAGAAAAAGTTTCATCCTTTAATTTAGAAAGTGAAATTGCTAAATTAAAGTGTCCATTCCTTTGACTGAACTTGTTAAGAATAGCAATTATAAACACCATGTATCTAGAATATTGCAAATAGATCCTTTTCAGAGACATGGTGAATGTCGAGGATGATCATCCTGAACTCATTTTTGGTATAGCCATAGAAGGTCAGCTTGAAGATAGCGAAGTCCCTCCCTTTTATCTGAGTCTTTGACTGCATGAGTATATTCTCCATAATGGTATGTTAGATTCTAGAGCTTCCTATAATTTGATGCCCAAAGCTATTATGGAAAAGTTGGGCTTGGATATCACCCAGAAATATCATGATTTGTACTCATTTGACTCTGGTAGAGTTCCTTGCATTGGTCTCATCAAAGATTTGGTGGTTTCTTTAGATCAAATCCCAGCCAAAAATGTCTTGATGGATGTGGTAGTTGCTGATATACCACCATAATTTGGTATGCTATTATATAGATCGTGGGGTGCTAAACTCAAAGGCACTTTACAACTTGACTTCTCTTACGCTACAATCCCTCTTTTCGGTCAATTGAGGAAGTTGTATAGGGAAAAGAAAATGAAGTATATGATTACTAGTAAAGAGAAGCCTGTGAATCATCCTATAAATGTTGTACATACTGATTTAGAGTCCTTTGTTTTGTACTTTGATAGTGGATTGAACGATGTAGATATTCAATTGGTAGAAGTAGACGATGTACCAGAAATTTTCGAGAATTTTAGAGCAGTTCTTAATCAAGAAAAAGAAAAAATAGCAATTTCTTCTTAGCAGCCTACACAGTAGCAAAAGGTTAGTGAAGAGCATAAAAATGAGGTAATCAACAAAGGTAAGGTTGAGAAAGAAACAGAATTCCAACATCTAGAAGATGAAGCCAACCTTTGGAGCATGGACTTCGATGGCGTTGTGGGTAAATACAGTGCTGGTATTGGGATTTAGATTCGAAGCCCTACTTTCTAGCCTGCCAAGGTCCCAAGTAATGTTAGAGTATGTTCCTACAAGTTAGATTTTGATTGCTCTAATAATGAAGCAGAGTATGAGGCTTTGATTACAGGTCTTAAAATTTGAAAGAAACAGGATGTGAAAAGGATTTATGTTTATGGTGATTCAGAGTTGGTGATTAAACAAGTAAAAGGAGAATATCAAGAAAAACATCTGCGGATGAGAGCCTACAGTTTGAAGATGTTTCCGGATATACCTTGATAGCGGTACCTTGGACTCAAAACATCATTGCAGATTCATTAGCCACTGCAACCAGTAATTTGAAGATTCCAATGAATTCTAGCAACAAATTTGAAATTCATGTCAAACATAGGCCTGCTGTTCCTGATAATTTGAGGTATTGGCAAGTTTTCTGGGATGACAATGAAATTAATGCCTTTTTTGCAGAATGAAGGAAAGTTTAAAAATGCTTTCATTGATGATGTTTGTGATTCCGATGAACAAGATATTGAGGTAAATCAGATGGAGGTTTTATAGCTAAAGGATAATATTATTCTTAGAGGTCTCATACCTTTAGAGGAGCTCTTTGATCAGGATTATGTGGTGAGAAAACTGATCTTGGTTCCTACGGACAAAGGAGTTGAAGATGTAAATCTTGGAATAGTTGACCAACCCAAGCTTGTAAAGTTATCAAAAACATTGTCTCCCGAAGTAAAGGCTAAGTATGTTAGGTTACTTTCTGAATTTTCTGATGTTTTTGCATGGGATTATTTAGATTTGAAAGTGTATGACAAGAATATCATTCAACATACTATTCCTATCAAGCCGAATCAAAAACCTTTTAGACAAAAGTTGAGGAGAATCAATCCAAAGCTACTGCCATCCATCGAGAAAGAGGTAAATAGATTTTTTAAAGCTGGAATCATTGTTCCAATTAGATTTTCTGGTTGGATTTCAAATTTGGTCTCAGTACGAAAGAAGACCAGAGAAATAAGGTTGTACATAGATTTCCGAAACCTCAACAAAGTGTCCTTAAAGGATAACTACCCTCTTCCTAAGATGGACCATATTCTACAAAGAGTAGTTGGAGCATCACAGATGTCACTACTAGATGGCTACTCAGGCTATAATCAGATCTTGGTGCATGAAAGAGACCAAGACAAAACTGCCTTCACAACACCATGGGGAACTTTCAGTATGCCAAAATGCCATTTGGGTTGAAGAATGTCGGAGCCACTTTTCAGCGGGCGATGGACATAACTTTTGCTAATGAGAATGATGTTTTCTTGGTAGTCTATTTAGATGATTTGACGACATTTTCTGGTTCTGATGATAAGAATTTGCACCACTTAAGGATTGTCTTTCAGAAATGTAGGAAGTTCGGGATTTCTCTAAACCCCAAAAAGAATATTTTTGCCATGGACAAGGGTAAAATCCTTGGTCATATAATTTCTAAAGATGGTATTCACATTGATCCTTCAAGGGTGGAGGAAATCTAGCAAATATACTTTTCACGTAACAAAAAGGAGATTCAGGCTTTCAATGGTAAGATGAATTTCTTACGTAGATTTATACCAAATTTGGCTAAGAATTTACGTGAATTAACTAATATGTTGAAAAAGGATAGCACTGTGAAATGGACCGAGGATGCCATGAAATCATTCAATTTGGTAAAGTTTGTTTTGAATACAACCCAGTCTTGACCAGTCCTGACCAGTCCTGATTATACTCATGATTTTATTATATTTTCATTTGCATTTGGGCACACCATGGCTACGGTGTTGATGCAAAAGAGGGATCAAGTGGAGCAACCCATTTCTTTTTTCAGTAGGACTATTCGAGATGCTGCCTTGTGTTACAATATCATTGAAAAACAAGCTCTGGCTCTTATAAAAGCATTGAAGGATTTCAGAGTATACATTTTGCATTCACATACCATAGCATATGTTCCTAATGCAGCTGTCAAGGATGTTCTCATGCAAACTGATCCGGAGGGAAGAAGAGGTAAGTGGATAGCAGCAATGTTGGAGTATGATCTTGAGATTAAGCCTACCAAATTGATCAAAGGACAAGGCTTGGCAAAATTGATGGTTGAATCAAATTTGCACGCTCTAGACATAAATCTCATTGCAGCAATGTCAGATGATGAAGATGATGGCTCACTCATTCAAGTATTAGAAATGTTTCTCAAATCACCTTGGTTCTGATATAGTTTATGCTCTTCAACATCTTTTGCCACCTCCTAGAATGTCAAGAAGTAAAGGTAGATCACTAAAACTAAAGTCTGCAAAATTCTGCATTTTAAATAGTGCTCTCTATTGGAAAGAATCGATAAGAATTCTTCTTAATTGTTTGGTTGAAGATGAAGCTCAATAGGCAACGAATGATTTTCATAGAGGTGATTGTGGTGGTCATTTGTTTTGGAAATCAACAGCTAACAAAGTGTTGAGAGTAGGATATTATTGGCCAACTTTGTTTTCAGATTTATATAAGACAGTTATGAGCTGCCATGAATGCCAAGTTTTTCAAGGAAAAAGAAAGTTGCTTCCTCTTCCTCTGAAGCCAGTTGAAATAGATGCACCTTTCTAGCAGTGGGGACTTGATTTTATTGGAGAAATCTATCCTACATCATCAACACAACACAGATGGATTTTGACAGCTACCGATTACTTCACCAAGTGGATTGATGAAATTCTAATAAGGCAAGCCACAGGCAAAGTAATTATCCAGTTTTTAGAATCTAATATCTTGTCTCATTTTGGTTGCCCTCACAAGATTATAATAGATAATGTAGCATCATTTAAGTCAAAGAGGATGGTTGAGTTTTTCAACAAGTGCAATATTACATTGGGTCACTCAATGACATACTACCCGCGGGGCAATGGATTGGCTGAGTCATCAAATAAATCCTTGGTGAACATTATCAAGAAAATGTTGGAGGCAAACAAGAAGAATTGGCATCGAAATCTTGTTAGTGCCTTGTGGGCTGACATAGTGAGCAACAAGAAATCAATAGGTATGTCACCTTTTGAGTTGGTTTATGGTATTGATACAGTATTTCCTAAATCACTTGCAGTCCTGGTCATGAGATTATTACAGGAAGCTGGTAGCAAAGAGGATGGTATTCATCGCAGAATTAATCAAATGATTCACCTTCAGCAAACAAGAGAAGAAGTTTCCCAAAACACTTTCTGGTTGCAAGAGAAGATAAAGAGAATTTATGACTGCAAAACCAAGGCAGAAAAATTTCAGTTGGAAAATGCAGTGCTGCGATGGGATGCACGAAATGAAGAAAAAGGAAAGCATGGTAAGTTTGACAATCTATGGAAAGGACCGTATAAGATCTCAGCTTACCGAGGAAAAATTGCATTTTTGTTAAAGGAAATGGATGGTCAAGAATGTTCAGGAGGACCAATGAATGATAGGCTCCTGAAACACTACTACTTTTGAGGTTGTTCCCTGAAGTTACTTCACCTTCATTGTATATACCGATTTACTTTTCCTTGCCAGGTTTCAAGTACACTGTCATGTGAGCTTGGGGCCCAAAGTGAAGGCTATAAAACTTGAATGATTTGTGTCGAGTTTGGTTGATTTGGTTTATAGTCAAGTTTAGTGTCGGTCATGAGTCAGTCTTCAGTTTGTATTGAGTCATTTTTCTTATTTTAGTCTTTGTTTGTTTGACCGTATTGCCCAATGAATGAGGCACTTGGTATACGGTGTTCTTGACACCTCCGAGGAGCTGCCATCCCCAATAAGGCCAATGTTAGTGTCAATATCTGCATACTTCCATCAGGATCAAATTTCCTCTTTGCATTTTCCTTTTAGGGGTCCCATATTGAAATTCTTACATCATTTCATTAGGTCATGTCAAACTGATCCACCGATGGTTTTCTTCTCTTCAAAAATTCTAATTTCTCCCTCATAGAGTATATTTGCTGACCCTTCTTCAAGGTGTCTTCAGTTATGGTTTCATGGTCAATTTGCAATCATGCTTTCATTACGTCATAGGGCATGTTTTCATTAGGTCTTAGGGTTTAATTTCCAAGGTCAAGATCATGATTTAAAAGTGTAAATAAAGGGCAGCAAGGGTATGAGGATGATAAATAAGTCAAGCATGATGGGTTGTAGGTCATAGTTACTATATAATTATCTTTTTAACTAATGTAATTTTCACCTCAAAAAACATGTTTTTGAGGTGAAAACAGAGTATTTTGAGTTAATTTGTATTTCTTATGTAATTTTAAGTCACTTTATGTAATAAATGATCCCGGCTACACCAATGCATCTCTCCTTGCTACAAGACAAAGAAACACTGCAAAAAATAGTTCAAGTTGAGCATCATTCACCTGAAAAGGAACAAAGAAGGGAAGGCATTAAAAACAGAGATTTGGAAAAGGTCAAGAAACATTAGAAAGTGGGTTTTTCTAGTGAAAAAACAAAATCTACTCCTATATAAGGTGTCACATTTCATTTTCAAGCTCATTATTCTCATTTGGAAAAGAAGGAGTCAAGAAGTGAGGAAAGGAGGAGAGGTTGAGTGAGTTTTGGGCCAAGGAGAAGTGGTGCTGCACGTTTGGAGTAGTGGAGAAGTGTCGTTGCACTTTTGTAGTTTGGTACTGCACGCTTTAGGCAGTGGAGGTGGCGTTGCACGTCAGGGGTGGTGCTGAGCATTTGAGCTGGGCGATGCACGTAGGGAGGTTTCAACAGTGTAAACTTACACTGTGCTGCATGTTCAGAAGTGGCACTGCACATCTGTAGATGGCGCTGCGCGTTGAGCAACAAAGACCAAAAAGCCTCCAAACTTCATAAAAACTGCCAAAGAACCCTCTCATCTCTCAAAAAAGTAAGTGCCCTCACTATACCTCATCATTGAAGTTTCAATTGAAGTGTTTGAAGGAATTTACCATGACAAAGGTGAAACGCTAGTTTCTCCCTCAATTACATTCTAGAAACCCTAATCCCCTCTATTTTTCCCACCACCTATCACTAAAACCCTAAACCCCTTCCCTATATCACTCCATAACATTCTATACCCCTTCATCCTTCATCCCACAAGTTATGTTTCAAAAAAGGATCTAAGCCCCTCTCCCCCATTTTCATAATTCATACCCTCCCATTCATTTTCTAGCCCACCAAAATACCTCACAAGGTTATTTCCCATTCCCCCACTCCTAAATCACTCTTACTCATTCCCTTCATCCCTTTTCTAGGAGTGCACAACCTCAAACTTTGCAAACATGGACAGAGAAGACAAAGACTATGAGGAGGAGGAAAACACTGGCAGTGACAGTTCGATAGATAAACCTCGACATCAGAGAAAACCACACAAGGGAGGTAGAATTATCAGGGAAGAGCCATCAAACCTCAGAGAATTATAGGCCTCTCAGTTGGCTATCACTTGTTTTAGGCATCTAGGGTGCTATGAGTTTTGTGAGCAGGTAGAGAGAGTTCAACACCATCCTGAGCTCACTAGGCTTTTTGTAGCCCATCTTCAGGACAACAAGGTGACTCTTGCTGGGGTGAGATTTACAGTTTCACCTTCCATTATTGCGGATGCAGCCAGGATTCCGAATGCAGGGGAGAAGTGGTACAAGGAACAAAACCTGGATGAACACTATTATGAGCCTTACATCAAACCCAGGTACAAAAATGAGGCGAAAATAATTTTTCCTTTTAGATTACTTGAAGACAAGTATGCCCCCATGATGAAAATCATCATGAAATATTTTACTTGTGAGGGCAGATTTTCTAGAATGTACACCTATCACGTCAGGCTTCACATGCATTTTACCAGGGTGAGGATGTTAAACCTCCCTTATTTCTTGTTCATGAATATTGAGGAGATGGCCCATTTTGTGCAGAAAAAGACATACCCTCAGCAGATGAGCAGTCTCTATCATTATTCCCCGATCAAGATGATTGTGCTTCATCATCTTAGCATCCTCAACATTTCTTGGGAGACATTTATTTCTCATGACATCTTCAGGGGTCCTCAAATTCCTCCACCAGTGTCCCAAGAATTAGGAGGACCTTCTAACACTGCTCAGGTGAAGACAGATGAGAAGGCCAAAGAGACTAGAGCTACCGAGGTGCCCGGGACTTACATGACATATCAGAGGGGCACAAGGAGATTGTTTTCAGCTGATAGGTAAGTGTTTTCTCCACAGGATGTGGAAGGAACCTTGGCTTCTTTATCAACTCATAGGCAAATGCTAGCTCCAAAAGATGTGGAAGGGGATTTTCCTTCTTCATAAACACAACAAGTACGAGTGCAACAGCTACGCAAAGGGAAAGAAAAGACATCGGAGGAAAGTTTTGATGATGAGGAGAAAGAGAGAGACTTTCATTTGATAGAGCATGATGAGACGGAGCAACATTATACTCATCACGGCATGGAAATAATTGACTTAGAGGCTCAGGATGAAGAAACAATAAAGGGCATCATCATACAGGAAAAGGAGGCTCAAGTCCAAGCATTGATGGACAATTTGGAGAGAGCCAAGTATGTCATCACATATTTGGAACAAGAGAACAAACAGTTGAGTGACAAGCAGGTCCTCATGGAGCTGGAACTTCTCAAGGTGAAATGACAAGGTGACAAGGAGGCACAGGTCACTTTGACTCCTATTGAGAAGGAAATTGAGGATGATAGAGAGACTTGGCTTGAGAGAGTCAATTTGAATCTAGAGAAGCTGTTGCAGAAGGCTAATAGGGACAACCAGATGATCAGGCACATGGCCTACCATTACAGGACTTGAAACAAAATTTGCAACATGAGGGTCAAAAATATGAAAGCTAGGCTGAAGCTTCTTTTTCTCATCAAGATGCTTGATGATGGTGTTGATGACCAATTTTGGTCAGGTTTGGAGAAGATTTTGTTTTTTTTGCAAATTTTGGAAATTGCACACATAGAAAATCTAGCTCAATGCGCAATGCCACCAGCGCTGCGCTTTTCTTATGGGCACCCAATAGACAAATGGCTTGTATTTTTGGATTTAGAGTGATGAGTACATGCACCCTATGTATTTTCTAAGTTTTTGGGCCAGAATTGGTCCACCAAAAAGTAAAAAAACACCCTAAACATGACCTTTCTGCCACTTTTTTGACACACAGAAGCAATCTTGGGAGAATAAACTTTTGAGGGGAAAAATAAGATTCACATTAAGAAATTATAGCTGTTGTGAAAAGTAGACTTGAATATCTTTCCAATGAGCTATCATGAGCTCAATTTTGATGCCAGGAAGGCCTCCAAAAGGGACTTGAAAGTGGCGCTACGTGTTGGACCAGTGGCGTTGCGCGTAGGACAAATTTTGCACAGGATGGCCAATTTTCTATGTTTTGACTGTGTTCATGGATTTTCTCTGATGGAGGATGTTTTACTAATGTAAATGATTACTTGGCTTGTAAATATGATGGATAATTAGTGGTAGAGGGTAGATTCATTAGATTAAAAGTAAATTTGAGCTCAAATGAATCGATTTTTCACTTTTAGAGGCAAGTTGTTAAGATTCCTATATTCCTGTTTCTTGTTTAGTGTTGGTTAGATTAGCTCCTAATATTAGGGATTTGACCCCTAAGGATGGGAGGAGGTTGAAAAAATGCCTATATCTTCTTCTTCTTTCTCATTGTTGTTGGGTGCTAAAAGGTGTCTTTTAAAACTCCTAATTACCTCACATTAATCATCAACCCGGGAAAGTCCTTTTATTCCAAGAGTGTACAAAATATGTGCATGCTATGAATCCAGAGAGTAATATTTCTTCAAAATGAAATATAAATTTTTTATAAAAGAGTAAGCGGATGCATGATACAACTCAAAAACTACAACTGTTAATGGAAATATTACATCAAGACTTAATCTTCAACTGAAACTGTAATCAGATCTCAAACCGGAAATTCAAATGGAAATGATGTCAACTGAGAGTTCAGTAGTAGTAACCAATCTCTTCTAGCTGATTCTATCTAAATCACATTCAATCCCAATTAAGCAATTTATATGGAGATGAGGTCAACTGAGAGTTCAGTAGCGGTAACCAAACTCTTTCAGCTGATTAGATACTAACCACACTCTTATTGTAATCAACAAGGTTCACTATCTTAACTGCTAATTAATTTAATCTACAATAAGCATAAATAGAATCAAATGACAATGTTGTGAAGCATGTAAAGAAAATGTACTAACTTCAATATAGGAAATCGGTAAATAGCAAACAAGATAAACTCACAGAAAATGGAAAAAATATCAAACCAATCAAACTTGCATGAATTAGAAAGATATAACACAAAGGATAACAGTTTGATCCACCAGAGGCCGGGCCCTTAGCCACCAGCGAATACTGCTGAGCTACTTCAGAGAATACAAATGAACAACAACGTAAATTATATATTAACCATTGAACTCAATTCTCATTACAATATGGTCGTGTTCCTCCAAAGCAAGAGTCTATATTTTAAAATTACAATTTGAAATGAACAGAAAGTCGATCCCCTTTCCTCCTACAGTTTTTACTTTTATAATAAAAAAGAGGTAAGAGATAAATGTGATCCCTCAGGATCGGGAGATATCGAGGGATTCACAATTGAATGCTATCTTCTGACACCCTTCATATTTAGCGTTGATCCTCCTGATTCGTCCTCCGACCTGACTGCAACCGACGCGCCTCATTCTTCCTTTGTTGGTTTATGTTGTTCTGTCTCTAGGGAACATCAACTGTTCCTTTCATCATTTCTCTGCATAAAAAGGAATAAGAGTTAGTTACGGTGGCTAAATCTTAATTGAGAGTAGTTCATTCATTTCTTATCATAATCCATCAATATGTTAGCGTATCAAGATATGAAAGAGATAAGAAAAGAGGAAAAAGGTGATGGAATTAAGAGTAAATACATACCCATTACGTAACTCAACATACTCCCCTACTTACCCCGTTTCATGTCGTCATGAAAATCAAATAGTTCTTATGCAGTGCAGTTAAAGAGTAGGCTAGAGAGAAAGCGTCAAAAATTGGTCTAAAACCATGATGTTGAGCCAGGAGTGCAAAGGTGGGCCCTTCCTATCCTTCAGGAAATTCGTAGTCAGCCTGATACCCTTTAGGGGGATACCAAATAATGGGACTCCGAACCCGGCATCCTAACCAATAAGGTCCTTCTCCCAAAATAAGATTTTTGTAGGTGACCATACAGGCTGCAGCATCTTTAAAATTTTTGTAATTAAATGGTTCCCTATCTTTCACATTATTAGTGGAGATCATCGATCTGAGCTTAGATGCAGTCCTTTTTCTTTTTGAAACAGGGTTATGTGCTGGTAGGTTTTCACCTCTTTCAAGGGCCGATATGAGATCATCCCAGATTGATTGTTGTTGGGCAAGGTTGTGACTAACTATTAACCTGATCAGACAATGGTGGCTAACTACTGTTTCTGGATGTTGAGATCATCTCAGCCTCTTGGTAGTGTCATGAAATAATGAATTCAACAGTGCAGGAAAATTAATAGAGAATTTTTGTTTTAGAACTGCTAAACGTTTGAGTTGTCACGACCTTACCACGTCTCTACGCCCATCGCAGGTAATATAGTTCTAGACAATTCATGCCAATTCTCCTCATGGCTCTGCAAGAGAAGATGGCCGAATGCCTTTACCCTTCTTGATTAGCTCTTGTCCTTCGTCCCTAAAAATTTCCATAGCGTCATGTAGCCTTAATCGCTTGTTAGCCCATACTGGTCCTTTTGCTGGCAACCCAGACACTTTTGCTATCACAACATCTGTTACGGTGATTTGTCTACCTCTCACCAAGGATTGTCCATTCTGTAGATGCTGTAAAAATTCAATGGTGATTTCCTCATTGGGGGGTTGAAATCTTGTAAAATATGTTGTCCATCCTGTGCGAGCTAGTATTTCTCTGTATTCATCGGAGACAGCCAATGTTAAAGGTTCTTGGCGCACTGCTTTTCCTCCCATGATGCTTGAGTTCTTCCCTCTTCTGCAAACAATTAGTGCGGTGGAGAAAGCACAGTAATGAGTAGAGCCGAGAGATGGAACATCAAATGGTTGTAATGGCTTTATTAGGTGATGTTTTATAAACATAAATATCGTTAAATCAAGGACTGTTATAATACCACATGCTCTGTGATTATGGGATGTCGTATTATTCTACAAAATCAAATGAAAATATGACAGTGCATGCATGAGTATATTGGAGGTCCTCGCCTCCTCTCGAAATGATAGGTTGCCTACGACCAAATGGATGAAAAGATGACATGCTGGCGGCGAAGTATAGGGGTGGTGGATTGGGTAATAAAAGCAACAGGGTATGTATATTAATGAAATGATCATAAAATGATATTGGAGTAATGAAAACAAGGCATGTAACGAGAATTATTAATAAGTGATAAGATGTTGTGAGGTGATGTGATAAATAAAAAGGACAGCATACGCAGGAGATGATACCTTACCCCCATTATTCCACTTGAAAATGTTGTGATTGATTTTAAAATATTAAATCATTCATAAAGGTTCAAGGTAAGTTAGGGAAATAATCTCTCCGTAGAAAAAAATAGAAAAATAAGAAGAGGGAATTATAATAATTATTGATGTAGAAAATAAAACTTCAATACCATAAGTAGAGATTTTGTTTCCTGCAGGCATCCATAGCCTCGACAAAGTTGCTTTCTAACCCTTGGGAGCCAGGGTCCTCTATGTATAATTGGGGAAGTGCATTATGATGTACATAGTAGAGACCAATGTGCTGGCATGGTAACCAGATGAACACATTGCCATTCACTAGGAAGTAGCGAAAGTGGTCAGGCCGGCTCGTGATGAGACCTCCTATTCCAAGGACTTTGTTTCTTGATGCATCCATTGGATCATATCTCTAGTGTGGTGGCCATAGTGGGAATGCGAATTTTCCCCTTCCTTATGATCATGGTAGGCTGGCTCGTAATGAGATCCCCTATCCTCCATCTGTGGAAAAAAAATCATAAAATTGTTAGTGAATCTCTATATATATATATATATTTTTTTTTTTTTTTTTTTAACACTCCTCATTTTATATATAGAGGGTGGCTCAGTACTCCTTAAGAGTAGGGATGGTGGAAGAAGTTTGAACATATCAATAGAAAAAAAATATACCCATAATCTTATTGATAATAAACAGAGAGAATTATACGAGACGGGGGAGAACCAACATGGTAAAGATAATCAATCAGTTTCATTTATAGCGGAAATGAGGACAATGAAGTGATATAGATAATTGTGTCCTTTCTTTTTTGATCATCACAAAGCAATCTTGTTAAAGATGATAATATTCAAGATATTCGCCTGCTTCAGTAGACTCCATACTTGTTGTCCTTAGATATGTATTGTACTTTTATGCCATAAAGAGGATCATAAAGAGTGAACTGGGATGGGCTAGGAATGATCATGCAAGGGGAAGAAAGGGTGTTCTAAAAAATACTCACAAGGTGTTGTTCCCTAAAGGGAACAACAAAAGAAAACACACGCAAAAGTGTTGTTCCCTATAGGGAACAACAGCTATTCCCTGTAGGGAACAACAAAGAAAATACACGAAAAAAGTGTTGTTCCCTATAGGGAACAACAAAGAAAAACACACGCAAAAAGTGTTGTTCCCTATAGGGAACAACAGCTATTCCCTGTAGGGAACAGCAAAGAAAAACACATGCAAAAAGTGTTGTTCCCTATAGGGAACAACAGATGTTCCTTGTAGGGAACAACAACTGTTCCCTTTAGGGAACAACAAAGAAAAACACACACGAAAAGTGTTGTTCCCTATAGGGAACAATAAAGAAAAAAAAACATGAAAAGTGTTGTTCCCTATAGGGAACAACAGCTATTCCTTGTAGGTAACAACAGCTGTTCCTTGTAGTGAACAACAAAGAAAAACACACACGAAAAGTTTTGTTCCCTATAGGGAACAATAACTGTTCCCTGTAGGGAACAACAAAGAAAAACACACATGAAAAGTGATTTTCCCTATAGGGAACAATAGCTAAAAGTACAAGCAAAAAGTGTTGTTCCCTATAGGGAACAATAGTTGTTCCCTGTAGGGAACAACAAAGGAAAACAGGAAACAAACCAAAAACAATCATCTCTACTGTTCTAAGAAAATACAATCGAATAGAAAAAAATAGAAAAACAATTGTATGTACAAGTTTCAAAAATAAATTCTTTACAGGACTGGTGTTGTCAAAGAGTTGCCTTCTGTAGTGAGAATTTGTATCGTAGAATCTTCACGTATATGTTGGAAAAAGGATTCCCTTGTAAACAGTTTGTGGTAGAGGCGCACTCGATGCCCATTTTCTTTAAAAGAGTAGCCAGAACCATCAATGGTGGATAATGTAAGGGTGACATTATCGTGCACCTCTTTTATCTCGTAGGGACCTAACCATCTAGTCTGGAGTTTGCCTGGGAAATCCTGGAACCTGGAATCGTACAGAAGTGCCCAGTTGCCTTCATGGAATATCTTTTCTTGATGAGGACACCATGCCATTTTTCTCTTTGTTGTTGAATAAGTGCAGTATAATGAAGAGTAGATAGTCGGATTTCATCTAATTCATTTATTTGTTGTAATATGTTAATCTTTGCTTCATTCAAATCCAACCCTACTTCTTGGGCTATCCTCAATGTATGAATTTCAAATTCTATGGGGAAGATAGGTTCCTTACCAAACACCAACTGATATGGGGAGTATCCTATGGTATTCCTCCAAGTCAAGCAATATGCCCATAGGGCTTTTGGCAATCAGGTAGCTCAATCGTGTCTATGCGAGGCGATTGTCTTTGTTAGAATGGCCTTCATTACTTTGTTGGTACTCTCTACCTCGTCGTTTTCTTGCGAGTGGTATGGATATGTGATTCTGTGCAAAATGTGATGATGTTTTAGTGTAGTAGCAATCTTATGGCCTACAAATTGTGGCCCTCCATCCATAATTATTTCTCTGGGCAAGCCATACCACACAAAAATTTCGAAAATAAAGTTGATTACTGTTTCCTCTGTTTCTCTTGGTAATGCTACTACCTCCACCCATTTAGTCACGTATTTCGTTGCAACCAGTATATATGACTTTTGATTAGATGATGGATTTATTGGGCCAATGAAATCTAATGCCCAACATTCAAAAGGTTTGATGACTAACTGTGGATGTAGGGGCATCTCGTCAGACTGGCCAGGGTGGCCCATTCTTTGGCAGTTGTCACATGCCTAGATAAATTTCTTGGCGTCCTTAAAAATCGTGGGCCAATAATAGCCCATCTGTAAGATTTTATGTCCAGTCCTGCGGTCTGCAAAGTGTCCACCACAAGGTCCATCATGGCAGGCTTTTAGAATATCGTAGATTTCTTCTTCCCAGATACACCTACGAATATGCATATCGGCTCCTGTGTGAAAGAGGTATCCTTCAATTCAGGAGAACCGAGTGATACGTTGCACTATTAATTTTCTTTCTCTGGGCGTCAGGTGTTTGGGTAGTTTTCCCACTACTAAGTAATTCGTGACATCTACGTACCACAGTGTTTTCACGGTCATAGCAAACAGGTGCTCATCGGGGAACTGGTCTTCTACCGCCACTGCGTTGTCTGTTCTTGGCACACATGAGAGGAAGTCTGCCACCATATTTTCCTTTCCTGGTCGATCCTTGATCGTTATGTCAAATTCCTGCAAAAGGATTAACCATTGTGTCACTCTTCCATTTATACTAGGTTTATTAGCTAAATATTTGATAGCAGAGTGATCAGTATACAACACCACAAGGTATCTTGTTATATAGTGTCTGAATTTTTTAATAACATAGATTACAGCTAGAAACTCTTTCTCGATCACTATGTAATTCAACTCAGCAGGAGTTAAGTTTTTGCTGATGTAGTATATCGCATAGGGTTTCTTGTCTTCTTCTTGGACAAGAACTGCTCCAATGGCCGTATTTGATGCATCAGATGAAATCTAGAATGGTAAATCCCAATTCGGGCCCCGTAGTACTGGGGTTGTTGATACTAGCCGTTTTAATTCTGCAAAGGCAATGTCACATTTGTCAGTCCATATAAAATCGATATTTCTTGTCAAAGCATATAATGGTGCAGCAATTTGGGAGAAGTTTTTTATAAATCTCCGATAATATCGAAAAAATCCCAAAAAACTACATACCTTTGTTTGAGTGCAGGGGGTAACTAGTAAGAGGATTACCTGAATTTTTGCTGGATCTACCTGAATTCCAGCTGTTAAGATGTAATGACCCAGGATCAGGCCTTCTGTCATCATCATGTGGCATTTCTCATGGCTTAAGAAAAGCCTAGTAGCAATGCATCTTTCCAGTACTTTCTCCAGTGTCTGTAATGCCTGCTTGAAGTCAGATCCATAGGGTGTAAAATTGTCCATGTACACCTCTAATCCCTCGTTTATCAAGTCTGCAAAAATACTAAGTATGGCTCTCTGGAATGTAGCAGGTGCATTGCAGAGCTCGAAAGGTAATACCCTGTAAGCAAACGTCCCCCAAAGGCAGGTGAAGGTAGTCTTATCTTAGTCTTCAGGGGCAATTTGGATTTTGTTGTAGCCACTGAAGTCGTCTAGGAAAGAGAAGAATTTTTTTACCTGCCAATGTGTCTAGAACCTGGTCGATAAATGGAAGGGGGAAATTATCTTTTTGCATTCTTTTGTTAATCTCTCTATAATCGAAATGTATATGCCATTTCCCATTCTTTTTAGGAACCACAACTAATGGAGAAACCCATTTACTATCAGATATAGGATATATGAAATTCACATCTAACAGTTTCTATAGTTCGTCTTTAACAACATCCTTTAGGTGAGGGTTTAATCTTCGCTGAAGTTGTCGAATGGGTCTCGCATATTTTTCAGTGTAGATGTGGTGCATACATAATTGGGGGTCAATCCATTTCATATTTGGGTAATCCCAAGCAAAAGCCCCTTTATATTTCCTAAGGATTTGAATAAGCTTCTACTGCTGGTCATCACTCAAGTTTTTTTTAATGTTAAGGACTTTCCCTAGCTCAATTTCAATAGGTTTGCTATTATAGACAGTTGTTGTTGGTATTGTTTGGTCATTGATATCTTTTAAATGATTTTCTTCAATTTCATTATCAAGGACTGCTTCAATCATGTGACATTTTAGATTAGAAACGCCATCTGGGTGGTTAATGTAAGTGTTAATAATATCATCTTCTGTTTGGTTCTTAAATTCAAGAGCATTTGTTACAGTTAGTGGTGATTGAATATTTTCGATTAAATATGTTACAGGTTGCTTCCTATTTTTTATTATGGTAAGGCTTGGCTGAGCTGGAGGGTATAAAGCTAGGTTATTCACACCATTTCCTCTGGCTATAGTCATATTTCCTGTTTGACTTATATAAGCATATGCAGTCGCTAGCTAAGGTCTTCCTAATATTAGAGGATGTCCATCTAGCCAGATTCTAGGATTAATAATCAAGAAATTTGCTAGGTACTCCCAAGAATCTACATACACCATTACATCCTGTAATGTCCCTTCTGGTTTAATAACTGAACGGTCAGAAAGTTCCAGCAAGGTTGTAGTTGGATCTAAGGCTGTGATGCCAAGTCTCTGACAGGCTATTATTGTGAGAATATTAATGGCTGCCCCTAGATCTATTAATGCATTGGGAAAGGAGCATCCATTTATTTGTACTGTGAAAATAGGGTTTCCTAGGTCTTCATATTTCACCTGTATCTCTCTGCCTAATAATAAATCAGACAAAGTTCCAACAACGTGGACAGTTGGTGTTACCTTTATTTTCCTCGTAGACTTTTTGGTACACAATTCCTTAATGGTTTTTGCATAGATTGGAATGTCCTGAATAGCCTGGAGGAGGGGTATTTTTACACAAAGATTTTTTAATTCTCCCAGGAGATCGAATTCGGGATATTTGATTTGGCAAGGTATAATCAATCTTTCTAGGAATGGCGGAGAAGAGGTAATAGTTTGTTCGTGGCTTTTCTAATTGACTATATTCTCCCTTTGAGGTGTTTGTTCTACATGTAGTGGTTCTTCCAATTGCATATTTTTATCATCCTCTAGCGCGATTATTCATCCAAACCTCAATTTGAGTTCATTACATTCTCTCAACTTGGTTTCTGGATCTAGACCTTCAATAATTTGTACTGACTGGATTGGTTTGTTGTTAGGATTTGGGTTGGGATGGCTGGAAGTTTCGGTTGTAGATTGGGTTGAGGATTCTGCTGCAACGTGTAAGGTGCTGGTAGTGTAGGTTGAGGCAGGGGGACTATCCCTACTAGCTGGTTCATGGGTCTTTGCCAGCTTGATTGCCAGTTTTGGTTTTGTGAAGTGGAGGGGGACCATTGAGATGGATATGGGTTGTTCTGCCAGAATGATGGAAAGTAAGAGGAATTTGGCCAACTATTGTTTGGATTTGACTGATTGGACCAAGGTGGCATAGAGAATTCTTGTGGTGACCAATTAGGAAAAGGTGGCTGGTTCTGCCATGTAGCTCCTATGTATTGCTGAGAATTATATTGTGAAGGTTAAAAGAATGAAGATGGGTTGGTAGGCATACCTGTTTGCTGTGCTTACCATTAGCAATGCTAGTTTAACAGCTAGATAGGTTCTGCTTCTTCCTCTGCCTCCTTGAAGACCGCTTTTAATCTTGTGAGAAATGGGCAATTTTCTGTGGCATGTTCTTTAGTGCATATGGCATAGGTATGTACCATATCCAATGGGCATTCTTTATGACTATGTTTCTTCCTGCATCAAGGGAAAAAAATAACTAGGTTCTGTTCTGCTTTGACCTGCTTCTACTTGGCTTGTATGATCTCTAATTGTGTTGTCAAGGTTCCCTAGATATTCCTTTTGAAATCTTCCAGCAGGTTTCCGATTTCAGTATGAGTAATGCTTCCACCAGAGACTTTGCTATCCCTGGTGATTGCATCACGTCCAGCTGGTTTTAGTCTTGTACTTCCCCTCGAGCACTTGATACACAAATCAATAATGTTAACATAGTCTTCTTGATAGATATCACCTTTATCGATGATATTTAGTTTCTCTATCCACTGGTCTTTCATCCCATTAATCATCGTGGTTTTTAGAACACTATCAGGCAGATTTTCATAGGGAGACCTTTGGAGGTTATATTGGAAACACTCCACATACTCTTCCAAAGTTTTGCTAGGCCTTGCTACCATTTGGAATATCTCATCTTTTAGTTCTCTAGATCTGCAATAATATTGATATTTTTTAAGGAAGTCAGTTTTCATTTGGTCCCAATCATTGATGGTGCCTCCACCTAGTCCCATAAACCAAAGCAGGGCTGCTCCCTTTAAAGTGGAGGGAAACAGCTTCAGTTTTTGGGGGTCGGTGGTGTAATCATAACCCTGACGTAGGATGTCGAATTCAAACAGGAACACATCCAGATCTTCTGAAGTGAGTCCATGAAAGGTGGGAATATTTTGTAGAGGGATAGCTTTCATGGGGGTGTTGACAGCTGTGTCAATAATAGGATATTGTAATGTAGAGGTCTGGGGTGGTTGTGGATTATTGGCCATTGGATCAAAGATATGCCAGTATCCTTCTGGGATCTCTGGAGCTGGAGAGTTGTCCCTAGGATGTCTAGAAGAGGTGGGAATGATCCTAACAGCACTCCCTT
This sequence comes from Pinus tabuliformis, assembly GCA_031772625.1. Classification (NCBI taxonomy): domain Eukaryota; kingdom Viridiplantae; phylum Streptophyta; class Pinopsida; order Pinales; family Pinaceae; genus Pinus; species Pinus tabuliformis. Next base: position 1,435,045,348 of record CM062819.1, on the reverse strand, counting down.
GATCTGGGACACTGGGTGTCCTTTGCTCAATTACTACCTCAGGAGATCTTGGTTCTGCTGGTTTAACCTCGGATTCCCCTGTTTCTCCTTCTCCTTCACGAACATTGCAAGAATTCCCTTCTTGTGAGGGAATTGATCGTGAATTTTCAATATCTTGAAAACTCTGTTCAGTCCCTTCAGTTTTACTGTGGACCTTAGTGTAGGCTACAGATGGTGAGCCTGTGGCCCGAAGGGAGATAGTAGGATGTCTAGAAGCAACGGTTTGGGGACCTACTGATGGCTGAGATTCAACTTTTCTTAAGATGTCGTCGATAAAAGTTGATCTTCCAAGGGTCACCGGTCCCTTAGATTTTTCAGGTTTGGGGTGTGAGATTGTATTGTTTTCTGGTGTTTTCTTCTTATCATTCATGCAAAAATTCAAGTGTTTATTTCTACCTTAAATTCCTAGCAATTCTGCTGGAAAGCGGGCGGGGGAGCAGGCATTTTACTTGCTCCGTATGCAGGCTCTTACCTTCCATTTTTAATACCCAATTCTCTCTCAGCAGAAAAACATCAAACACCTACTTTACTTTTCTGTAATTGTGCTAAAACGCGGGTCGAGGAGCAAGCACTTTACTTGCTCATTACGTAGGTTCTTACCTTCTGTTTTCAATACCCAATTCTTTCCCAGCAGCAATTATCAGATATACATCACTCTTTGTAAAATGGTGACACTCTCCCCGGAAACAACGCCAAAATTTTGGGTGCTAAAAGGTGTCTTTTAAAACTCCTAATTACCTCACATTAATCATCAACCGGGGCAAGTCATTTTATTCCAAGAGTGTACACAATATGTGCATGCTATGAATCGAGAGAGTAATGTTTCTTCAAAATGAAATATAAAACTTTGATACAAGAGTAAGCAGATGCATTATACAACTCAAAAAATACAACTGTTAATGGAAATATTACATCAAGACTTAATCTTCAATTGAAACCATAATCAAATCTCAAACAGGAAATTCAAATGGAAATGATGTCAATCAAGAATTCGGTAGTAGTAACCAATCTCTTCTAGCTGATTCTATCTATATCACGTTCAATCCCAATTAAGAAATCTATATGGAGATGAGGTCAACCGAGAGTTTAGTAGCGATAACCAAACTCTTTCAGCGGATTAGATACTAACCACACTCTTATTGTAACCAACAAGGTTCACTGTCTTCACTACTAATTAATTTAATCTACAATAAGCATAAATAGAATCAAATGTCAATGTTGCGAAGCATGGAAATAAAATGTACTAACTTTAATATAGGAAATTGGTAAATAGAAAACAAGATAAACTCACAGAAAATGGAAAAAATATCAAACCAATCAAACTTGTGTGAATTAGAAAGATATAACACAAAGGATAGCAGTTTGATCCACCAGAGGCCAGGCCCTTAGCCACCAGCGAATACTACTGAGCTACTTCAGAGAATACGAATGAACACCAACGTAAATTATATATTAACCATTGAACTCAATTCTCATTACAATATGGTTGCGTTCCTCCAAAGCAAGAGTTTGTACTTTAAAATTACAATTTGAAATGAATAGAAAGTTGATCCCCTTTCCTCCTACAGTTTTTATTTTTATAGTCAAAAAGAGGTAAAAGATAAATGCGATCCCTCAGGATTGGGAGATCTTGAGGGATTCACAACTGAATGCTATATTTTGATACCCTTCATATTTAGCGTTGATCCTCCTGATTCGTCCTCCAACATGATTGCAACCGACGCACCTCATTCTTCCTTTGTTGGTTTATACTGTTCGATCTCTAGGGAAAATCAATTGTTCCTTTCATCGTTTCTCTGCATAAAAAGGAATGAGAGTTAGTTACGGTGGCTAAATCTTAATCGAAAGTAGTTCATTCATTTCTTATCATAATCCATCAATATGTTAGCATATGAGGATATGAAAGAGATAAGAAAAGAGGAAAAAGGTGATGGAATTAAGAGTAAATACATACCCATTGTGTAACTCAACAATTGTAAAGGGTTGGACTCAGTTGGATGCTTATTCGTTGATTGTACATCATTTTGTAGCAGTTTAGTAGGAGATTAATAAAAATTGCAGCTATTTCTTTAGGATCCATGTGGTATGGAGTTTAGTTCAGTTTCTTCTCTTGTGATCATATGTTAATATGTTTTGTGTACTTCATTGATCATTTCATTGCTTCTAAGTGAATGTTTTCATGTTGATAGGAAAAATTCATAATATCACTACTCTGCTTTGGGGAAATATTCACCATTATATGTTTTCTACAGTTTAGGAAGGATCCATGGTAATCACATGCCCTTCCTAGCTTCTCACCAGTCTTAAAACACCTCACCCATCTAGCCCTAGAGTGATAAACCTTATGCCTACCTTGCCCCACTGAACACCCTGCAATTTTGACCTAATTCCCTAGCCCTAACTATCCAACTCCTCCTGATCCAGCAAAACCTCTTCGAAATCAAATCAAACTTGTGCTAGTATACCTAGCCTAATATCCTTTTCCTGATCTAGTCATCTTGGATGAGATCCTTACGGAGAGAGCCCTCTCCTAGCCTAGTAAGGCTAGCTACTTGGCTAAGTGTGGTTTGTGGTTACCCTGGCATTTCCTTCCTTCGGCCTGAGGTTCAATCCAGGTGTTAACAAAATCCAGAGAAAACCATCTCCACCCTCTCGATTTACAAGGACTTCAGAGGCATTGTTACTCACTAAGGAGAAACCATCTGGTCACCATTCTTGCCAACCAAAAATGTTCACTAAATTCTCTTCTCTTCTCTTATTGTTACTCATTACTTTTATGCTGCTGAATGTTGATCAAGTTTGAATGGATGAGTGAAAGTCTGAGGATGCCTACATGAGTGAGAGTGAGTGTGCTCTCTCAAAAAATGATACTACCTTATTTTCCTCTACTATCTCTTCTTTTGTGCTGGGATTGGATTTTTCTCCTTGATGCTAGCACAATCAACTTCCTTAATTTAGTTCTCCTTTCCTTGTGAGTGTTTCTCAAGGCAATATGGCATGTGTACTTCCTTGCAACCTAAATTTAAATTCATGACCAATCCATTAAGGCTCACCAACCAACCCTTTAATGGTTGTCCCAAAAAAGGTTCATATTTATGAAGAAGAAACCCATTGACATCCCAAGAAAGAAACCCCCTCTCTCATATCTTGAATTCATGTCCCTTGGCTCAATCCCATTTAGTTTTAAATTTATTTCTGTAAAAATATTTACAATTCATTTTTTATTTGTTTATGAGAGAACCATGGTTGGGGTTGTCCCAACCATAAGAAAATTAACTGTGTTCTACTCTACTGGTTAGTAAAGATATAACAATGTAAAAGTGTGTAAAATAGTAAAATAAAAAATATACAATTTGAATCAATCAAATTGGCCAAGGAATGAAGCTTAGGTGTGCATTTTAGTGAAGCAAGGAAATTTTGGCATGCTACACAAAAATGCACGCCCAACATTCATATCAAGGCAAAATTGAATGATTCTACTTGGAGAGTATTTTTTTACTTATAAGTCATATTAATACAATTAAATATTTTTAACATTTCATATATTTATTTATGTTGTTCAAGAATACTCCAAATGGAATGTATTTCATAGGGTAAAAGGTAGGGTTTGTGTGCCTCAAATAAATGCACACGAGGACCTATAACTAATTGAAAATGATATAATGATAATTTCATCCTATGGGTTTGTGAAATTGTACCTCAGTCTTGTGGAGTAGCAATGACTCAATGGGCCTCAGTCTTGTGGTGTAACAACTACCTAATGGGCCTCAATTCTTTGGTATGGAAGTAGCCTCTTCTGACCTTCTTATTTATGATATGAGAACAAATTATGACAAAGATATGAAGGAGATATGCCGAGCCCTATGACAGAAATATGAAGGAGATATGTTGAGCCCAATGTTCATTTCAAGGAAAAATTGAATGATTCTACTTTGAGAGTATTTTTTTACACATAACATTAATAGAACTATTTATTTTTATTTTTTCACATATATATTTCTATTGCTTAAGAATACTCCAAATGGAATGGATTTCATAGGGTAAAAGGAAAGGTTTGTGTGCCTCAAATAAATACACACCATGACCTGTAATTAATTAGCAGTAATATAATGATCATTTCATCCTGTGGGTTTTTAAAATTATACCTCAGTCTTGTTGTGTAATAATGCCCTAATGGGTTTGTTGTAGCGGCTACAACACCCTCCAAAATTTTTCCTTAGCTTCGTTTTGGAGCCTCCCTACCAACCATCCTCAGTGGCATGTCTTGCACCATCGAGCATATAGGCTTCAACTATTTCTCAATGTCTTGTCAGCTTCTACCTATTATTTTTCTTCACTCCCCTCATAGGCTGTCTTTCCAGACTTAGACCATATGATGGCCAAGCAACTCCCTTAGCAAATTGCAAAAATCTAGAGGGGAACCAACCTTCCCTCCAGAAATTGCACAAATCAGTTGGCTAGTCTGCTGAGCTCAAGAATTGTGCAAATCAGTGTATAATGATTCCCTCAGAAAATTACACAATTCTGAAGGGGAACCAACCTTCCCTCTAGAAATTGTGCAAATCAGCATGGCAACCTGCTGGGCTCCAGAATTACATAGAGCTGTCAGGCAATCTTGCTTCAGAAAACTGTGCAATATGACCTAGGATAGATGCTCAGCCCAGGAATTGCACAATCGTGGGAGACAATCACCTATTCCTCCTAGAAATTGTGCAATCCCTCTAGGATAGCCAGCTCTTCTCAGCCTAAAAACTACACAAATCCTTCTCCCAGGTTTGCAAACTGTTGCATGTGCCTTTAGGTCGACTGGTCCCCTCTAGGATCGAGAGAAACTAATTTTCACGCATGAACTGTTGCTCCTGAAATAACACAAGGCGACATGAAAAGGCATCCCTATATTTAGGGACCTATGTTTAGGAGTTGGAGGTTACATGCAAGGCTTATTTCAGAAACCTCCTGCCAAGTGTCGCTTTTCCTAGATTTGTTTTCATGCGTGTCATAACCTCTATTTTATCAAAAACTTATGAACCAAACACTGCAGAGCTCATCCCTCACATCGATCTCGCAGCTCTTACATCCCACATCACATCTAGGAGTTGTCGAAACATTCAACTCAGTTGTTTCGGGGTAAGCCTACTTTGCATGTCTTGCATTGTGTTTCTGTCACTTTTTGTGTTTCAGCTTATGTAAGTGTTGTCTACTTGATTTCAATGTGTGCCTGTTGTTGTTTTGATGTATGTTAGCTTGTAGAAGCATCACTTCAATTTTCATTTGCATCTCACTACTATCACATGCATGAAACTGTTTTTGCGTCGACGGTCACCATTGTGACGACTCACTTCACACACATGTATGCTTTCCCATTTTCTGAATCCTGCACTTGATATTTACATGCATGATCATTCACTCTTTTTTACATTCAGTATCACCACGCATTCAGACTTCTCATGTTTTCAGTTGCCTGTTGGCGGGTCTAGGCTGCCTTGGCACAGATCTTGCCTTGCCGGCTAGCGTTGTGTATTCCTGGAAGTGAAGGCTCTACTTTCCCTCCAGAAATTGCACAAGTCTAGCCCAACCTTAACCTCCAGGCTTGCATTGCGCAATTCTTGGAGGCAATGCCTTGTTGGGCCTAGAAACTACCCAATGTAGTTTGTTGGTTTGCATGTCATTTCTCACTGAAATTACGCATTGTGAAATTTCAGTACTTAGCAGGCTAGGTTGGATTGTGCATTACGTAGTTCCAACAATTAATCAGCCTCCCAATATCCTGAATTGTGCCTTGCGTGGTTTTGGTAGTCAGTCTCCCAACCTCCTGGTGAAAATTGCGCAATCTTCACAGACAGTCACACATGATGTTGCATGTCAGTCCTACAGTTTGTTTTGGTTTTAAAATGACATATTTCTTGTCATGAGTGTTGCTACATCTCAAGGTATCATGGATGTTTATCTTCCTCTCAACAACACAAGTATAATTCCTTCCAGGAGAGCAGAGTCGAAGAAACTATTCAGAGCACAACTGGGGATGCAGTTGATCAAGTGTCTATGAACTTGCGTATCTATGAAGACATCAAGTTATTCATGAACAAGGATATCAATATGAAATGGCAGCAACGTCACAACAAGAAACACCATTAGTAGCAATAGAAGGTAGCACACTTGTATGCAAAAAATGCAAGAGGAAGGTTGTTGAAAGCACATAGGTAGAAAAAAGTTGTAAGCTCAAGCACATACACTGGTGATGAAAGAAACTTTGGATACTGAGGCTATGAGGCGACAACACGACAAGAGGATCGTGTGAAGGTAGAGAGAGAAACAAATAAGTGGTTGCAGGTGCTGAAGCAATAACTCAAGGAATAACAAGAGCTGCGTAGACAAGAGGAGTTGCAGCAGGAACAGATACAATAGGAGGCACAACATCCACAAATCGATGAAACTGCACCCATATAGGTTATGGATCCATACAACAACTGACATGGAGTAGATAGGCTGAGTAGTGCTATCGATCGCATGCAAAGTTGTTTAGGAGAATGGATGTCATTGTGCTCACACATACGATCCCACCCATTTGGCACACTCACGAAGGCGAAGACAAGAAGCAAGTTCGACAGGAGCTGAACATGTATTTTGACAAGTTGATGCACATGGTCACCAACACAAACTCGGAGATCAGCGCAGACACTATGCATCAGTATGTTTTTGGTCGAGCTTCACTCAAGATGATGATGCACATTTTTTCAGACGAGTTGGACAAAGGATCCATACCAGTGCACCTGGATCCAACGGAGGCAAGAGTTTGCTTTCAACAAGATGTCACCATTAAGTGCACAAACACCCTCATGAATAACCAAGCTTGGAATTAGTACGCAACCATCAACCATCACAAGGATGTTGAAGAGTTGGTCTTACCACAACGGTTCAAGTGTTAGTGATGTCTTGCATGGCTTGCTCAAGCCATTTTGTCTCACATGGGTACATGTGCATATTGTATGTAACGTCTTGTCAAGTGGAAGTTCAAGTGTCAATAGTTGAATGTAATAGTCACAAAGTAGTTGAAGAGCCATGAGGGTAGATGAAAAATCACAAAAGGGAATGTCAAGGGTCACCCCACCCTTTGCTATAAGTAGTACCTTAGAACTCATTGTAGAGGCTTTTTGTTAGACAAGCTTTCGATAGGAGTATCTTAGAGAAATCTTGGAGAGTATTGTAACGAGCCTTGGCATCTCCACTGTGCAGAGCTAGTATATCGCTTTGGAGGAGCAGGCGGTAGTGACTCTAACATTCCGTTGTTGGAAATAGTGGTTTGTCATGGTTGTATTGTATGAATGGAACTTTCACTTCTTAATATAACAAAGCCAACAAGTTTCATACATATGTCATATTGTATTTCAACTATCTTGTTTACTCTAAATGATATATGTATATGTTTGCTTACGCATGTGTGTATAGACTCTTTTTGTATATGTATGTATGAATCTTATTGAAATGTGTTGTTGGTTTAACCATCACTTTGGATTGCTAGCTTACTTTCCTTCCAGTTTGTGATGAATCTTTTCTCGTGTGTTCCCTTCTTAACTCCATGCTTTCATAGGTTTCCAAGGGGTGCACTCACCTCACCCTACATGTGTTAGAATTGTTCATGCACCTTCATTGGCTTGTTGCGCATGCCACACCCTTGCTACCAACAGGGACATATTGCCTCTGCGTGCAACTGCAGTCAAAGCGATACTGTACGCTCCACTGCTGGGACTCCTACACCAAACGGTCTGAGGTCTAGCTGGGATGTCTTACCGTGGAGATCCCATGACATGTTGGTAGGTCCAACACTATCAACATGGCCTTAGTTCTTGGGTATGAAAATGACCTCCTTGGGACTTCTTATTTGTGATAACACCACAACGTCCTAATGGGACTCAATCTTATGATGTAATAGTGCCCTAATGGGCCTCAATCTTGTGGTGTAACAACACCGTAATGGGACTTAGCCTTGTGGTGTAACAATTCCCTAATGGGCCTCAGTTCTTGGGTATGGCAATGAACTCCTTGTGCTTTCTTATATATGGTAAGAGAAAATATTATGACAAATATGAAGGATATATACCGAGCCCTATGACAAAGATTTCATGATAGACCTATGACAAATATATCATGGCAAACCTATGATTGTCATCAATCCACTTCACCCCTCCACATCATCTCCCATACATCCATGTCACCCTTCCATACCCCTTACATTATTAATATTTTTCATTTTCTTGTGCTTAGTACCACCATAGTGTTTGCCAATCTTTTTTCCTATGAGGATATTTTCTCTTAAATTTATAAGGAAAATTCTAAATGTTGACCAAGTTCATTTTGTTCTTGGACGCAAAGGGTATATTTTTAAGTTAGAAATAAATTTTGGGCCACTCACCGTGAATAGAAAATAATCCCTCTCGCAATTTGAATAAATGATGAAGGATTTTGAGTTTTATCAAGGAGAGAAGTGGAAATATGAACCTCATCGTATAATTTCAAATAAAAGAGAGGATATTAGTTCTACACCTTATATTCATGAAAGAAATCTAGAACTTGAGAAAATTGAAAATCAAGAAACATGGTTAGGCAACAAAATGCAACAAAGAATAAATGTTCAAACCCTTGTAGTGAGGGAGAAGAGCTTGAACAGAAATATACCTAAACAAATTGATATTCAGATAGAAGACTCACAATTGCAAAAGATAGCAAAGGTGCAAAGAGAAGAAGCATAGGTACAAGTTAAATTCATTGAGGGACCCTCAAGGCTCATGTCAACCAGGTTTTCAAATACAGTTGGGAAATCTAGAGTGCTCTACCTCCTCCATTTCCACTGATTTTGCAACATTTTCAATTGGAGAAACCTCATCCCCCACATAAATGTTACAAAGGAATTATCAACAGATTGAAGAAAGAAGTCATAAGGTGAGAAGAAACATGGAAACTCAGCTAGAAACATAAGAAACTCCAACTTATCAAACAAGACTACTCTCTGATATGGATTTAGAAAGGAATCAATTAAAATTTTCCCTCATGCATCCAACAATTCAGTCTCTTCCTTCAGGACCTGGTTTTAAAACATTAGATTAATCCATAAATGTAGCTGACATCCCACTGCCTAATAAGAATAATTTTCATAGACAAGTAGTGGAAATGCTTTATAGTGACCTAAAAAAAATCTCTTTGACAGTAAGTAAAGAAGAAAATATTTTGGAGAAAGTTTCAAATTAGTTCAAGAAAATAAAGGAAAATTCTAGAGCACTGCATATTCAAAATGAGGAATTTAAGAAGCTAATTGTTAAAAAGGGAATAGATACATAAAACATGGAAGTTATCGAAACCTTGTTTCAAAATGAAAAATCTAAGGTGTAGTCATTAAGGAAGAAGTTGAAAATGCTTGGGACTGATCATGCTCAAACAACTGAACTAGTTCAGGTTGAGAAAGAGAAGGAAGTGATGATGAGAGAGTTAGTGGATAGAAACAAAGAAATTTTCATTTTATAGGAACAAGTGTAGATATTAGAGCAATCAATCAAAAGCCATGTTTGCACTATTTTGGTCCCAAGTGAATCAAATGACCCCTTAGAGAAGCTTACAAAATTTATGGCAGAATTCAAAATTTCAGAGGATGAACTAAAGAAAATTTAAGACAACGTAACTTAGCTAAAGGAATAACTTGATATCAAGAAGAGGCAGCTAAATATAGCAAAAGAAAACACTGATTTGTTGGCCACCAAAAACAAGGCAACACAATATGAGATCAAGGAGTTAAAATCCAAATTGAAGGGAAATGTGTCTCTAATTAAAGCAAGACAAATTGTTTGGGATGATATCATTTGGGAGGTCCTTTCTATATGGGATTATATTCATATAATTGCTCAACATAAGATTATGATGAATGGGTGTGATTTAAGGATTGATGCATGCAAGAAAAATGTACAAAAAGAAGCAGTGAAGGATAAAAGGTTTCTCAAATATTTAAATGGAAAATATTAAACTGAGATAAGGTCATTAGCTATCACAAGCAGAGTCAGACTAATTATAGAAATTAGTAAAATGAATGAGAAAACCCTACTTCGTATTCAAGATGAGAACAAATTAAAGGAGATTCAAAAGTCAATATCTTTGTTTGATTCTAAAATTTTCAAGAGGACTAGAGATGGTCTACCTAGTTGTTGGGACCAACAAGGAAATCTTCTTTCTTGGGAACTATATGAAAAGGAACTATTCACTGTTAAAAGTAGAGCAGATGCAACACATGAAAAGACCACAATTCTAAAGGGAATAACTATAGTGAATTATTTTCAGAGGTACTTCAAACTTGTTTGGATGATGAAGACACTATTTGTTGCAAAACATGATTATACAAAGATTTCAAATTTAAAAATTACATTGTAGAAAATGATCCAGTGTCATCTCCCATATGAAGCACTTTGGAAGAAGGGTGAAATATTAATTACTCCTATTGAAGGAGAAGTTAAAATGGCATAACCAAGCACCAATCCTCAAAGTCAATGTTCCATAAGTCATCCGACTCCTCAAAAATGAGAGAATATAATTTTGTAACGTTTTGAAAGACTTTTTAGTTACAAATAGTTAAGTAGTTATAGATGTTTTGACAGTTACCTTTGTAACTGATTTTGATGTAATATTTAAAAGACATGAGAACCATTGGAAAAGGATTTAGATTTTTGGCATTTTGAGTTCTTATGTAATCATTTTGGCTTTCTTAGATAGAATAATAAAGTCACTAGGTTGATTCTAGTATATGTTGGTACATTGCAGTATGTGTTGTTTCTCTTATGTGTTTTCCATATTCATTTTCCTTCTTTGAATCTTGTGTATGATCGTAGTATATTAATTTGTATTGTGTCATTTGATCTCCGCTACCTGAGCCAATCGTATGTCCCCTCACGCATGTATCGAGAGCATGTGTTTGAAGGTGGTAAATATAATCCTAAAGGTATGTTTTTCATTGTGTAATCAAGTGGTTAAGCTTGTTTCTCCTTAGTTACTTGTGGCATGGATTATTGGGTGACTTGGAAGAAGGAATGGTTCTGACTATAGTATTATTCCGTCACCTTAAACAGGGGGTTAATCTTCAATCCTAGTCCTGTGGGATCTCCCCTACTGGCCCATAGCTTCAAGAAGGGAAGTACTCGAAAAACCCCGATTTTGGTAGCGCAGTCTTGGGACTCCTCCCATCAGTGAAACTCCGTAAAGAGCAGGGAACATTTACTAAATAAATAGTGGGTCATTGTCCCATCGTTGACACTTACTCTAGTAGTTTTCCCTTACGTTTTCCCTTCCTTAGGGTCCTGTTAGATTGTGTGGTAACAAGAAACATTCCATTGATATGGTGGGAAACATTCCACTGTTTACCCTAGGAGGATACCATTTATCCTATCATGTTCCAATCATGTTCCAATCATCTTCCAACCATTTTTACAATTAGAATGTACAACACTTTTCATTGGCTAAATATGGAAAACAAGGGTATTTTTCCTCTACTCTATGTCGCAAGAAATTCATATTGAAATATAAACATAACAATATCCAACTAACTTATTGAAAGTGAACTATTGATACCTCATTCTCCATCTAGATAACAAAGCTGGTCCACTTTTTTTTTGTAACATGTCATTTTCAAAGTTTGTTGGATGACAACCAAATTTGTCCTCCTGTTAAAACATGTCACATGGACTAATTAAACTAATTATTATGAAATCATTTAATTTCTTCTAGGAAATAAAAAAAGGTATCATTTCATATATTAAATATACTTAAAAAGGTACAAATCAAGACGTGTAGACCTTTCTGGCCATTGTGATGTGTGGAACTTCGTTTTGCAAGCCTAACCTTGGAGGTCTTGTCCTAAAACATATACTAATTGAATTTATGCATAAGTAAAATATAAAAATTGTGTAAGAAGATATATATAATATTATGAGAAAATTCAAATACCTAGATACTCTCCTCACTATACTTCCTTCCCTCATCCAACTTCTCATATGTTTTTACAAGGTTTTTCCATACTTTTATACTTACATCAACTTGCCTTCTTTTGAGCCTTTGCTCAAGAAGGAGTTTTTTGATCTTATTTATTTGATTGCACCTAAATATCTTGTAGTTTTGAGACATTGTACTTTAACCTTTTTTACGGACCAACCTATGCCAAATTCAGCCTCCATTTCGTGAAATATTGCTTTCTGTTGGTGTAACAATATCTTTTAGAAAGGAAAATGGAGATGGTTTTTGAACCGTTGTGATCTACATGGATATTGGTGGCCACCTGCCAAGTCCACTTGGACCCCCACCATTGTTTCTTTTAGCTTTTTAGTTTCCTTAACTGTAGCACAGTTTACTACTTTTAGCAGTTTTTCGAGTCCTGAACTTTTAGAGTTGTTTTGAGGCCCTAAACGATGTTTTTTGGGAAAACTGGGAGCAAAATGGGTCCATGGACCATGTTTATCTTCCCAAATTTGTAGTTCTTGGATAGATCTTTCTAGTGAGATATCTTTTGCGTCAAATAGAGATCGTATGCCAAAGTTACGACCCCAGGAAGTTGATGTACCAATTTACCCAAACAGGGCCCACAGTTTGGCGTTTCATCTTCTAGGGTTAGGTTTTTGGATGTTTAGGGTTTTCCATTGTTTCTCAATAATAAATAGGCCTTCGAGCCTCATTGGAACATAGTTCAGAGGCATGTAGCCACCACATCTCTTCTCAGAGATAAGCTACCATTGCCCTAGCTAGTTTATTTCCATTTCTGTTTGTAAGTACATTTCATTATTTTACAGTAATGAAATGAAGTATTATTTCTGTTGCATCTCTATATGTATGGTTATATCTATAATTTGTTGCATTCCTATTTAAATTCGGATTAGTGGTATCAGAGTGGTCTGCTCTTTCTCTATGTTTCTTTTCATGTCCCCAATGAGGTCTGAATATAAGGAGTTAGGGCTTGAATTGGTCAAACTTTTGCAAGACCAGCCTCACAAACCCCGACTGCCTCCCATGGCGGATGAAAAGAAAGATGAGAGGGCAGGATATCCTATCAAAATCTTGCTCAAAGAGGCCCTCGAGCGACAAAGGAATTCGATGATGGACAACCTTGTCCAGATCCTTCAACGACTACCCAAGGGTGACACATATACTTCTAACAACTACTGTGGAAGTGCCATACCCTTTAAGGTGCAATTTAGCTTTGACATTCCCATATTTGAGGGTAAGATAGATGCATACGACATAGATAAATGGTTAAATATGCTAGACATGTATTTTTTTGTTCATGATTTTTCCGGCCAAGAAAAGATTACTTTCTCTCTTCTCAAAGTCTCCCCCCACGTCAAGGACTGGTGGGAAACCTACTACGAGCATAAGGATGAAAGTACAACCTCACTATTTTCAGTCGCACCCACTTGGAATTCATTCCAAACTACCATCAAGGAGAAGTACTTCCCTTTCGAAAGCTATGAGGATCAATACATAAAGTGGACCACACTGCGGCAAGGAAGGGACCTAGATGTGCTAGAGTTTACCAATATTTTCCATACCCTTCACACAAAGTTGGGTATCAAGGATCCAGAGCAGCATTTGGTACTCAAATACTATGGCTTCCTACACAAGTACATCTAGGAAGAAATAGAATTCCTGAACATCTCCTCACTTGGCACAACATACCAATATGCCATCAAGATCGAGCAAAAGTTTAAACAGAAGAAGTGAGACTTTGGATCTGCGAATCCGAAGCAAGGGAAAGGTGCCCCCAAACCACAGAACAAAGGAAAAAGCGAAGGCGGGGTGACCCAAGACAACCTGCGAAAGCTGCAAGAAAAGAACAGTGCAGCGAAGCCAAAAAAGGACATAGGAAAGTGGTGCGAGTTCCATAAGAGCTCCACTCACAACACAAGTGAGTGTCAGGCCAAGCAGTCACTAGTGGCCAAGCTAAAGGTTTTAGAGTCTGATGCATATTCTAACTTTGAGTCAGAACTTGACAAGGGGAATGGCAAACGGAAGAAGATTATCAATGTGGAGACCAACGCCACCGTTGCCACCATGAAGATCCAGAAGGAGGAACCTGAAGATCCAGAGGAGGAGGAGCATCTCTTCCACTCCCAGATGTGGGTAAAGGGTTTCCCGCTATAGCCATTGTCAATAGCAGGAGCCAAAATAACCTCATTTTGGTAGAGGTCATGAAGCGGTTGGGCTTATCGACCATAGCACATCCATAACCATACACCATAGGGTGGCTTCACTAAGGACGGGATCTCCACGTGAGCCAGCAGTGTCGCCTTCCATACAACATCAAGCCCTTCATGGATGTGGTATTGTGTGACATTTCTCCCCTTGATGTTTGTGATGTATTATTAAGACAACCATACTTGTGGAAGTGACATGCTATGTATGAATCAAGGCCCCGTGCTGTTATTGTTACTTTGGGAAATAAGTTGTACAGGATACCAGAGGTAGCACTGCCTACCACCATCTCTTTGGTTACTACAAAACAATGCAATGCAGTAAGATCATTTCCAAAATCGGGAAATTTGTTTTCATGATGATACACCCTCAAGGAAAGAAGAAGACGGTGGCCATGACCTCCAGCCAGGGCCACTCCACATGACAACTACAGATGGACAAGGCCATGGAGGAGTATGAGGACATCTTCACCTCCCCTGCAGGGGTTCCATTACACTATCAAGTTAAGCACTCCATCGATCTAACCCTAGGTATGCCACTACCCAATGGACCAATCTATCAGAGCTCCATTCTGGAGAATGATGAAATCAAGAGGCAGATTCAAGAGTTGCTGCAGAAAGGTCACATCTGTCCGAGTTGATCGCTCTGTGGGAGCCTGATCATGTTGGTATAGAAGAAGGATGGGACTTGGAGACTCTGCAATGACTATCAGGCACTTAACAAGATCTCTATCTGTAATAGGTACCCAATCCCATGGATTGATGACCTCTTGGACCAACTGAAGGGGGAAAAATGTTTCAGCAAGATCGATTTGATGTCAGGATATCACCAGGTACCAATCGAACCCTTTGATGTGTGGAAGACTACCTTCAAAGCCAAGGAGGTCCTTTTAGAATGGTTGGTTATGCATTCCGGATTGAAGAATGCTCTTGCAACCTTCATGAGGCTAATGGATGACATCTTGCAGCCATTCACCAACTCATTTGTAGTGGTATACTTGGATGACATCCTGATCTTCAGCTAGAGTTGGGAAGAGAACCTCCACCACATCTGACATGTTCTCCAAACACTGTGAAAACACAAGTTATGTGCCAATTTGGAGAAATGCACTTTTTGCATGACCCAGGTTCAGTATCTGCGATACATTATTTATGAGCGGGGGGTGCATGTGGATCTAGCCAAGATCCAAGTCATTTGGGATTGGCCATCTCCAACCACTCTGACAGAGCTCCACAACTTTCTAGGTCTTGCCAACTTCTACCGCAGGTTCGTGTTGCGATCTTCTCATATCACTTGGCCCTTGAGTCAAGTCACCAAGGGAGGAGTGAAAGCAAAATTATTTTGGTCTAAATCTCAATAGAAGGCATTCACAGAGTCGAAGGATCGCATCTGCTCGGCACCAGTGCTCGCATTACCAGACTTGCAACAACCATTTGAGGTCGAGAGAGATTCCTCTAACTATGCTATTGGGGTTGTCCTTACTCAACACGAGCATCCAGTGGCATATCACAGTGAGACACTTTCAGACATAGTGTGGAAGTATCCAACTTATGACAAAGATATGTATTCCATTGTGTAGGCCTGCCGACAATGGAAGCATTACATTTTGGGAAGGAAACAGTCATCCACACAGACCACCGACCCCTACAGTTCATACAGACCCAAGGGAAATTGCAGAATGATTGCCATCAGAAGTGGTCCACATACCTGCAACAGTTCCATTTAAATATCAAATATAAGAAGGGCAACACCAATAATGTTGTATATTGCTTCAGTCGACCACCGATCTTGGTGTTAACCACCGTACTCAACTCTTGTGGGCACGAGACTTATGATTGGCCACTTCTCTACAAAAGCGACCTAGAATTCGGCCACACATACCAGCCACTCTTGGAGGGTCAGCATGTTCTAGGTTTTCACTTCTAGGATGCCCTGTTATGTCACTTGGGTCACCTTTGTGTTCCTTCAAGCGAGCATGCCAAGATGATTTGGGAAGCACACTACTATCGGACTGCTGGGAAATTTGGGGTCGAGAGAATGGTGGCAGTACTGCAGAAGTATTTTTATTGGCTGAATCTTCGACAGGATGTCGAGAAGTACATCAGATCATGCACCGCCTGTGCCATTGCCAAATCGACCATCAAGAAGCAAGGCCTCTATACCTCGTTGCCTACCCCGAGTTGACCTTGGGAATCCATCTCCATGATTACATGTCGGGCCTTCCTTCTACTAAGCATGAAAATGACAGTGTTTTTGTGGTCGTTGACAGGTTCTCGAAGATGGCCATTATGGCGGCCTACAAGAAGAATATCACAATAGAAGCCACTGCTAAACTCTTCATTGAATGAGTGTGTGTACACTTTGGGATCCCACAGTCTATCATCTTAGATCGGGACATGAGGTTCCTCAGTACATTTTGGTCTAGTCTCTAGTCGATGTTGGACACCAAACTCACTAAGTCCACAGTCTTCCATCCTCAAACTGATGGCCAGATAGAGTTTGTCAATAGGATGATCGTACACATTTTGTGCATGTACAACTCAAAGCATCCACGCACATGGGATGAGAGCCTCACCTATGTTTAACATAGCTACAACTGGGCTCTCCATAGCTTGATTGGCCACAACCATTTTTAGGTGGGCTTGGGATTCCAGCCACTATGTCCCATTGATGTGGCCATGCCATTTGCAGCTACTCACGTAGATTTGGCTCATGTCTAGTTCGAAACAGATAAGGAAAACAAGTTCTTTGAGCACATCCAACATATTCAGCAGTAGGTCCATGACATTCTGGAGAAATCAAATGCCAAGTACAAGCAACGACATGATCAACATTGGGTGCCACACAAGTTTTAGGTGGGCAACAAAGTATGGTTGCATTTGCAAAAGGAATGCCTTACCGTAGCCTATCGGAAATTCAGACCACTCCGATATGGTCCTTACACCATTACCAAGGTTGTGGGTGACAATGCATTTGAGGTCAGCATTCCCCCATTCCTTGGCCCGCACCCAGTGTTCAATGTGGGCCGCCTTCGGCCATACTTTCCACCATTACTAGACACATCCGACATTGCAAAATAGCCCACATCCGTAGAGTTAAATCCAGATTACATGGAACAAGATGCAACTAATCAAATCATAGACACACAAATCAAGCACACTCGCCAGCAAAATATCCAGCTGTATCGAGTTGCCAAAGCAAGCCAACTCCTTCACTAGGGCAAGTGGCAAGTGGCTCACCAAGGACTAAGTTCAGCAGAAGTTCCGTCATCTCATCGAGGAACTCAACGCAATGGGGACCATTGCTTCATACGGGGGGAGGAATGATCGAGGTGGATATTGGTGGCCAGTCACCAAGTCCACTTGGACCCCCACCATTGTTTCTTTCAGCTTTTCAATTTCCTTAATTGTAGCACAGTTTACTATTTTTAGTAGTTTTTTGGGTCCTTAATTTCGAGAGCCATTTTGAGGCCCTAAACGACGTTTTTTTGGGAAAACTAGGAGCACCACAGGCCCATGGATTGATGTTTCTCTTCCCAAAGTTGTATTTCTTGGATAGATCTTTCTAACGAGATATTGTGTGCATCAAACAAAGATCGTATGCCAAAGTTATGACCCTGGGAAGTTGATGTACCAATTTACCCAAACGGGGCCCACAATTTGGTGTTTCATCTTCTAGAGTTGGGTTTTTGGATGTTTAGGGTTTTACATTGTTTCTCAACAATAAATAGGCCTTAAAGCTTCATTGTAACATAGTTTAGAGGCATGTAGCCACCACATCTCTTCTCAGAGATAAGCTACCATCACCCTTGCTAGCTTATTTCCATTTATGTTTGTAAGCACATTTCAATATTTTACAATAATGAAATGAACTATTATTTCTACTACATCTCTATATGTATGGTTATATCTGTGATTTGTTGTGTTCTTGTTTAAATCCAGATCATGTTGAAGGCATGATTCCTTCAACATATTCACTAAAAATTTCCAAGCATCTGATCTATGGATTTTGCTTGAAACCACGTTGTATTCTATCGTTTTATCATAGCTACCAATGCAATATTCATAATGTGGCATGGTGGAAGAAGATATTTGTGTCCCAGGAGTGGATTGGACATTGGAAGTATTTGTTTCTTGTCCCAAATTATTAGTGTTTATTCTTAATGATTTCCTCTTGATGTTTTGCTCTATCTAGGAGTGGTTGGGGAATCAATTGATTCCCTTTGAGCTGATTTATGTGCTTGTAATGTTATATAGGTTTTAGTTAGCCATTTTTATTTGTATATAGCTAGCATTTTCAAGACCACACCATCAAGTTTGTTAACTGCCTCCATCCCCAATATCAAATCCAAGGCCTCTTTCTCCTGGTTAGTCTCATGTCCCTAGATATATAAAATACACATCCAACCATCACATACACACAATCTGCCTAAATTTTCAGCAAACCTTTATTATAATCAAACCATTATGCACCAATACATGAATAAATATCCCTCAATTTAACCATAAATCTAACCTATTTTCATAGAATCGACAATGCCTTTGCAACTCCAGTTTTTTGAACAAAAAGGGAGAAAAATAAAAATCCCATATAATCTCTATTTGAATCCTTAAGATCGTTTAAAATGGACAGAATGGGTGGACTTTGGATCGACACCTAGGAGGGGGCGGAGGAGCCTATTCTTTGTTGGCATTATGACATAGGTTTTGTCCTTGATGGCAACTCACTCAGATGACAGATCACAGTACAACACGTTAACAACACAAAGTTACAGATCAGACTTCACAGAATGAAGAAAGAGAGGTATATGTAGGTTCACCATTGGTCAAGCCACGTATACACTATATACAAGTCACATATACATACACACACACTTTCACAAAAGGAAAAGCACGTATACCTTTGAAAACTAAGTTTTTGGTCCGAAGTATTTGGTCCATGGTATTTTGATCCATAGTATTGGTCCAAGGTATCGGGTCCGAGGTATTGACCCTAGGTATTTGGTCCTAATTGGTTTTGGTCCATGGTATTGAGAAAGGCCTACAAACTATAAAAGGAGGAGAAGATCATTAGGCCAAGGTGCAAAAGTATCAAATATCTGATGAAGTGTGAGATCTAATATGTAGGTTATTGGCTCATGGTGCTGTGCTTGATCTGAACTAAGGAATAACCTTAGCATTTGATGAAGGATAATATCTAATGATATATCAGGATCTTAATGCTTGAAGTGAATTATCTTTTTGTGGTTTGATCATGTATTTGAATAACTGGCAAATGTTGTAGTCTGTAAACATGATGATCTAGGTATGACTAAAGTCTGGAATAGTTGTAATGTTTAAATCATCATTTACAGATCTATACGCAGGTTCACTTTAGAAAAGGAGCATATACACGTTGGTTCTACATATCAAAACAACGTGTACATCATAAATTTTATTTGTAGATCTGTACACTGGTTCGCCTTGAGGAAAGAACGTATACACGCTGGTTCTGCATATCAAAACAACGTATACATCATAAATTTGATTTGTAGTTTTGTACACTGGTTCGCCTTGAGGAAAGTGCATATGCACGCAGGTTTGACACATGGAAGTAGCGTATACCTTATAAAATATGTTTTAGTTACTTCTGTTTGCTGTTGCAGTGTTCTGGGTTCTGGTTACAGTATTTTGGTGACAACATTCTGAATGATCAGATTGATGGGTTGTCAAAGTGATTAATTGATTTGGTTGTGGTTGGTTCAAAATGATGAATGAATGATGTTGTTGATGGATCCAGTCTGAAAATTTATGAAACGTGGTCCCTGGAAGAAAAGAGAAGGTTGTAACCTTTTCTAGGCCGACACCTATGTACTAGTAAGCATATCAGCTAGTATAAGAGCTAGGGGATTGTAGCTCCCTTTCAGTAGAAGCTGGAGAACGAGAGAAGGTTGTAGCCTTCTGCACGTAGAAGCCTGCGTACTGGTATAAGACTACACCAGTACAAAAATTGTAAACGAAATTTTCTTGTTACTAAAAGAAGACAGAGATGACAGTAGTAGGTGGTTTTCACCCACATTGGGTTCCCACCTTATATCTTGGTGTTCATGTGTGTTGCTTATGTGTGATGCTTTATTTTTCTTTTACTACAATGTGTAATGAATTCCTAATGTATTGGTTAAAGTTCAATGCATGATAATTTGGGTAAATCAAAAGATTTCTGCATATACGCTGGTTGCATTAAGTACAGTTACGTATACATGCTAGTTCACTAAAATGAAGTAGCGTATACAAATCAGTTTTGAAAATTAAATTATTGATCTGATAATACTGATTCACCCCCCCTCTCAGTATTATTTCCAACAATTGGTATTAGAGTAGGTCCTTTAGAAGAAGCTTGATTGCTTGAAGGAAGATCCATCATCATGAGTAATCAAGAAAGTGGGGGATCCATCAGACCGCCAATCTTTGATGGGAGAAACTTTGTTTATTGGAAGGTAAGAACCACAACCTATCTTCAATCACTTGGAACAGATGTCTGGGAAATCGTGGAAGGAGGATATACATTTCCATTAACAATTCCTAGAGATATGGTAGGTAAAAAGCAATATGAAACCAATGCCAAGGCTGTCAATACATTGTTGGGAAGCCTGTCACAATCAGAGTTTATAAAAGTTATGCAGATCAAATCTGCCAAAGAAATATGGGACAAAATCCTTCTAATCTACGAAGGAGACTCTTAGGTAAAACATGCTAAACTGCAAACTCTCATAATTCAATATGAAACTCTCAAGATGCACAATGATGAAAGTATAGCTAGTTACTTCTTACGTATAGATGAGGTTGTTAATTGCATGAAGAATCTAGGTGAAGAGATAAAGGAAGTTACCTTAGTTGAAAAAGTTTTAAGATCATTGTCTGCTAAGTTTGAATCAAAAGTATCTACCATAGAAGAAAAGCAGGATCTACAGACTATTACTATGACACAATTGAACAGAATCTTAACTACCTTTGAGATGAGAAAAGGAGGTCCATAAGATATGAGAGAAGCCGCACTTAAAGCTTCAGCAAAAGGAAAAGAATAACTCAATGAATTGGGACATATTTCAGAAGAAGAAGAGGAAGTAAACTTTGTCAAGAAGCTTCAAAGGGGTTATGGAAGATTCAGAGGTAAACTGCCTTTCAAATGTTTTTCTTGTGGTAGAGTCGGTCATTATGCTACCAAATGTCCTCATAAAGATAAATATGATAAAGGGAAGGAATATGAAAAATGGAATAGAAAACAAAGTGTAAGTAAAAAGAGCTACTATATTCATGAAGATAGCGATGGTTTATCAAATAGTGATGAAGATGAAAATAGTAATGACTATAGATTTTTGATGGCTTTTGAAGATGATGATTTTTTGGATGCTTTAAATGAAGATGAACTTTATGAAGAAGTCTCTAAACTCAAAATCCTTTTAGAAGAAAAGAATATGATTATAGATACCTTGACATACCAACTTGCTGAAAGAGAAAAACACAATGAAAAACTAGAATGTGAAATTGTGGGTCTAAGAAAGGACCTTGAGAAAACAAAAGTTCTCAATCTTAGATTTTCTAACGGATCTGAAACGTTAAATGAAATATCAAAGTGCAACATTCTCCTCTGATAAAGACAGGTCTTGGATATACTGAAGAAGCATCTCAAGCACAGAAGCCGTCAACCTCCACTAAAAACTATCTTGATGCAGCAAAGAGTAGTGAACAATTTGACAATCGTCAGCAAAGGCATAAAGTAGACCACCAGGTAAATCAGGCTCAATTTACTTCAAGGATGAACAGAAGCCACAACCAATCTCAGGTAAATCGTACTCAATTGCTTCAAATATGAATATCAATAGAAACTACAATCATCAGGTCAGTAGATTCGATAATCGCAGGAACTTCTTCAATGGTCAATGTTTCTCATGTCATAATTTTGGACACAAAGCTGCTCAATGTGTTGCTTACAAAACCATCATGACTAGAGAAGCACGAAATCAAAGGAATGTGATAGGGATCAAGAAAAGTTCCTAACTTTTCTCTTCTTGAAAATGAAATATAATGCTCAATCTGTAACAACTTTGGCCATGAAGAATTTGAATGCAAGAGTAAATTTCGGGAAATATATCAAAAGGAGAAAACTCCATTAAATCCAAAAATATGGAGAAATAAAGAACCGCAAACAGAAAGATGTGGTATAGCCTTGTATGCAGAAGGACAATAAAACCAGTGGTACATCGACAGTGGATGCTCAAAACACATGACAGTTGACAAAGAAAAACTACACTCATATAATTCCTTAGAAAAGGAAAAAAGTGTCTCATTTGGAAATGACATTCCTGCTGTCATAAAAGGTAAAGGCTTTGTTTTCTTGAAAGAAAAATTTAAAGCTGGGAATGTTATGTATGTTGATGGCTTAAAGCATACCCTGTTGAGTGCGAGTCAAATGTGTGATCAAGGAAATGAAGTAGTGTTTCGATCAAATGGATGTTTTGTTCATGAGCTTGATACAGGAGAAACCGTGATTAAAGGTACATGAACTCCAAACAACCTATACATACTCAAGGGAGGACAACAACAATGCTATCTAAGAAAAAATGATGAAAATTGGCTATGGTACAGAAGATTGGGACATCGAAGCTTTTCTCAAATAGAAAAGCATGCAAATTCCAGGTTGTTCGTGATCTTCCAGATATCAACATTCCTGAAAATACTATCTACAAATCATGTCAATTCGGTAAGAAAACCAGATCTCAATTCATCGAAAAGGAAGGGTCAGCTAGTAAGCCTCTTGAACTTGTTCATACTAATTTATGTGGACCATCAAGGAAAAAGTCACCTGGTGGAGAAGAATACTTTATATTGTTTATTGATGATTTTTCCAGAATGTGTTGGATAGGTCTTTTAAAGCATAAAGATGAAGCATTTGAAAAATTTAAAGCCCTCGAAGCTTTGGTTAAAAATGAATCAAATCATAAAATCAAATGCCCCAGATTTGATCGAGGAGGGGAATTTACCTCGGATGAATTCTTTGACTTTTGTGAACAACATGGAATAAAAAGGCAGTTCTCCACCGCAAGGACTCCTCAACAAAATGGAGTTGTAGAAATAATGAACAGAACTGTTCAACAAATGGCTCGTGCTATGCTAGATGAATCTGGAACTCCTGCAACCTTTTGGGGTGAAGCTGCATTCGTCGCCATCACTATTCTCAACCAAACAAATGTTCAGGTAAACAACACTCAAACACCACATGAACTTTGGTATGGTAAGACTCCTACTGCAAAATTCTTCAAAGTTTTTGGAAGCAAACATTGCATCAAAAGGACTGATGAAAAACTTCGTAAGTTTGAACCCAGAGCAGATGAAGGTATTCTTCTTGGCTACTATTCTCGAAGTAAGGGATATAAATGTTATAATAAAAGACTTGGGAAAATTATTGAAAGTATTGATGTTGTAGTTGATGAAGCATGCAAAAATCCAAAACAAATAAAAACCAAAGATTATGACAATGAAGAAGATGAGGATCATTTTCCCACATCAAATCACACTGATTCTGAAGAAGAAACCAATAAAGCACCAGAGGAAGAGATAACGATAGAAGAAAAGACTCCGTCTAGGTATGTTTAGAAAAATCATCCAGAAACTCAAATTTTATGGGAAAAGGGGTAGGTGTGCAGACAAGAAGAACTATTGCTGAAGCCTCAAGCTATCTAGCATTACTATCTTCCACTGAACCTAAAAATGTAAATGAAGCATGCAGAGATGAATGTTGGGTCAAGGCCATGAATGAAGAACTTGAGCAAATTGAAAAGAATAATACTTGGGAATTGGTTCATAGACCTCATGATAAGAATATCATAGGAACTAAATGGATATTCAAAAACAAGCTGAATGAAAATGGAGAAGTTATTAGAAACAAGGCCAGACTTGTTTGCAAAGGATATGCTCAACAAGAAGGTATAGATTTTGAAGGAACTTTTGCACCTGTTGCTAGACTTGAAGACATAAGAATGTTTCTAGCTCTTTCTAGTTTTCAAAAATTCAAAGTATATCAAATAGATGTAAAATATGCCTTTCTTAATGGAGACTTAGAAGAAGAAGTCTATATTGAACAACCATAAGGATTCATTCTTGGAAATGATGCAAAACTTGTATGAAAACTCAGAAAGGTTCTCTATGGTCTAAAACAGGCTCCAAGGGCCTGGTATTACCATCTTGACAAATATCTCCACCAACAGGGTTTTTCAAAGGGGTCAACAAATAGCAATCTATATACAAAGATTGACACTGGTAAATTGCTAATAATTGTTGTTTATGTTGATGATATCATTTTTGGTAGCAATGAAGAGTCCATGAGTCAAAATTTTACTTTAGTAATGGAGCAAGAATTTGAAATGTCCTTGCTTGGTGAGCTTACCTACTTTCTTGGTCTACAAGTTTAGCAAAATAAATATGTTATTTTTCTCTCACAAACCAAATATCTCAAACAGATCCTGAAAAAGTACAGCATGCAAGATTCTAAACCAGTATGTACCCTAATGGTAATAGGATGCAGTCTCAGTTCAAATGATGAATCAACAGCGGTACATCAACTAACTTACAGATCCATGATTGGCAGTCTGCTTTATCTAATAGGTACCCGACCTGACATCATGCATGTAGTAGGAATAGTTGGAAGATTCCAAGCAAATCCAAAGGAATCACACATTCAGGCAGTCAAAAAGATTTTCAAGTATCTTCAAGGAACACAGAACTTTGGTTTATGGTATCCTAGAGATATAGATCTTACACTTCATGCATATACATATGCAGATTGGGCAGGAAGTGTTGATGATAGAAAAAGCACTAGTGGTGGTGCATTTTATATGGGTTCCAGGTTAGTGTCTTGGTTCAGCAAGAAACAAAGTTCAATTGAATTATCTACAGCTGAAGTAGAATATGTGGCTGCTGAATCTTGCTACACACAACTACTTTGGATGATGCAAACCTTGCAAGACATTCAGATCACATGTACTCCACCCATCTCCATTCTATGTGATAATACAAGTTCCATCAGTATTTCAAAGAATCCAGTCACGTACTCCAAGACAAAGCACATACCCATCAAATATAATTTGCTATGAGAACAATTGCTTGAACAAAAGGTCAAATTGGAGTATGTTCCCTCCAAAGAATAGGTTGCTGATATATTCACTAAACCACTACCCAGAGAGGCATTTGAATATCTCATACAAAATCTAGGAGTAGTTGTTGCATCATCCTGCTGTTAAATCCTATTTTCTTTGGAGAAAGGTGGTTATACACGAGTCACATGAAGCGTAGTCGCATACATAAGCGTGTTTCTGAGGGCACAATCACGTATATGTTGGTTTGAAGAAAAGTGGTGGGCCAGACTCAGGAAAAAGGGGTCTGCTATGTTTTTGTCAATTATCTGCTCTGTTTGATGATGGTTACAATCTGCTGATAACATATGGAAATATCTTGATCCTCATAAAGTTGTTGATAACCTGATGTATATTTGATTGATGATGATGCTTTGATATCTCTTACTGACATATGCAATGATCAGATCTGACAGTGAACAGGTGGAACATGTTCAGGGGGAGAACATGGTTGCTGGTCTGGATGTTGATTGACAGATGTTGCTGATGATAGTTGTTGATGACTATCATGGTCTTGTTTAAGATAATTGGTCTCTGTTATATATGTCATGTATATCATTTAATGTAAAAGTCATGAAAAGACCTAAGTTGTAACCCCACTATGCATGGGATGGATGATGTAATGTTTCTTGTATAAACAATTGGTATATCCCCACTTGGTTGGGTGGATGAGTCAAATTTGGTATATCCCCATTTGATTGGGAGATGGATGTATGTATGAGTCTTATGGTGAAAGGAAGGTCATTGGTGATGTATGTATAGAGTCATGATATCTTTTTGCAGACCTTGCTTGTGCTCAGGGGGAGCATGGACTCAATCACGAGAGCTCAATCAACACACTTCAGCATATCAAAGAATTCAAAATGTACTCAGGGGGAGCATGACCCTTTGCCCTTGAGGACAAAGGGGGAGAGTGACTTGGTGTTGCCATCAAGTCCAAAGGGGGAGATTGTTGGCATTATGACATAGGTGTTGTCCTTATGGAAACTCATTCAAGTGATAGATCACAATACAACAGGTTAACAACACAGAGTTACAGATCAGACTTCACAGAATGAAGAAAGATACGTATATGCAGGTTCACCATTGGCCAAGCCATGTATATACTGTATAGAAGTTGCATATACGTACACACGCACTTTCACAAAAGGAAAAGTGCGTATACCTTGGAAAACTAAGTTTTTAGTCCGAAGTATTTGGTCCATGGTATTTTGATCCATAGTACTAGTCCAAGGTATCGAGTCCGAGGAATTGACCCTAGGTATTTGGTCCAAGGTATTGGTCCTAAGTGGTTTTGGTCCATGGTATTGAGAAAGGCCTACAAACTATAAAAGGAGGAGAAGATCATTAGGCCAAGGTGTGCAAGTATCGAATATTTGATGAAGTGTGAGATCTAATATGCAGGTTATTGGCTTATGGTGTTGTGCTTGATTTGAACCAAGGATGAACCTTAGCGTTTGATGAAGGATAAGATCTAATGATATATCAGGATCTTAATGCTTGAAGTGAATTATATTTATGTGGTTTGATCATGTATCTAAATAACTGGCGCATGTTGTAGTCTGTAAACATGATGATCTGGGTATGATTGAAGTATGGAATAGTTGTAATTTTGAAATCATCATTTACAGATCTGTACATAGGTTCAATTTAGAAAAGGAGTGTATACATGCTGGTTCTGCATATCAAAACAATGTATACATCATAAATTTGATTTGCAGATCTGTATGTTGGTTTGCCTTGAGGAAAGCAAGTATACATGTTGGTTCTGCATAACAAAACAACGTATACATCATAAATTTGATTTGCAGTTCTATACGCTGGTTTGCCTTGAGGAAAATGTGTATGCACATAGGTTTGACACATGGAAGTAGCGTATACATTATAAAATATGTTTTAGTTGCTTCTGTTTGCTGTTGTAGTGTTCTAGGTTTTAGCTTGGGTTCTAGTTACTGTATTCTGGTGACAACATTCTGAATGATCAGATTGATGGGTTGTCAAAGTGATTGATTGATTTTGTTGTGGTTGTTTCAAAAGGAGATTGGTTGATGATGATTGAATGATGTTTTTGATGGATCCAGTCTGAAAATTTATGAAACGTGGTCCTTGGAAGAAAAGAGAAGGTTGTAGCCTTCTGTAGGCCAGCACCTACGTACTAGTAAGCATATCAATGAGTACAAGAGCTAGGGGGTTGTAGCTCCCTTCCAGTAGAAGCTGGAGAATGAGAGAAGGTTGTAGCCTTATGCAGGTAGAAGCCTGCATACTGGTATAATACTGCACCAGTACAAAAATTGTAAATAGAATTTTCTTGTTATTAAAAGAAGATAGAGATGATAGCAGTAGGTGGTTTTCACCAGGGAAAATTCTAAGGGCTAATATTCACCCATGGGCTAATTTTCTATACTTTTTCCAAAAGAAATATTTGCTAATTTCCATTTTTTGTAAAAATGATTCACCCAAATTTTATAGAATGGAATTATTTTACCATAATAATCGCCAAAATATATATATATATATATATATATATATAGACTATATAAAAATATTATAAATTTGAATATATTTACAAAAATATCTCCAAAATT
This sequence comes from Pinus tabuliformis, assembly GCA_031772625.1. Classification (NCBI taxonomy): domain Eukaryota; kingdom Viridiplantae; phylum Streptophyta; class Pinopsida; order Pinales; family Pinaceae; genus Pinus; species Pinus tabuliformis. Next base: position 1,435,017,346 of record CM062819.1, on the reverse strand, counting down.
TTTATAGATTTCATATTATGGATTAATGGGATCCGCCAAGGTTTCTAAACTTTAAGCTAAATTTCCATCCTTAAAATTTTCCCTGGTTTTCACCACATTGGGTTCCCACCTTATATCTTGGTGTTCATATGTGTTGCTTATGTGTGATGCTTTATTCTGCTTTTACTGCACTGTCTAATGAATTCCTGATATACTGGTTAAAGTTCAATGCATGATAATTTGGGTAAATTAAAAGATTTCTGCATATACGCTGGTTGCATTAAGTACAGTTGCATATACACGCTAGTTCACTAAGCTAAAGTAGCGTATACAAATTAGTTTTAAAAATTAAATTATTGATATGATAATACTGATTCATCCCCCCTCTCAGTATTATTTCCAACATTCTTTTCTCTCTGGGTCCATGCCTATCAACACTGAAAAATTTCTCAGAGAACAAAGAGTCCAGATTTTTTTTTAGTTCAATAGTTGGTGGGTATTTAATTTCAAAGTTTTGGCCCACGAGAATTTTAAAATTTTGACTTTCCCATCATTGAAATTTTGATTCGCCCATCACTGACTTTAGCACTTACTCATGTCAAATAATGTGATCATTTTGAGGTGCAACAATCGACATAAATTCCGCCTAGTTTGGTGTCATCATGTATTTTTTCCCAAAAAAATTTAGACATAGAAATGTTACAATAATATAACATTATTCTCAAATAAAATCAGAGATCAATATAATACATTAAGAAGAATAACCATAATTTCAATAATCCACTACATTAACTATAGAGTAATATAATTATCTCTAAAATGATTGCTTAAACTAAGTTATAAATGATGAATGAAAAAAATTTGATATACACACTAGTGGTAAAGTGTGTTACATGGGAAAAAATGCTAATATCAATTAACATTTATGTTGTAAGGACTAATTATACTCTATTCAAAATATAGTTTACCAATAATTCTACCCCTACATTTATTGTTTACATTTTAGTTTGATTGATTTGAATTGGAGATTGTTTATGTTATTATTTTACACATGTTTGCATTGTTACATCTTTACTAGCCAGTAGAGTAGAAACAATGTTAATTTTCTTAGGGCTAGAAGTCTCTGCTGTAGATAATTGCATTTTAAAACATTTTCAACATTTTCACATTGCATTCATCCCATATCATCATAAGAAATTATGTAGAGAGAAAATTAACAATAATAATGCAACATAAGAAGGATAGGTTTGTCATGATATCTCTGTCATAGGGATCAACATATCTCCTTCATATATTTGTCATAATCTTTTATCATATCACTGATAAGAAGGCCCAAAGAGGTTTTTGTCATACCAAAGAACTAAGGCCCATTAGGGCACTATTACACCAAAATAATTGGGTACAATTTTGCAGACCCATAAGATAGAATGATCATTGCATCACTGCTAATTAATTACATTTCCTGGTGTGCATTTATTTAAGGCACACAAAACCTGAATTTCACCATATGAAATCCATGCAATTTGGAGTGTTTTTGAACAACAAAAAATTATATGTGAAATATTACAAATATTTAATTGTATTAATGTTACTTATGAGTAAAAAAAGGCTCTCCAAGTTGAATCATTCAATTTGACCTTGCAATGAGGGCTAGGTGTGCATTGTTGTGAAGAAGGCCAAAATTGTTTTGCTTCACTAAAATGCATGCCCCGACTTCATTTATTGGCCAATTTAATTGATTCAAATTGCAGATTATTTATTTTACTATTTTACACACTTTTTCATTGTTATATCTTTACTTTGAGCTTAAATATTTATACTTCATATTTCATACAACATTCTAAGTTTTGCTTCAAATTGCCTTATGTGAAAGCTGTGTATAAGTGGGAAACATAGTTGTGTAGGATATTTGTCAGACATGATGAAAGGTTATATCTTAAGGTTAGGTATTTTCCAATCATGCCCCATCTCAAATTTCATTACCAAGGCTCTAATTAGTTTGCCCCGAGAGTGCATATTTGTTCCAACTTGAACATTGACAAATATGATGAATTTCTACATTGGTAGACTTGGATAAAGGAGAGAAGATTTCAGTGGAGAATGGTTTCTTCTAATATCTTACACCTCACTATAAAACTGGTTTTAATGAACTATTTATTTACACTATTGCAAAATTTTTAAGTCTCTTGGTCAAAATTCAAAACTAATTACTTAAGTTCTTGAGTTGTTCTATCAAGAACAAAATGCGAATGTACAAAAATAGGGATAGAAAAATTTTCGCTGATGACTGTACATATGTCATTAATTGGAAATAAGCCTATGGGACTGAAGAAAAATGCATTCGTGACCAAATACTCTTTTATATTCCTCAAACTTTGTGTCAGTTTCTTGCAATTTATTTGACAAAATGACAATTTATCAGTTTTTAAACCAATTTTTCCCAACTTAGAAAAATGCCTGCCATACCCTCATTCTTCCCTGTTTCTGAGTGATTTTAGTTGCAAATGGTGTGTTCTAATATTTTCCACCTCACTATACACCTGGTTTGAATGAATGATTTATTTACACTTGTACACAATTTGTACTTGGTCAAAGTTCAAAAGTAATGACTCAAGTTCTTGTATTGTTCTGTCAAGAACAAAGTGCAAATGTACAAAATTGGGCTTAGAAAAATATTCACGCAAGATTGTACCATTGTAATTAAATGGAAATGATCTTATGGAGATGAAGACAAATGTACTTTTGATATAAGCCTCTTTCACATTCCTAAAATTATGTGCCAGTTTCTTGCAATTGATTTGAAAAAATGACAATTTCTTAGTTTTTAAACCAGTTTTACCTAGCTCAGCAAAATACCTACCATACTCCCATTCTTCCCTCTTTCTGAGTGATTTCAGTTGAAAATATTGTGTTCTAATATTTTTCACCTCACTATACACCTGGTTTGAATGAATGATTTATCTACACTTGTGTACAATTTGTTTGTATCTTGGTCAAAATTCAAAACTAATGACTTAAATTATCGAATTGTTCTATCAAGAACAAAGTTCAAATGTACAAAACTGGCTTAGAAAAATGCCCGCCCAAGATTGTACTGATGTCATTAATTAGAAATGAGCCTATGGGGCTGAAGGAAAATGTATTTTTGACAAAAATATCTTTCACATTCCTCAAATTATGTGTCCGTTTCTTGCAATTGATTTGACAAAATGACAATTTCTCAATTTTTAAACCAATTTTACCCATCTCAGAAAAATTCTCACCATACCCTCATTCTTCCTTATTTCTAAGTGATTTCAGTTGCAAATGGTGTGTTCTACTATTTTCCACCTCACTATACACCTGGTTTGAATCGATGATTTATTTAAATTGTGCACAAATTGTAAGTCTCTTGGTCAAGATTCAAAACTAAAGACTTAAGTTCTTGAATTGATCGGTCAAGAACATAGTGCAAATGTACAAAACTAGGATTAGAAAAATGTCTTCCCAATATTGTACATATGTCATTAATTGGAAATACACCAATGGGGCTGAAGACATATGCATTTGTGACAAAAACCTCTTTTACATTCCTCAAACAATGTGTTAATTTCTTACAATTGATTTGAAAAAAGAACAGTTTTTCTGTTTTAAAACCAATTTTACCCAGCTCAGAAAAATCCCCGCCACACTCTCATTCTTCCTTTTTTCTAAGTGATTTCAGTTAAAAATGGTTTCTTCTACTATCTTGCACCTCAATATACTCTTGGTTTGAATGAATTATTTATTTACACTTGTGCACGATTTATAAGTCTCTTGGTCAAAATTCAAACTAATGACTTAAGTTCCTGAATTCTTTTGTTAGGAATCAAGTGTAAACATACAAAACGGGGCTTAGAGAAATGCCCACTGAAGACTGTATAGATGATGTTTTCTAATATTTTCCACCTCACTATACACCGTTTTGTTCAATATGGGCTAAAATGGTGTCTATTGAGAAAAAACACCTAAGGGTTGTATTTTATTCATGAGATGTTGCCTTAGTTAAATAAAAATGCAAGCCAACCCCTACTATGAAAATGATTATAGTAAATTATTTTGGGAATGGGATAGGTACACAGATTGGGAAGGAACATTCCTTTGATGATAATTAGAGATAGACAAGATTTGACTTTGGAAACTAACCATTCTTCCTCACTATGTCAATTGCAGGATAGGTAGAATTCACTAGAGACCCAAATAGACCTAAAATTTTATAAATTGATTCCTCAGTCACAAAAAATAAAACCTTAGAATCCTTTGCAGAAAATACAACCATAAAATTTGGTGAATAATTATTGGAACACATGAATGGATCATTCAAACAAGATTTCTCTCTGATTTGACTGTGTAAGTCCTTTTGATTCTATGAATAACAAAGAACCATATGTTTCTTATTGAAATGCAAGAAATTATTTACATAAAAAATACATTCTCTGCATTAACAAAAAAATTATTCGAAAAAAAAAACATTTTTATATTGAACTTTGAAATGTATTTACATTAATAACATATACATAGATTACTGTTATGGAACTCTAGGCTGCTTGGGAGGTTTCTGCAAGCCCTCCTCTTCACAAGAATCTAATGCAGTATAAATTCTCTTGCCTTGTGTAGAAGCCTTTGGTTCTTCGGAAGTTGCAACACCTGCCTGTATTTTATCTTCCAACTCCTTCACTCTGATTTTATATTGTATCAAGCAGTTTTGTAATTTTTTTTAGCAATGTGCTTCTTCAAAAACTCCACATTATTTTTGTACTTTTCAAAGTGTTATTTATATTTTTCTTGAATAGTATCCTTCACATATCTTAGCTCACCTTTCACTTGAGACAATTCAAACGTCAAATCTCATTTATCTGAAATCTGCAAAATTGAAAGTGTAAGAGCTATGGGATTATTCTGCAAAGCATGAATTTGGGATTTCAAATATTACATCTCACTTTGGCATCCTAAATGTTTTACTTCTTGCTTGTCCAATAATTATATTTAAGCTCCTTAATCCGCTCTTCCTTCATAGTTAGCTTGTTCTTGAGTGATTCCTTCATTGTTGATGTGTCAAACACATCACCTCCAACATCCATTGCTGCAACAAATTTAAACAAAGAGATCTATTGTTCTCAGAGGCCCAATCATACTTAAGCAAGGTATCTTTATGTTTATTTTTTTTAGTACCTATTGCTTGAATAACTCGATTCAAGATATTCTCTCATGCGCTTAATGAGTGCTCAAAATTTAACAAGGCTTTTAGTTTCTTACCATATTTCAATGCTTCATATTTATTTTCAATCTCACTCTTCATCATTTTAACCATTTCTTCATAATTTTTGATCTCCTCTCTGTGTTTAGTAACCAATTTACTGATTTTCTTTTGAAACTCAACCTTTAAAGTATGAAGATAATGTTCTTTCTCCCTCACTTCTTGCATAAGTTTTATTGCAGGTGGAATGTAGGTCTGTAGAGGTGGTATATTGAGAACCTCAGGCCTATTTTTAAACTCATTTTTAATCTCCAGTATCCTGGATGCATATTTAATCATTTCAACCCTATACGTTTCTTTTAAACCATTAAGCTCCTTAATTCCATCATCTACAAATTTACATTTTTTAGCTTTCAACTCTCCAATATATGTTTTGTACTTGTCTCTAGGTACCTTTGTCCTCTATTACTGCCCACTAGACATTTATGCAAGCTTGCAACTTCCTTCTTCAAATGATAAACCTGTTGATCCTTATTCATGCATATTTCACAACTCTTATTTGAGGAATCATCGTGAACATGTGGAGAAGATAATGACTGTTTGGGTTTCTCTAAATCTACAACTTTCTACATAAGTTCAATAATTTGATTATCGTTAGTCATACATAGTTCACAACTCTCTATACAAGAATCATCTTGACCCTTTGAAGAAGTAGAAATACCATCATCAATAGCTTCTTCACCATTGTTGACAATTCTCTGAAACATATCTGCATCTTGGCATGTATTTAAGCTCGCCAAAGTTGAAACAACAATAATTCCATCAAGGTTATCTCGATTAATGTCACTTCCCACATTTTCCATATTTTCCTCCAAAAAGTCTTCATGTAATTGTGAAGTGGTTGCAGGAGCAACCACTTCCACATTCTTCTCTAGAAAATGTTGAGGTATTTTGTCATTTTCTTCTTTCACTTTACACATCCTATTGTATGTTTTTTTAGGACTACTTTATCACATTGCATTGGGTCAATATAGGTAAATAATGTTTTATAGTGTACCCGAGTAGCTGAACTTGAACCTCTTATCTTTACTTTCCTGCAATTTGTGGTGCAATTTCTTATCCAATAGAAAAGGTACATGTATGGCTAAGTCTTCAACCTAGTGTATGCCCAAGTTCATGCATTCACTGGAAATATATTTCTTGTGGTGATTCATAATAGTCCCGAGGCCGATATGAATCAAGGTTTTGTATAATCCTAGGGGAACATCTTCCATTTTTAAACCATTTATGGGAACAATTACTTCTTTTTTTCACAAATTTTGTTGGCCATCTCAATCTTTTCTACCCTGTGATTTTTCAAGTGGTCCAACATTACTCCTCCCTTACATGGTATATTAGTTGCTCTGACAACTAAATCGGTGACCATATAAACCTTATGCCCAAAAATTACTAATTCCTTTGACTCACAATCATAATTAAAAATAGTTGCATCTATCTCTTCAATTCTAAAATTAAATTCTCCAAAAACAAATTGATGCACTTCTTCTCTTAAAATTATATCAAAAATATATTATGGCCACTTTATTCTATCATTCCATTGATCAACACTCTCTTGGAACTTTTTCACTAAGAAACTCTCAAGTTGGAAACCATGTTTGTCAGCTGATGGCGTGACAGAGCAGGCCCCTGTTTCCATGGTCGACGATGTTTTTGAATAAGAGTTGAATGCACATTGAGAATGGAAGTTGAGAATTCACACTGAGCATGCACATTGAGGATGGAAGTTGAGGGTGCAATTTTAGGATGCACACTAAGGATGCATGTAGATGATGCATGTGGGGCACACAGAGGATGGACGTTCAAGATACATATCAGGATTCACATCAAGGATGCCAACAAGCTAGGGTTTTAGACATTTATATGAATAATAAAATTTATAGTATAACCCTTATATTTGATAAAATTTATGTTTTAACTTTTATATAATAAGCTTTATAATCAACATTAAATCTATGAAGAGTGCACTTTTAATAATTTTTACTATGCGATAGTTTTGGTGTAAAATGAAAGCCATAAACATACAAATGCATGCAATGATTCCACGATCATATTTAAATGAATTATTTATTTACACTTGTGCACATTTTGTAAGTCTCATAGTCAAAATAGTAAATTCATGACTTAAGTTCTTGAATTGTTCTGTCAAGAACATAGTGCAAATGTACAAAACATGGCTTAGAGAAATGCCCAAAAAAGACTGTACATATGTCATTAATTGAAAATAAGCCTACGGGGATCAATATATATGCATTTGTGACAAAAACCTCTTTCACATTCCTTATATTATGTGTTTGTTTCTTGCAATTGATTCGACAAAATGACATTTTTTTAGTTTTTAACCCAATTTTACCCAACTCATAAAAATGCCTGCCATACCCTCATTCTTCCTTCTTTTTGAGTGATTTCATTTGGAAATGGTGTGTTATATTCCACCTCACTATACACCTGATTTTTCAATTTGGGCTAAAAAAGAGCCTATTGAGCAAAAACACCTAAGGGTTGTCATGTATTCATGAGATGTAGCCAACCTCTGTTATCAAATGATTATAGTAAATGGATTTATGAATGGGATAGGTACACATATTGGGAAAGAAAATTCCTCTATTGGATTTTTATAACCTTCCCTCATCTGCTCACAACAGATGTATGAAAAGTGCACTTTTAACAATTTTTACTATGATGGGAATTTGGTTTAAAATGCAAGCCATAAACATACAAATGCACACAAATATTGTACAATCATATTTGAATGAATGATTTATTTATACTTGTGCACAATTTGTAATTCTCTTGGTCAAAATTCAAAACTAGTGACTTAAGTTCTTGAATTGTTCTGTTAAGAACATAGTGCAAATGTACAAAACTAGGCTTATAAAAATGCCCACTGAAGACAATATTGGAAATAATCCCATAGTGATGAAGATATATGCATTTTTGACAAAAACCTCTTTCACATTCCTCATATTATGTGTCATTTTCTTGCAATTGATTTGACAAATATGACAATTTCTCAGTTTTTAAACCAATTCTAAACAACTCAAAAAAATGGCCATCATACCCTCATTCTTCTTTCTTTCTGAGTGATTTCAGTTGCAAATGGCACATTCTACTATTTTCCACCTCACTATACACATGGTTTGATTGAATTATCTAATTTCACTTGTCAACATTTAAATTTCGAAAATGACATGTTACAAAAGAAAAGGTGGACCAAATTTGTTATCTAGATGGAGAACGAGATATCAATAGTTGAATTTCAATAAGTTAGTTGGATATTGTTCTTTTTATATGTAAATGCTCCATTTCTTGCAACATACATTAGAGGAAATATAGCCCTTTTTTAGCCAATGGAAAATTTTGTACATTTTAATTGTAAAATTTGTTGGAAGATTGTTGGAACATGATAGGATAAATGCTCCTAGGGTAAATAGTGGAATGTTTCCCACCATAAAAAAGGAAGGGTAAAAAATAAAAAATATTTAATTGTATTAATGTTACATATGAGTAAAAAAATACCCTCCAAGTTGAATCATTCAATTTGGACTTGAAATGAAGGTCGGGCATGCATTTTTATGAAGCGGGCCAAAATTGCCTTGCTCCACTAAAATGCATGCCTCAACTTCATTTATTGGCCAATCTAATTTATTAAAATTGTAGACTATTTATTTAATTGATTTACACACTTTTGAATTATTATATGTTTAATTTGACCCTTAAATAGTTCTACTTCAAATTTCATACAACATTCCAAGTTTTGCTTCAATTTGCATTATGTCAAAGTTGTGTATAGGTTTTTTTTAATTCAAAGAAATATTTCCAACTCTTCACATTAATTATCAATGTGGGTAGGTTTTGTTATTGCAAGGATATTACAAAAACATATGCAAGGGAAAATGATGACTAGTGCTAATGAATGTGAAACTCAACCATTATAATCACACTCTCAACAACTCAACACTCTGGTTGTTACACTCTCAAATCTTGTTCACACTTTTAAGAAATAAACACATAATGAAGAATAAAACCACTCTATCACATTTTCACTCTTATTTAGAAAGGAAGAGAACTCATGGAAACCATTCGCTCAACAAATGCTGAAACACACATTCAAATGAAATGAACACACAATGAAACTATAATAGGAATTAAATAACTTTCACACTAACTGCCCAGTGAAACAATTGTTCCTTTAAATCAGAGCAACAAGTCCACTCTCACATTAATTATCAATCCGGGTAGGCTTAACTTTAAATATTATCACGCAAAGTCTATGTAAGGGAAATGATAACTAGCATAATGAATCTCAAACCAAGGTTGTTGCAAAACTCACTCTCAACAAACATTCAAGCTGTTACACTCTTCAAGATAATTAGAAAAGAGTCACATGGTCATAAAATAAATCACTTTGTTACACAACCTCTCTTATCCATAAAAAACACTCATGTAACCCTTGATCACCCAATAAAATGTTGAACACACACACACTCAAAGAAAGTGCAATCCAATTTGTAACAAGAAATTAAATAACACGCTGCTACACTAAGAGGGACCTGTCCAAGACTTATGTTGTCACACCATTAAAAAGAACTCTTCTGCAATCAATGATTAATAAATAAAAATCACAGTAAGAACAATCACATAGCTAAGAAAAATTAATACAAATAATTAATATATTCTATTTAACCAGTGATCCCTGCAAAGAAGGAGGGCCCTTCCTCCTCAGTAGGGGTTGGTGCACTAAAACGCACGCATAATACTCAGATAAAGATATGATGCCACAAGTTTGATATTTTCATTAATAAAACATCTGGATTACAGAGCTTAGTTCTTTCCCCTTCCTTTCAATCCTATCTATCTAAGTTCCTTCGCCTTCCCCATGGGTAGAAAGCTCTCTAGAAAATATTAACTAAATTATTTGAATGCTCAATGAATATCTCCTAGTAGTTGAATTGACTTTGACTTGATGCACTCCATATTTGGTCCATGTGAGAAAAAGACAACATGCACAAGGCAAATTGTTCGTGTATCAACAACATTTCTCAGAGCCTTTGTCCAAATTAATAAAGGAAATTGAGAAGTGTAATCCTATAACAACAACTTCAAGAGACCACTTAAACTGGAACAATCCATATTATTAGTTTTTATAATAAAATTGACCCAAGATAGTAGTTCCAATGCCAAAATATAAGAAAAATTAGACTAATAAGGTGACATTGAGAAAAGGAAATATTGAGATAAATAATGGTTGTTACAGTGGTCAAATGTGGTCTTGTTGGTTAAAAAGGGAGAAAAGGAAATAAGAAAGTGAATGTAGAAATGTAACAATTCCATGGCCCAACATCTCCCCCAAGCTTAAGCATATGCATGTCCTCGTGCAGACCCTTGTTACTGGTTCCTAACATGCTAAGAGTGTAGTTTTGAGAAATCATAGGACTCTGTAGTGTCCTTTGCTTTTCCCTTGTAACCTCGAGAAAGGACCAACTCCATTTCACATAATTTATCAGTAAAGTGATATGGGTGCTGATACTGATAGGTTGGAATCCAAACAAGAGGAAACTTAATATGAGTCCAATCCATCCCGAGTCACTCCTCTTAATGTGACCCACATACTGAGGAACTCTAGAAAGGGCTTATATAAAATTTTGACGACAATAGGGATTGTCTTCCCTAAGCTCCTGTAGAAAAATATTCCACCTTAGCTTACTTCATTCTAATGCATTAGCTCTTATCCATTGAATATTCGTAAGGCATCTTTGTAAAATTGAACCCTGATATTCCATTACCAATGCTTCGGAGGTTGGAATTTTCAATATCTGATTGTGTTCCCTAGAGACAACATCAATAAAGCCAGGCTCATTTCTGATGCAAAAATTTAGTTGTACCTCATTAGATGTTACAGTGTCCTACACAACTTTCTAACTTACCTGGTTCTGAGCAAAAGATAAAAAATCCCTCAAATGATTATACCCCACATACGGTGTCAAATTGAAATATTTATCTCCAAATAAAGCAAGGCCATGCAAATATAATTCACACAACAAATGTTGTTTTGAGAAATTAGCACTATGAAAAGTTTCCAAGAAAGCTTGAATTTCCTTGTATTATACGACCGTTCCTCCTTAAGGGCTGTCAATTGAAAGAGAAAACATTTTTCCTATAGATATAAAGGATAATATGGGGAAGGAAGTGTGTAGCTTAGTAAACCATCAATAATCCCACACATAAATTCCTTCTCTCTATGTAGTAGCTACACCTCTTCTAGAAATTCATTCACTTGTATTATTGTTTGCTTCCTCTCTCTTTGAACCCTCACAAACTCTTGAATTATTAACTTTTCATCCCATTTCTTCTAAGACTGTTAACCATCTCCTCATGCTGTTTTTTAAAAATAACTTTGTGTTTAGGGAAGAATGCTAGCTTCTTCCAATTTTATACTTACCTAAGAAAAGATGTTGTTCTCAATATTTCTTCATATTTTAGCTTGGCTATTTTTGATGTTTTTGTAGCCTCAAACTCATCAATCTCTTATTTATCCCCTTTCTCCTCTTGCTGTGCTATCTCAGTTGCTAGTTTTTGTGTAACAACAATGTCTTTGATACGTTCTTGTGGAGAAACAATCGATTTAATTGCAGTCTACTCTGTTTCAGCCATTGGTTTTTGTATAAAAACAATGTCATAAACTTGTTCTTGTGGAGCAACAAACTATTTTTCTTCTCCCTACTCTGCTTCATCTACTGTTTATTGTGTAATAGTAGTGTCATTAGTAGGTTCTTGTGGAGAAGTAGGTTGAAGTTCTTCATTTTTTCTCCCACTCGAACTCCTACTGAGACAATAATTGATTCTACAACTCCAACTTCCTTAAAAATTTGTTGACACCCCTCACATACTTTCATGGTTGTTTTAGTGGATGATTTTATTCCTATTTATTTAGATAACATGCCTAACCCATTTTTCTTCTTAAATTGTTATTGTTCCTTAACCATGACAAGATTTTTTCTTAAATCTTCATTTCCGTTTTTCAAATTTTCAATTTCATGGACAAGGGGGTCAATCTTAGTCTTACCTATAGAGGGGCAACCTCTTGTTCTTCCATAGATTTCTGGTTCTCCTTCGTTATGTTGTTCATCAAATTATTCCTTAATTTATGGTGTAGTAGTAGAGGCTTTAGGCATGGAGGCAACTTCCTCTACAAGCTCTTCATGTTTTCTCTTATCCCATTGTTTCTCAAGTTCCCATGGTTAAGATATAGTAGTACATTTTTCAGGTGCTGGAGTAGTCTCTTGTGTAATAACCACTCACACCATTTTCTTAGGGTTCCTTCCACCAATTGACTTCTCCAATATTCTCTTCTTTACATTCACCTATCCTAAGGCATCCTTGGTTTTCTTAGAAACCTTTCTTTCTTTAGTTGTTGGCTTAGGTACTATTGTCTCAGTAGTTGCTTCTTCTCGTTCTTATTCTTCTATAGGACACCCATGATAGCTATTTTTTGATGATCCATTGGACACCTCCACAGGCTCCTCTATTCATGCCCCTTTTACTTTTTATGATGTACTAGCAGAAGTATTTATAGAGCTCCATCTCTTAGGATTTCGATGACCAAGTCTAGAAAATACATCCTCCCTACTTTGCCTAGGGGCTACGAAAGCTTTTCTCATGGGGGTGGAAGAACCCTACTTTTAGGAGGTGTGGCTACTTTACTTGTAGGTGTTGTTTCAGCACTCTCCTTGTGTTCCTCACTTTCATCATCCTCTACATCCTCCCAAGGGTGGGGAAGGGATGTTCTGTCAAAACCTATACCCTTAGTTTTCAATTCCTCTCCTTCTTGCAGAAACTCATCCTTAGCTGATGGAATCACCACCTTCCTTGAAAACCACTAAGCCCCTCTCTATGGAAACCTTGTTACCCTTACAATTACCTCATTTGTGTCAACAACTCTAAATCCCCTCAGTTTAGAGTACTATTTAGTTAGGGTTTGTGCAAACTCCAAAGCAACCAACTCACTAAAACCCTGCAATTTATCAAAATAACTCAACCACTTTGCATTTCAAAAAATTCCAAAGCTTATGGGTACTATAATAGCATGTCAACAAAATTTGGTTCATGTCTAAATGTTGCTCTTCCCATGGCTGCCTAGAACTGTAACTGCTCAGTGCTTCTAAAGGCTTGTTATAGAGTTGCCTTGGCACACACATACACTTGCTAAGGAGAGAATGTCCAGACACAACAATTACTCCCTTTTTACCAAATTGGGTCTTTTAGTTCTCATGAGTAAAGACTTCCCAAAGTCACATCAATTTCCAAAAATGATAGTAAAGGTAATAATCTAGAAGTAACGATGGTGAGGGTAATGTTACTAAAAAATACGACAATTACCATAATGGTAAAAGTAATTATGATTGCAAGTTCTAATAATACATTATTATGGTAAACTGAAACTATTTTTCATCAACCCATATCTAATTAATTACAAAAGGCATCATTGGCATGTGTAACAAAAAAAGTAATATCTAATGCCATAATGAGGAGCAAAATAGGACATTACAGAGGAAGATACAAAGGAAGCTAAAAGGGAAGCTACTAAAATGGACGCTAAAAACAATGCCATGTCCAGGAGAAAAATAGGATGTTACACAGGAATCTATACATGAAGCTACAATAGGAGCTAAAGGAGATGCTAAAATGGGTGCTAAATCCGACGCTAAATCTGGCACAAATAGTGCCAAATTTAGCTCTAACTATCTGTGATCAACATAAAAAACCCAAAGGCGGAGAAAAATACACTAAAATAGTTAGTAGAAGCAAAAAAGGTAATTAAAGAGGAAGCTAGTCACAAGGATTTGTTGTAGTGGGTGGTTCTTTCAACCCTCACGAGCACTAGAGTGAATCCTTCTAATCCAGTGGGTTCATCAAGCCACAAAATTCTAGTGGTTTCTACATACTGACAAGAAAGCCACTACTCTCTCTTTTTAATTTTTTTACCCAACAAGCCTTGTCTCAAAGGATTCTTCAACTGGTGTTCTAATCCAGAGATAAAAAATTAGGGATAGGAATCATTGTTCCTTCTCTTCCTCTTTTTTTTTGTTCTATTGATTCTTCTGTGTGCATATTTTTCTTTCTATCCACATGAACGTGTATGTTCCCGTTGATTGATTTTTTTTCCTTGTGTTGTTCAATGGCCAACCACTTACCTCTTCACGAGGTTCCTCGCAACCCCATTTCTTGGACAACACAACCCATACTGCTTTATTCAAATTTTGTCCTTATTTTTTGGTTTTTAGAGGCTAAGGACACTTGGGCCTACCCTTTTCTTGTTGGTTAAATTATTGCACAGATATCCCATTTGAGATCACTTCAACAAACCCATGCCTGCCATTTAAAACAACCATTTCCTCAAGCAATCTTCTACCTCAAGAAATGGAATTTGTGTCCCTTTCTCAACCAATTAACATAATTATGAATATTTACAAAGAGATAAATATTTACCTAAGGGATATGACAATCCCCTCCCCCTTGGGGGGAACACCATCCTTGGTGTTCAAGATCCATATGAAAAAAACATGCTTTAGACCAAGCATTGTTTTTTAGGGAGATTTATGTACACAACTCTGTATAGCATTTACAACACACACACACACACACATTTTATTTACATAAAAAATAAGAATGGATATGTTTCCCTCATTTGGTTAACCATTTCCTACGTGGCTTATTTGGGCCCAAAGTTCCTCCACAACACTTTGAATTTCTTTATTACTCAGTTCTGGAGCATGAGCTTTCTCTGATCTAGGAAGCATAGAGGTTCCGACTCGAACTCTCCCTTTGTTTCCACCTGTAACACATACCAATAAATTACATGATTAGCATCTTACACATATATTTTAAGCAATGAAACATGGAAAACATCATGGAATTTCACTGATGGTGGTAAGGCCAATCTATAGGCTATTGGACCTATTCTTTCAAATCGTAGTGCAAACTTTGCACCAGGTTTTAGGGGCTAATATTCGCAGGTGGGCTAATTTTCCATGCATTTTCCAGAAAAGAGATTCGCTAATTTCCATCTTTTTCTAAAATGATTCACCCAAATTTTATAGTACATGGTTATTTTACCTTAAAAATCGCCAAAATATTATATCGAATAATATAAAATCATTAGAAATGTAAATATTTCCACAAAAATATCACCAAAAGTTTTACAATTTGCATATTATGGACTAGTAAGATTCACCAAGGTTTCTAAAATTTAAGATAAACTTCCATCCTTAAAATTTTCCCTGCTTTGCACATGACACAATATTCAAGGAACTCTTCTTGGGTTTGATCCTCAAGTAAACATGTTCTGAAACTCAGAATTCCATATGCACCCTATGTTGATCCACATAGATTTTCTACTTGTCTTGTGCCACCTTTATATTTTGTTTGATGATTTGCATTTGTTCCTCCATTTATTTTAATATATCAGCCCCAATAAAGATCTTGTTCACTAGATCACTCCAACTGATAGGAGTATTGCAACTCCTTCCATAAAGTGCCTCAAACAGGCTCATATTTAGAGATTCTTGGTGCTCATTATTATATGCAAATTCTACAAGTGGAAGATACTCTTCCCAGTTCTTTGGCTGGTTCATTACATACATCCTTAACATGTCTTCAAGGATTCTATTTTTCCTCTCCGTTTTTCCATCCATTTGTGGATCATAAGCTATAATGAATGCCAATTCAGTCCCCAAGCCTGCAAATAGCTCCTTCCAAAAATTTGAAGTGAAATTGGCATATTTAACCAAGATAATGTTCTTGGGAACTCCATGCAGTATTACGATTTCCTTTATGAAGACTTGTGCCACTTCACTGAATGAATTGGTGGATTTGACTGCTACAAAATGAGGAACTTTACTTAGCTTGTCAATGACCACCATAATGTCATCATGCTGTTTGGAGGTTCTTTGCAAACTGGTAATGAAATCCATGGAGATCACTTCCCACTTCCGTTTAGGAATGGGAATAGGATGAAATAACCATGCCAGGTGTTTACATTTGGCCTTCAAATATTGGCATTCTATGCACTTGGAAACAAAATCAGCCACTTCTCTTTTCAAATTATGTCAATAATAAAACTTTTTGATGGCCATGATAGTCTTTTGTATCCTGAGTGACTAGAATATGGCTTGGGATGGAAGTCTCTCATTATAAGACTCTTCAAGTCATTATTGTTTGACACATAGATTCTATTCTTGAATATAAATTATCCATTCAATGAGAGATGATATTCTTCATTCTTTCCACCCTCACTATCTTGTTTTATCTATTCCTTTATCTGTTGATACTTCTCATCATGTTGTCCACCATTTCTAATATTTTCTTTAAGATTAATTCCATAAGAACTTATAGCTTCTAAATGATTTAATTACACCCTCCTACTCAGTGCAACTGCTACTTTATTATCCTTTCCCTTTATATATCTAATTTCAAAATCAAAGTCACTAAGAGTGGCTAGCCATCGGGCTTGCCTTACATTTACGTTGGGTTGTTCAAATAAATGCTTCAGCCCTCCATGATCAGTCATCAAGGTGAAATTTCTACCAAGAAGGTAGTGTCTCCACATCTTCAGCACATGGATGATGACAACTAATTCCATATCATGAGTTACATAATTATGTTCATACTCATTTAGCTTTTGTGACTCATAGCACACCACTTGACCTTCCTGCATCAACATTCCACCAAGTCCCTTCTTGCAGGAACCTGTTCACACAATGAAATCCTTTTTAGGATCTGCGATCCTTAATGCTGGTATATTTATTAATAAATGCTTCAATTGATCAAAGCATGTCATGCAATCGGTTGTCCATTCAAATTTCTTCCTCTTCCGCTGCAAGGAAGTGATTTAGTGGCCTATATTGGAGAAGTTTTTGATGAATCTTCTGTAGTACCTTTCCAGTCCCATGAAGGATCTAGATTCAACCACATTCTTAGATGTTGGACTTTCTATGATAGTGTTAATCTTCTTTGGGTCAACTGCTACTCCCTCCCTTGAGACAATGTGTCCCAAACAATGAATCTACGACTGAAAGAAACTGAATTTATTGAGTTTTGCATAAAGATTATTTTGTATAAGAAATTTCAATACTACTACCAAACGCTCTTCGTGCTCCTCCTTGGTTCTTGAATAAACCAAAATTTCATCCACGAAGACTATGACAAACTTATCCAAATAAGGGCGCAATACATTTTTCATAAGGCACATAAAGGTTGCAGGTGCATTGGTAAGTCCAAAGGGCACTACCACAAATTCATAATGTCCATACCTCATTTTGAAAGTTGTTTTGTGGATGTCCTCATATTTTATATGCACTTGATGATAGATTGAACTTACATTAATCTTGGAGAAGACTGTTTCTCCTCTCATCTTATCAAAAAAATCATCAATCTATGGCAAGGGATATCTATTCTTGATGGTCACTTTATATAACTACATAGAATCTATGCATAATTTAAGTGTACCATCCTTCTTCTTTATGAATAGGATTGGTGTTTCGCATGGAGACATGCTTGGCCTTATATAACCTTTATCCAACATTTCTTTAAGCTATAATTTCATCTCAACCAGTTCTAGTGTAGTCATCCTATATGGTGCCTTGGATGCTAGAGCTACTGCTGGCATCAATTTGATGGAGAAATTTACCTCTATATGAGGATGTAATCCAAGAAATTCTACTGGAAATACATGTGCAGACTGTTGCAATGCAAGATATTGTTTCAACAATTCACCCTCCTGTTTTTCAGCGCTTCTAGTGGCTTTTTCATTTCTAGAAATTTGCACAACAAATAAATGACAACCTTTCCTTCTTCTTCTCTTGGATTGCATAGATGTGGTCAGCCTCACCGAAGTAGACTTTCGCTTGCCTTGAAGTATCCTTATTTCTCCGTGCTCATCTAGGCCCTCAATTGCTTTTTCAAAACAATCAACTTTGGTCTTGTATGTATACATCCAATCTAGGAGCATAATGGTAGCACATTGATATTTTCTATTGTTGACATCCCATTTAATTCAATTGGGAAAGCCTTCACTAAATAATCAACCCTCTTATTTTTTACCATGGAAATTGAACTACCCAGGATTGCTCATGCGGTTCTTTGTTCAATTAGCATTGTTCCACAAGCACTAGGCTAACGTAACTATATTAGAACTAGGGTTAATCAAAATAAAAATAATTTGATCACAAATCTTACCTTCCATCTCAATTATGGAAGCTTGATGGTCCGCTTGTTGATTGTCTAGTGTCGCATAGATCTTGGGCACACCATGTGCCAAATCTCCCATAGTTTGTGCTTCATCTATGTTTTACAGTTTCAGGTGAGTGTGGTTGCGTTGTGGGAAGTATTGTCTCAAATGATTTTCACCACACGTCTAGCACTTATATGGACCCTTCTCGTAAATCTTGGCTCCTTCTTGAGATGAATGCTCTTGATCTTCAGTGCTGAGCCTTCTTTGAATTTATTGATTAGTTGGGGAAGTATGTGATTCATGAAGCATTTTCTCCATTTTTCCTTTGAACTTGGCATTTCTTTTTTACTTCCAATTAGATTTAGATTCTGGCCATCAATTGGATTGAGTATAATAGTGTTTCAACTTTTTAATGGCTTCATTCAATGTCTGAGGCTCATGGATCTTAATTGGATCTCTGAATGATAGGGGTAACCCACTGACAAACCTCTAAAATTTTTCCTTCTCATCTTTAATATGTGACACATATCTCAACAATTATAGAAACTTGGTGACATATTCATCTCCAACATTTGTCCCATCCTGAGCTCATAGAAAATTTTCACTTTGCTATCATAGTAGCTGTGTGATAAATATTTTTCTTTGAAGAGCCTTTCAAATTCATTCCAACTCAATCCCTCTTCAGTCATTTAAAATTCTTCAAATATTACCGCCATATGTATGATTTTCCCTTTAGACTATAGGTAGCTTACTTTTCTTTCATGTTCTTAGAATAGTTATGGATTCTAAAGAATTTCTTCATTCAAAGTAACCAAGCTTCAACATCTTTGTATTTATTCAGATCTCCATCAAATGTGGGTGGTTTGGACCTCTTAAATTCTTCTCGCTTATAGTTCATTTATCTCTTTCTTTGATGATGATGATGATGATGATGATAATGCCTCTTGGTAGAAGGACTATAATGTCTACCAGAGTTAAGCCCACAAGTGCTAGATCTTCTCTCTAGGGTGCTTAATGGTGCATTCCATCTCACTATGTCCTCAATTTCCCTTCTGTTCCTTTTCTTGGACCTGTTACCATCTGTCCCATTTGTTCTCTCTTATGATGCAAAAGGGCTCTTCCCATATTTATGACTAACCCCCAACTCATGCTACTTCTGCCTCTGTAAGTTTGAGAGGCTTTACAATATGAATGCATTTACCTTACCTTGCTTTTCCCAAGCCCTTACCATACTTTCATTATATTCTTTGCAGCTCCTAATATCGACCCTTAGGCTCCTCAAGGTATCCATTAATTTTAGATAGTTTTCCCCTCTCCCTTGGCCAACTAATCTTTTTTCTTCATTGTTCTTTCTTATGCATGTCTATGTTGTGATCTATTAGAGATATATTCTACCATATTTTTATTCGTTTCGCGGCCTTCATAATTTATGTGGTACAATCATCTATTGTTCTAGGGGTCTTCATCTTATGTTATGTGTTTTTTCACACACACAACTATTATATCTAAACAAAATTCAAGCATAAGACAATTGTTATCACCTTGTGTCATTGTTGGAAATCTACTGGTGCAAGGCTAATTGAACAATACATTGCAATTTAGCACATCAATAATAATGAAATCATATCAATCGTTAATACCATGTTACATATTCAAATCATAAGGTAAGCACAATACTCATATATGCATTTAATCAACCACATACCAACTTTTAAAACCTAAACATTTGTTTAGTTGATTTTTTAAAAATCAATATGAAACTCCTTGCATGAACTCTGCCTTTAATTTCCCATGATAAAGCCCATCGAGTCCAAGTGTTGAACCTGGATGCTTTGATGCAAATTTTTAACGCACCCTCTCCTAAGTCCCACCAAAACAAAATTTAGAAGGAGGTGGTTACTATGCTGACCTGAGATTTAAGGTAGCATTATGGAAATGGGGTTTAAAATTTTGACTTTATTCTACCTTTTTCAAAACATGAAATAAATGGTACCATCGCATTCACTTCGTCAAGACAATTCTAGTGACATAATATTTGTTCTGATCCAAATCCCGGATCAACAAATATCACCAGTTGAAGTCATTTCCAATTAAATAATGCTTTGTCATTGAGCATGCCCGGTGGTTGACATAAGTCACTTGTCAACTGCCGACTCATTCATAGCCCAAGTTACTGGTAGATCCATGTCATGGTTTATATAACCCAATGGAGGACCTTCATCACACATATATGTACATGCATAAATATATTCACTTACCATGTGTAGGCATAGGCCACCCTTGCCACCTCACCTCGAGGACTCAATCTTGGGTGTTACTTTATGATATTCATCCTAACCCATTAGGGTGAAGAGGACCAGGACAACATGGAATTGTAGAGGGACGTAGTAGCTTTAAAGAAATGCTAGGGTGACATACGTAAACATGTGCTGACAGAGTGTTGCATGATGAACATAGAAACTTTCTCATTCCCCAGAGTCTATCTCCCAAAAGGAACAATAGTGCACTCCAAGGAATAGCTCAGGCTAAAAAGGCTCCAAGATTACGTGGAGGTAGAATAAGAACACCCAATAGGGACCACTAAGAGTTTCCATATGATTGTTGATCTACCTTGATGCTTGAAGGGGTAGTGAGATCAGGATGACATGTCTCGGAGGACCACGAACACGAGTCTTTGTTTCATGCAGCATAAAACAAAGCATCACAACATTGAGGTTAAAACACTAAGACTATATCCTACAGTCAAGAAGGTAGCATTGAAGGAAACTTCCCTAAGGAAGAGGTGGTAATGTAACGCTTAAGACCAAGAAATTTTTAACATGTATAAAGGAATTATTTCTTTGCAATCTTATATGAGCAACTTTCCTGCCTCATAGTCATAACTAAAGCATGCATTAAGGGGATTAAATCCCGCATTTGGGTGAAGGGAGCGCCTGCAAATAATATATATATATATATATATATATATATATATATATATATATATATATATATATATATATATATATATATATATATATATATATATATATATACGTGTGTGTAATCCCACATACACGAGAGAACTATCCTTCCAAAGTTGGATAATGAACAAGGCATACTAGCCAGTTCTGTAAGTAGTACAATAAACATAACAATAATTTTCCTGTTTATAATCACTAAGGCCCGTTAGACAAATTGCAAGCTCATCGTGACTCATAGAGCTATGATCCTCTTAGAAAAACATTAATAAACAGAAATCAAGCCCATCTTATCTCCGAGATCCACTGGTCTTTTGTGCCATTAATAAACATGCAATAATTCATGAAAGTGAACAAAAAGCATACAATGGAATTTTTTTTAACAGGATAACACATTCTACAAGTAGTCAAGAGATCCTAGTCCCCACTCGACTCACAGGCAGGAATCACACATTTGAGTATTAAAATTAAAATTGTTACATGCCTATAACCCACACAATATTTATACAAATGACATATATAAGAACCAATGCTCCTTAGCATTAGCCTACCATTGTGTTGATGCAAATAACAAAGACAATATAATAGTCACAAACACACCATAAGATTATACTTATTTTATAAGATTTTTGACAACTAAGAGTGGGACTCTAACTCTACACCCAACCATAGATAGGTTATAACCATAGTTACTTGTAGGTGTCACCACTGAGATAGATTCCAAAGTTTGAGGTGGAGTTCTTTGTGGGCCTTTGACCAACATAACAAATGAAACAAGAATGCCACTAGGCCACACTACCTTCATCCACTAGCTACCCACATGACAGTCAACATTTTAGGTATAATCTCTTCATGCCAGGATACCACAACATAGAGTAATCCAACTCACTATATAGGAGAAGCGAGCCATAACAAGGAAGGTTCATTAGTGGTTAAGCTGCTGATGGTAGAGAATTCACACTTCAAGTGGTTCATAGGTGAGTCAAACACTAGAGTTTTAACCCAAAGAAACTCCTAGTGGTTCTTTCAACGCTCACGAGCACCAAAGTGAATCCTTCCAATCCAATAGGTTCATCAATCCATTAGCTTCCAGTGGTTTTTTCAGATTGACAAGAAATCCACTACTCTCTCTTCGTGATTCTTTTTACCCAACAAGACTCATTTCAGAGGATTCTCTAGTTGGTGTTCTGTTTTAGAGATAAAAACATAGGGATAGGAATCATTGTTCGTTCTCTTCCATTTTTTTGCTGCTCTCTTTTTGCTTCTGCCTGCATGTGTGTATGTTCCCCTTGGTTTATTTTTTTCCTTGAGTAGTTCAATGACCAACTGCTTTCCTCTTCATGAGGTTCCATGTAGCCCCTTTCTTGGACAATGCAACCCATACTGCTCTATTCAATCTTTGTCCTTATTTGCTTGCTGTTAGAAGATAAATACACTTGGGCCCGTCCCTTTCTTGTTGGTTAACTTATTACTATTAAATAATCCTTCGAGATTTTGTATATAGTTAGGATGGAATTAGTTAGGACATAGAGTAGTTATTTCACATATTTCTAGTTATGGAGACATAACTATCTCCATATGAATTTGATTATATAAATATCATTCTTTTGATCAATAAAATGATGCATAATACCATCTGTTTTTATCATGAAGTTCTCCAGGCCTATTTAACAGAGGCATCATGGCAGAAGGTTTGGAAAGAACTGAAGTCATTGTTCCTAGTTGTGCCTGGTTCGAACTCCATTGATATTGACGAGTTCCTTATGTGGTCGAGGTGGACAATGTGAAGTAGGCAAGTTGCGAAGTTGGTGATGCAAGTTGCAGTGTTGGTGATCCGATTTGGCAAAGTTAATGTCGACTTAGTGGTGTTGACGCGTGGGAAACTGACAGAGTTGATGCATGGGACCATGTCCTCCTCTTGATTGTGTGGAGGACCCTAGTTGTTTCAGAAACCACCCTCAACATCACTTGTAGTGGTTTATGGAATTTGGGAGAGTGTCCCCAAAATAACTGTGAGCCGTCAGTTTGATCTTGTAAAACTGCCTATGGGACCACTCACCTCGTTAATGTGAAACATGCGTCGTGCTGTTAAACACCATTGGATCCATTAGAGCTGATTCAAACCATTGATTTGGTTTGACCATTACGTGTTCATGGGACCACTACTATCAAAGTGTGTGCCACTGATTAATCGACAAATTGATTTGGAACATTGATTCTGGTGTGTTCATTTTAATTTTTTGATCATTGTTGATTGCAGTGAATGTTTAAGAAGAAAAGTCCCTATCGATTATGTAGCTAGAATGGTATTTTAGAATTTTACCTGGTCGAGATAGAACGTGTTAAGGAAAGTTCTTTATTTTTTTTCCATCAGACATAGTTCTATACAGTCATGATTTTTCACTGCAAAATTTTTCTATAAAATGTATTCTCTAGTCTCCTAGTTGTCGTTGTCCTTTCTAGAAAGGAAAATTATCAGGACTATTATAGAAAGGTTGAAAAAACACTTATTTTTAATGATCCGTGGGAAGGTATATATGAAGGAAAGGAATACAATAAACTATAGAAACCTTAAGAGGAAAAACAACTAGCAATTTGGTAGAGTAAGGATAAAAATGCTTGTGCGCTAATTTTTGCTTCAGTAACAAAAGAGGTAAGCATATATATTATTCAAAATAAGACAACATATGAAGCATTAGCAAAATTAAAAGAGATTTATGATTCACATTCATAATTGGAAATCATTCAATTGTTATTCAAGTTATTTAATCTAGAGATGAAAGATAATGATCCATTTAAACTTGCTTCTAAAATTAAAGCCATCAATCATGAAATTGAATCTACTAGTGTTAAGGTTGATATACATATTATTTCCTTTATAAAATCCCTCTACCATGGTTATTCACAGTGCTTGAAATCTCTCCAAGCTAATGGACAGTTAAAAGATTTATATTTTCTCAAAATAGTAGGATAAATTGCAGAAAGAGAGAAGGATTTTTGAAAGAAAGAAAAAATACCGAGTTTTAATGCTGAAACTTTGTGTCTTGCTCAAAAATATAAAAAATCTCAAGAAGGATCAACTAGAAATAATAAGGGTGGCATAGGTCGGGCTAGGAGTAATTATAGAGGCAGGTGAGAAAAAATAATTAGGGAGATAAACAACAGAATGATAAACAACAAAGAAATTTTACTGATTGAACACTTATCAAATGTTTTAGCTATGGTAAAGTTGGACATACTGCTGCTAATTGTAGAATTCCCTAGGAGAAAATTACTGAAATAAAAGAATAAATGAATGAAAAGAAATATCAACCACTTGTAGATAAAGGATAATCTTCTAGGAATGCACATTACGTTGTTCCCCATTTTAATTTTAACATGGATTGTCTCTTTAGTACCTCTTTTTCTTCATGACATGACAATTGGATACTAGACACAGGTGCCACTTATCATATGACCTTTAGAAGAGATCTGTTTGAAAAATTCAATGGTTACATTAATGGAGTAGTATATTTTGCTAATAAATCTCAAGTTAAATCTTCAGGGATTAGATCTATTTGATTAAATATTCTAGGACTTACATATTATATTTTAAATGATGTTCTTTACATTCTACAATTTCAAAGGAATTTATTGTCTCTTATATAGATCAGGAAACAAGGACACTCAATACACATATTTGATAGAAAAATGAAGTTTTGAAGAGAATTTGATAATAAAACTATTATTACTGGTGTGGAAGAAGACAAACTCTTAAAATTGAAAGGTATGTCATCCAGTCCATTGAATACTCTTCAAGTTTATTATGTCATGCTTGTTTTGGTCATATCAAGTATGAAAGTATAAGAATTATGAGACAACAAGGAATTAAAGGGCTTCCAATGATTCCAAGAAAGCTTACACCATGTAATGCTTTTATTCTGGAAAAGCATTGTAAACAACCTTTTCATAGTTCTACTTATAAAACTTCTAGAAAATTAGGTCTCATGCATTCATATTTATGTAGACCTATGCCTGTTGCTACTGCAAATGGTAATAAATATATACTGACATTCATCTATGATTATTTGAGGTTGTGTTGGGTCTATCTTTGAAGAGAAAATTCACAAGTTTTTGATGTGTTTAAAAAAATTTATTTCTTGATTACAGATGAAACTCAACTTTGAAAAATATTTGTAAGAGAATGACATCAAACACTAAACAAAAATTCCTTATAATCCACAATAAATTGGTGTTGTAGAACGAATGAACATAACATTGCTTAATATGGTTAGATTAATGATGTTCTTTAAGAATGTAAAGTTGATGTTTTAGGGAGAAGCAGTGCTTTGTGGAGCTTATATTAGAAATCATTGTCCTTCTTCTGTCATGAACAATAAAACTCCATATGATATATGGTATAATTGTTTTCCTGTTGTTCAACATTTCAGAGTTTTTGGTTCTTAATGTTATGCTTTGATTCCTAAAAAACAAAGAAATAAGTTGAGTGCGAGAAGTAGAAAATGTATATTTTTGGGATATTCCATGACTTCTAAGGCATACAGGTTATATGATGAAGAAAATAAGAAGTTTATTTTGTCAAGATATACATTTTTTTTGAATTAGATAAAGATACATCCACAATTGATAGACAACTTAATCATTTAGAAAAGTTTATGTCTAAGAAATTTTATTATGAATCCGATAACAATCTTCCACATCCTGAAGGGGGGATTTCCATTCTAGATCAGTATGTGGATTTTATTTCAATGAATTTTCCTCTCAATGATGATAATGGTTTTGCTAAAGAGAAAATGGATGATATAAGTTTTTCTGAAGGGACATAAAGTTCTTGCATTCCAAAAGAGTCTTCTCCACAAGATGAGCAACCATTTCCACAAGCTGAACAACAATTACGAAGATCAACTCATATCAGAACATTTCCAAGAAAATATGATGAATTTGAGATAGGGAATTCTTCAGGTAACTATTCTCATGATTGTGAATATAATTTTTTTGTTGATTGTGAGCCTACTTGTTTTGAAGAATCTGCTAGTTATGATGAATGGAAAAACACAATGCAAAGGGAGTATGATGCCCTCATAAAGAATGATACTTCAAGGTTTTTGGGTCCTCCTATTGGGATCAAAGCCATTGGTTGCAAATGGATTTATAAAACTAAGTATAAAGTTGATGGTTCACTTGATAAGCACAAGGCAAGACTTGTAGCAAAAGGATATGCACAAAGAGAGGGTGTTGATTATACAAAGACATTTTCTACTACAACTGAATGCGGCACTATTAGAACCTTGTTTGCTATTGCAGCATAGAAAGGATGGAATATTCATCATATGGATGAAAAAACTACTTTCCTAAATGGAGATTTGAAGGAAGATGTTTACATGTTTCAACCAAAAAGTTTTTCTGTCAAAGGTAAAGAACAAAAGGTGTGCAAGCTGATGAAGTCCTTGTATGGTTTGAAACAAGCACCCCAAGCATGGTATGAGAAACTAACTAAACATCTTCTTAAGTTAAATTATAAGCATTTTTACCTAGATGATGAAAATATTGTTGTTAAGAAGGTTGGAAGATCAATTGTATATCTAGTTGTATATGTTGATGATTCGATGATTATAGGGAACAATGATGACTATATATCATCTATTAAGAAGAAATTGCAAAAGGTTTTTGATATGAAAAATTTGGGTTTACTACATTATTATTTAGGGATTGAAGTTGATAAAAAACCTCAACATATTTTTATCTTTCAGAGGAAATATGTTGGAAAGTTATTGAACAAATATGGAATGATGGATTTTAATCCTATTGCTACTTCAATGGAACAAAATATGAAACTTACTTCAGAAGAAGGCAAACCATTTGAAGATCCAACAAAGTACAAACAACTTCTTGGAAGTTTGATTTATCTTTCTACTACTCATTCTGACATAAATTTTTTTGTAGGGATACTTTCTAGATTTATGCATCAACCTTATGAAGGTCATTGGGTAGCAACAAAAAAAATACTTAAATATTTAAAAGGAACTCAAACATATGGCATCAAATATTCCAAAGTTTCAGACTTCCATCTTACTGGTTATTCAAATTCAGATTTTGATGGTGATAAGGAGCATGGAGTCTCAACTTCTGGTTATTTGATGAATTTTGGATCAAAAGCTATTAGCTAGGAATCATGAAAACAATATGCTCCTGTTGATTCTACCATCGAAGCCGAATATGTTGCAACAAATCAAGCTACAAAATAAATAATTTGGCTTCACAAAATACTTGAATATTTGCAGGAGAAACAAAAGGCTTCAACTCCTTTATTCGTTGATAATTCTTATGCAATTCAATTGGCCAAGAATCCAAAATTTCATGATGGAACCAAACACATCAAAACCAAGTATAATTTGATTCAAAATCATGTTGAGGCTAAAAAAATTCATCTGACACGTTATCCTACTTCAAAATGGATTACAGATATTTTTACTAAAGCATTAGGACATGACAAGTTTGAAAAATTTAGATCTCTACTTGGCATGTTAGATTTCCTTTCGGATTATGGGGAGAAATGTTAACTAATCCTTCGGGATTTTGTATGTAATTAGAATGGACTTAGTTAGGGCATAGATTAGTTATTTCCCATATTTCTAGTTATGGAGACACAACTGTCTCCTTTTGATTTTGATTGTATAAATATCATTCTTTTGATTAATAAAATGATGCAGAATACCATCTGTTTTTATCATTATGTTCTCAAAGTGTGTTTAACAATTGCATAGTGAGCCCATTTAAGACCACTTCAGCCAACCCATGCCTGTCATTTAAAATAACCAATTCCTCAAGCAATATCCTACCTCAAGAAATGGAATCTATGTCCATCTCTCAACACATTAACATAATTACAATTATTTACATTAAGAGAAATATTTACCCAAGAGATATCACAACTGTGCACACAATCTCTAATCGTATATCTCCAGTGTTGATGAATAGTTTAAATGTTTAAAATTCAAATTCATCATGGGTTGAGGTTCTTTTATATTTATTTGTTGTTGAATTTGATTTGTAACAAAGATTGACATGGATTGTAATCTCTCAAATTTGGATGTGTGTTTTGGATTGATTTGGATGTCTTCCAATGGATGAGAATTGTTTTATGGTTGATCCTTGTGCTTTGATGTGTTTAATAGAGAAATTTAATGGGTTGAGTGTTATTTATTGAACTCGGTGGGCTGAATTGTTGAATAACCATGCAATTATGATTGACATCCATAAATGTGCAGATATCAATATGCCTTGATATACTTAGGTCAGATTGAGTTATGTGGGGGTCAAAGTGATAGGTACCTTGTACTGGTGGATTAAACTATTAAAGATATTGTATAGTTTTATTTGTTTCATATGTTAAAAATACTTGGAAGTATTGTGGAAAAGACGTTTTGAACATAATTTAAAATATTTTAGCACATAATATAATATATTTTTGTTCAAATAACGATTATGTGTCATGTTTTGGTGGCTTAGTGGGACCAATACTCTGACAACAACTGATCCTTACACAACAATAAACATCTCTTTCGTACTAAATCACATCCCAATATTTAACATACAAATCTTGCCAGTATCGCCAGTGTTGCCAAGTCATTGGGCAACTAACTGGCCATATGCATTCTTTTTTGTGGTTGTACATAGTATTTTTGTGACCTACTTATCTTTCAAAGTAGAAACAAATCCTTTAATCTTAGGAATGGAATAACCTCCTACGACCACCCAACATATGTAAAAATTCCATGCCATTTAACCAAGGCACTATGAATCACATTTAGAAAAGCATAGTATCCATCCATAGTCAACAAAGCTATGTGAAGCTCTTCGATACTCATGCCATTTAATGCAACCATGATATCATGAGTCACATTCAGCCAAGCATAGTCCTTATCCACAGTCAACAGAAGTTATTGCAACTGTCCACAAACATGGTAATACAAGTACACATTTTATATGTGTATTTTTGGGATATGGAGAATTAGAGGAAAGGCCTTCCATTTTGTCTCATTTGCTAGGAAATTTACTTATGTTCATTGTGAGAATTAACATTGCTATGACTATAGTTAACTATATTACTAGAGCTATCTACATTCCTTGTTGTTGGATTGACATTTTAGAGGCTATCAAACTTACACTTATCATTGGCATTGGGACGTTCATTTTTGGTGCAATATGCAGCTTTGTTACCAGAAACGGGATGGTGGCCACTGTTCCTAGAGAAAAACGCATTAGAGATGATATAGTATGGAAAACGCCATTCTCCATGCCCGTTCTCATCTTTATTGGCGTGAAATTTATTTTTTCAGAAGCTAATTGTTTCTTATAGCGGTTTGATGGCACAACGTTTATTCATCATTGGTTTCTCCTCTGTTAATTCTTAGAAACTCCCGTTACCAACTCCGGTTAACTCTCGTCCCGAAAACACATTGCGCAAAACACACTGCATGTAGAAAACTAGTTTCCTTTTCTAGCTGCGCAGCTCAGAGGAAAAAATTCAGGTGAATAATTTTTCAATGATTAAGTAATGATTCGATGTTTTTTATAATGTCAAGAGTCTAATATCTTTAGTTTCACTTTGTATTATCATGGAATGAAAACTGCAAATCTGTGAAGCTAGAGCAGTGTCAATATGGCTTTTCAATAGGTTTTCGGAATGTCTATCTAATGATTAGTTATGTTAGATAATTATTGAATGAAATCAATGACGGTCCAATAGCAGATGTTGCTCCATGGATTAAAGACGAAGAATTTGGCTGCCAACAACTTTCTAGAGTGAATTCGATGGTCATTCTATAACATAGATTTTTACTTATTATTATTATAACCAACAATCCTCTGTATAAGCTGATTAAAGAGCTTTTCTCGTCCAGCTGCCTAAAGCCAATAGTTCATTAATATGTTGTTGAATTTTCGTTAACATAATAAAACTACTAGAAAGAAGGTTGGGTTTGGAAATTCGAGTCACATCAGAGACATAATTCTTTATTGCCCTCAATACCCAGAAATTTCAATCACCTTTGTTAGCAATTGTATTATTTTCAATTATTTTCCAAGTATTCCATAAACCAAATAAGCCTACAAAAACCCATACAATGTGAAGTATATTTCCACTAAATCAAAGAAAAATAAATTAATTTGACAAACAAAATAAAATAAATCTATTGTCTTTGAAACACATCATTAGTATTTATAAAAACACATTACTTATTATAGAAAGTTCCGTTATGGATTTAAAAAATCCGAAAAAATTGATATCTCTTTCAGATTTTCTATTGTCTCAAACACATCATTAGTATTTACCAAAGCACATTACTTATTATGGATAGTTAAGTTATGGATTAAAAAAATCCGAACAAATTGATTTTCTTTTAGATTTTGAAAGTATAATTGCCCAAGCTCAAGCTCAAGCTCAACAATTAATCTAGTAAATGAGTCTTTAAAGTAATTTTAATAATTTTTCTTCAATGCTAAACTTCAAAACTCAGTTTATCGTCTAGTTGTCGGTATTACGTAGAGAGTAACTTTTTTCAAAGTTGGGGTATTACACTAAAGAGATTAAATGAGCTTGGTCTTAAATCTATTGGCACATTGGAGACATCAATAGAGTTATGATTGGACATTGCTGACAATCAAATCAAGAACTTCAACTAGGATAGTATTGTGTTCCCCTTTGGGCTTTTACAGTATATTATAGTGGATTGCCAACAACATTTTGAATGGTGTATTGCCTTGGGAATCCCTGAATCACCTACAGGAAGGAAGAAAGGAAATGGTAGTTTTTGTTCTGAGTTTTAAAGTAAGTAAATTTTGGCTTTGGAAGGTCTTTTTTTTCCGAAACATTTTGGAAGTTTGAATTATAAGAGTAAGATCAATTATTTGATTGGGCTCATATTTATCCTGTTTTCCAAATGTTAGGTAATCTGCAATTTAATGTTGAGATGTTTTATGATTAAAACCGATAAAAAAACACTGTTACACCAAGGCTGGTTGTGAACATTTATATACAGAGTTGATTGGTAATTTCTTTGACATTACAAAGATAATAAACAGAACCATCTTTACATGCCTGTGGAAAAGAACAAGGAACGGTAAAGTTTGCACTCGAGAACAAAGACCTTGTAATAAATTCTAAGTGGAGTTTACAAAGAAAGAAATTTCATTTTTCAAAAAAGAGATCCGTGTTAATGAGATATGTGAACTGTAAATTCAGCCTTTACAAATCATTGTTATATGGAAAACATGCAAGGAAGCAAGAAGGGCATCTCTGGCCAACGTGCGAAAGAACTTCTGACCGGCCTTTAACCCCACCACCGGAGCAGTCACAGCACTGCTTACTATGACCATCCCTGCCAGCA
The DNA here is from genome assembly GCA_031772625.1 of Pinus tabuliformis. Lineage (NCBI taxonomy): Eukaryota > Viridiplantae > Streptophyta > Pinopsida > Pinales > Pinaceae > Pinus > Pinus tabuliformis. The sequence continues at coordinate 1,434,985,516 of CM062819.1, read as the reverse complement.
CATTCTTGCTCTGTTTCTCTGTCATTCTTGATAGCTTTTTCACCCTACACAATAATATATCCATGCAAACACAAAATTCAAGATCCATTTATGTTATGGATCCCACAAGGGTTGGGTTGCTCAGTCTTTCTTATCTCTTGGAAGCAAATTTCGGAGCAGTTTGAGAAGGGTGTTGCATCTACATATCCTTTGGCAGTTATGACCTGCACTCCCACGTGCTAACCATGTAGCCTGTAGTCATCACAAGAAGCCCCTGCAAATCACATAGATGCAAGAATTGGCTTATGATGAATACGTTGAAATACATGATAAATTAAAAAGATGAGCCAGAATTTTATGCACCTGATTCGCACCAGATACATCCTTTCCAACAAGAGACATCCTTTCTTGAATCAGATACATCCTTTCCAACAAGAGACATCTTTCTTTTGTACTGACCACGTCTGTGATTGCAAGCATTGTGCCTCGGAGGGTGTCATGAAGGTATTTTGTGAATGTCTATTATAAGATTATATACATGGCAAATAAACCCAAAGTAAAAGAGTATAGTATATATAGGTATTTTGTGGATGTAAAAGAGTATATATACAAGTATTTTGTGGATGTTTATTGCACGATTATAAGTATTTTGTGGATGTCTATTACAATAAATAAATAAATATATGTATGCATATTTGGGTAGATAAATAACAAAATATATGGGTAGATAAATAACAAAATATTGGGAAAAATAGTAACAAAATAAATTATAATATATTTATCATATATTAATTTAGCAGCGATGCTAACTTTCCAGAATAATATATAAATATATTGGAGGATGGGTATTCTTTACCATTTTTCGATAGCATTATAGCCTGTCTCTTTAACCATTTTAATCTTTCTCTTAACCTTTCTCTTTTCTGTAAAATTATTATTAATTTTTAATTTTATTACATATTTTTAATTTTAAATATATATAAAAAATAACCATAATTATTAATCAACTATATTTATGTATTTAAATATTTTATAATTTTAAAAATATCATAAATTTAAAAACTTCAAAAATTATTTTTTTTAGACAAAGTTCGGGTGCTATATATTGATCTGAAAAAAAGAAAAGGCAGTTCGCCATACATATAGTGCTTCCTGAGCATTCTGGATCCAAGGAATTACAAAAAGGTTCTCTTCCTTGATCCTTGTTTTAGTATTCCTGCCTCTGAGGCTTCTTAAACTACTGTAAATCCGGACAAACTGCAGACACCAAAATTTACAACTACATAACATAATTAATCTATCTCTATGTGGCTGATCTTCCTTGCAGTGGACGCTTCTGGGTTAGGATCTGGCTCATTCTGTGTAGCACTAGAAGTGGAAGGAGCATCTTTGAACTTTTTATCCATCATGAATTTGAGGACAGTTATCGATTCTTCAGCATGGCTACATCTATTGGCCAGGCTGCTAAATTGCTCATGTAAGGAGCTGACTCTGTGAAGGAATAGATTTATCTCAGCCCGATATTTCTCATTAAGAATTCTGTATTGGTCTTCCAGTCTTGCCTCCAGACTTCGAACTTGATCCTCCAGGGCCCGCTGTTGAGCTCGCAGTTCCTCAAATTCAGCCTGTAGATCTCTGCAGTGAAAGCAGTCTTCTGGGCGATCCATTGACGCTGGATGGTTCTTGCCTGTTCTGTTCACTTCTTTAACACAGGAACTCAGGTCTCTCTGCTTATTGCAAGCTACTTCCACAGCGCGCGCAGGGCTGCTGTGATTTTGTTGGCTTCCACGGACTGCTTGAAGATAGGCGGGAGCGGATTTGCTCTTCTGCTCGTGGGCACAGGCTTTCTCAATGTATTGGAGGGTCATGTAACCCAAGCTATAAATAGAAACTGTCCGCAGGCTAGAAGAGCGGGAAGGAGCCCATTTACATCTCCCAATGCTCCAGCTCATGGTCAAAGACTTATCTTGAATTGCACAAGTGATCTGTCTACGAGGACGATTTTCACCTGCGTTTCGCTTGATTCCCATACTCTGAGTAGATCTCCCAATCTTATTTCTGATCAAAATCTTGCCTACCATACCTGTTCTGCCAACTGAATTGATTGTTTGTCTGCTGTCATAGATTCTATTATCCACGGTACACCTGCTGTTGACTAGATGTGGAATATTCATGGTAACGGTTGTAAGGAGGAATTGTTGTTACAGCACAGAATACCTTTGGAGCGCTCGCATGCCCTGTTGGCGCACTTGTCAGCCTCCTTGTTCAGTCCACGGAGGATGTGATAAAAGATGACTTCTTCCATTGAGGCGCGAAGGATCTGGTTCCTATAGTTTATCTGCTGTAGTAGGATGTTCGGCGTGCTCAGCCTCTGCGCCATGAGTCTAATGATAATTGCTGAGTCCCCAAACACTATTACCTTCCTTATCCCTAACTTAATCAGCTGAGTGAGGCCCTGGTACAATGCCAATCCCTCTGCCCTGTTGTTGGACATCTCCCCCAGTCCCCATTCGAACTGAAGTATTCTTTCTCCGTTAGCATTGCAGATGAGACCCCCTGCACCGGCTTGGCCCGGGTTTAATTTAGAAGCGCCATCAAAGAATAAGTAGAACTTATTACAGTTTCTCAACCAGCTCGCAAATTCCGCTTCCTTTAATCTCAGCTTCCAAGCCCTGTTTGTTTCTTTCGTTTGTGTCTTTCCTTGGCTTAAATCCTGTGCGCTAGTTATGTTCTCTTGGACATAACTGACCAGGTTCCTCTCTTCCATGCTGTAGTTAGTAGTCTCAATCTTACCTTTGGTGTGGATTGTGACTATCTCCACCGCTAAGTACTTTGCCTTGTGACACATAGCTCTGATGTTATAGCCTTTCTCCTGGAAAACCCTTCTATTTCGTGCCAACCAGATGCGCCATAGGAGGGTTAGAGGAATGGCATTCCATATCCTTTGCGTCAATTTACTTCTTTTCTCTTTCCATGGACAATTCTTTCTCCATTTGTGAATTGTTTCTGCAATAGTTGCCTGAGGCTCCCATGGAGCATCCCCAATTGAGGCCATCTTTCTCCAGCATTCATCAGCAACCGGGCAATCTATAAACAAGTGTTGTATTGTTTCCTCTGACCTACAGCAATTCGGACATCTGGAAGGTCCCATTATGCCTCTTTTCTTTAAATTCTCTGCTGTTAGTATTTTCCCTTTCAGGAGCAACCAAATGAAAAATTTGACTTTGGGGGGTGCTTCTGCTCTCCAAACAAGTTTCCATTGGTTCCATATATCCTGTGGGAAGGTGCTGTCACATAGATGTTGGTGCCCCGCTTTGGCCGTGTATTGAGTTCCTGTTGGGTCCCAACGATAACCATCTTGCTTGCCTTTCTGAATCGGAGCTTTGCTGTGAAGGAGGTTCTTTAAGGCAGCAAGACTGGTTTCTAGCTCCCTGGGGTAATCCGGGAACTTCCAACCTATCCATGCTTGGGAATGATTGTCCCATTGTGATATTTGAGCTAAATACCATATTCCTTTTCCATTTAGCCAGTTTATGGCAGGGGTTGCCTCCACTTTTGATTCAATTGGATGTTGTCCTAGGATTCTGTCTGTGGAGAAATTGATGCTACTCCCCCCTCCTGGGACTTTTGAGATATTTTGAGACATAAAGGGTATGACTTTCTTGCAGAGTTGCCAAATTTTTGTACTATCTCTGTTGGGAATATTGGTTTCCAGAAGTTGTTGCCTTGAGCTGTTCAAGTATTTTGCCTCTAATACCTTCTTCCACCATGCTGTAGGTCCTGTGATCATTCTCCATATTATTTTAGCTCCAAGAGCTAAATTCAGCAATTTTGGAGATCTTATTCCTAATCCTCCCTTTTCCTGAGACTGGATGACATTCTTCCAGCTGACAAGGTTGAATTTTCTTTTTTCCGTTTTCCCTCCTTGCCAAAGAAAATGTCTGAGAGCTCTTTCCATTTTATGATGGAAAACAGCAGGGGCTTGACATAAAGAAAAACGATAAATGGGAAGAGAGGCCAAACCTGATTTGAGAAGTACAAGCCGTCCTGCTGGGTTCAGCCACATGGTGCCCCATTGTTGGATTTTTCTCTTTATTTTGTCAAGGATTTCGTTCCATGTGTCAGCTTTCAGCGGTCCCATACTTACTGGCATCCCTAGATAGGTGAAGTGGCTCCAGACAAGATTGTAGGAGACTCCTAATATACTTGCAATGCTATGGATGGTGTGAGTTGATGTATTCCAACCATATATGCAACTTTTTTGCTGATTGATCTTCCCCCCTGAGTATTCCATGAATTGGTCTAAGATCTTTTTAAAGCGCCTTGCTATAGTGATGGACGCTCCTCCAATTAGGAGGGTATCATCCGCAAATTGAGAGTGGTTGATGTTCTTTGTTCCTTGCTCAAATTTGATGCCCGTGATTAGACCTATTCTCCTATTGAAGTCCAGGGTTTGGCTAAGGGACTCGGCCATGAGGATAAACAAGTAAGGAGACAAGGGACAACCTTGTCTAAGGCCTCTAGAGGATTGAAAAGCAGCACACGGCCTCCCATTGATCAGAGGAGAGATCCAGGGTTCCGATATACAGGCTTTGATCATTGTGATGAAGGAGGAGTCAAAACCCATTTTGTGAAGGACAGCAAATAGAAAGGAATGCCTTACCCTGTCAAAGGCATTGGCAAGATCCAGCTTTAGAACAAACCCTTTCTCCTTTCTGCTTATGCTTGAGTGGATAGCCTCTTGCACAAGAAGGATAGAGTCAGAAATGTGCCTATTGGGAAGGAAGCCTCCTTGGTTTTCTGAGATCAGAGAATGAAGATGGGGCTTGAGCCTAGTTGACAGAATTTTTGTGATTATTTTGTATGCTGAGTTACATAAAGATATTGGCCGAAATCTTGAAAAGGTGGAAGGTCTATTCTCTTTTGGGATTAAGGCTAGGTAGGTAGAGTTGGTAAATCCCCCCATTTTGCCTTTCTTTAAAACCCAGCGTATCATCTTGATGAGATCTTTTTTGATCATCTGCCAATGCTCTCTGTAAAAGCTGATTGGAAACCCATCAGGTCCTGGAGCTTTATCTGGGTGAAGACTCCAAATCGCTTTTTGGATTTCTTCTTCTTCTACTTCTTTCTTGAGGTTGCTGTTCATTTCTTGTGTGACTCCTTTGAACAGATGCTGTAACAAACTTGAGTAGTCCTCCTCACCTTTATCCTCAGTCAGAAGGTTTTTGAAGTGATTGGTGGCTGCTTCCTTTATGGAGTCCTGAGTATTGTAGTTGTACCCTTCACTATCCTTAATTGTGCTCACAGTGTTTCTAGCCTTTCGAACTGTAGCCTGCTTATGAAAGTAAGAAGTATTTTTGTCTCCCTCCTGGAGCCAGAGCTGTCTTGACTTCAATCTCCATTTTGTTTCTTCGTCCTTTATAGTTTGTCTCAGCTGAGAGTATAGTTTTGTTTCGTTCTCTTTGGCTTGCTGGGTCAGCCCAAAGGCTTCAATGTTTCGCTGCACTTCCTCCAGATCTTGCTTAATTTTCTTTTTGCTCAACTCAGGCTCTTGGTAATTGTTCTTTGCCCAATTTTTTAAAGCCTGTCTTACTCTCTTTAGTTTTGTCTCCCAGATATAAGTTGGGGAGCCTTCCACGTGTTGTATCCAAGCCTGCCGCACCACGTCGTTTGCTGCAGGGATACGATTCCAAATGGAACAGTATTTGAAGGGGAGAGGTCCTAGCTGACATTGACTATGCAGAGTGAGCGTTATTGGATAATGATCAGAGGCGGAGACATTGAGAATATTTGACTGACCAGTAGTGAAAGTGGACAGATAAGCTATGCTTATGAGGAACCTGTCAAGACGCTCCATGATATTGCCGACTCCTATTCTTCTGTTGCTCCAGGTGTATCTTCGATTCTTAGGCCTGATATCTACAAGGTCTTGCTCCTGCATAATGCTCTCAAGTCGATTTCTGAAAGGATCTGGGGTGAAATGTCCCCCTCTTTTCTCGTTTGCATGCAATACCAAATTTAGATCCCCTGCAATAATGAGATTGTTGTCCCGCTCTTCTTCTATACTAGCTTCCAAAGTGTTCCAGCATACTTCTTTCTCTCTATACTGATTCGGAGCATATATATTGTAGATTACTACCGCTGCTCCATCTGTCTTACTTTCTAGATTAGCACGGATCCAGTTCTGGTGTATTCTGGTGGAGTTACAGTTCCATTTATTACTGTCCCACATTGTTAGAATGCCGCCTGAGGCTCCTCTTGCTTCGCTTGCACATCCACTGTAACGCTTTTGCTGGTTGATGACTCTATTAATTTCTGATTGATCTTGCTTTGTTTCTTGGATAAGAACGATTTCAGGGTTTTCACTTTGAATTAGATCCTTGAGGGCTACTATCTTGGAGGGGTGCCCTAATCCCCTACTGTTCCAGGATAGTATTTTCATCATGATTTACTGGTTACATGGAGAGGTGCTCGCCTCTCTTTGCCCTTGTTATTATTTTCTTTGTCCGAGTGCCCAAGAATAAAGGATTCTATAGGAGTCTGAGAGCCCATTGCAATGTCTTTCTGGGTACTTTCTTCTCTCTGTTGTTTGGCCGATTTTCTGCCAGGCCCATGTTTCTTTGGAACATCGCTGGGCGCTCCATGATCCTTTGATGAACTTCTGGTAATCCTGGTGGAGGGGGAGTCAGGGGAGGGGTGAGAAATGAGAGGGGGAGAGGGGTGGAGTGGAGGGTCAGAGGAGGGGAAATCAGGCACTGATTCTTCCTCAGAGAGGGATGCGAAGGGATTAGAGGATGGAGGGATGGGAGGATCGGGAATCCGAGGAGGAGAAGAAGGATGATGAAGGGGGGGCTGCTGGGAGGAGGAAGAAGGATGCTGAAGGGAAGAGGGTTGGAGGGGAGGGTGCTGATGGGAAGGACCAGGGGCTTCAGAGTCCAAAGATTTGAGGGGAAGGGATGATTTTTTCCTTTTAACAGTTTCCCATTGCCCATCTTGCTCTTCTGGTTCAACATTAACTATTTTAGGACATCTATTTGCAAAGTGTCCATATTCGTGACATACCTTGCATTTGAAGGGTATTTGCTCGTAATCCAGCTGCTGAATATGGCACCAGTCATCTACTTTCAGTTTGATTGCTTCCGGCAGTCCTCGGCCCAGATCAACTTCAACGCAAATCCGCGCACAAGCCTGCATGTTGTCTTTGGGTTCACTGCGGTCTATGTATTTTCCAACCGCGTTCCCTATTGCTTTCACAGAGTCATCCCCCCAGCAATGAAGTGGGAGGTGAGGTAGTCTGACCCAGACTGGAACCGCACTTGGTATATCTAGTTCAGGATCGAAATCCGGGGTCCATTTATTGAGATAGAGGCCCCTGGAATCCATAAAGTAAGGCCCGTTTCTGAATATTAGATCTTTATCCTCTTTGGTTTCAAAATGAAAGGTAAAATATCCTCTACCACAGAATCTGATGGATATTTTGCCCTGGATCTTGTCCGACCAATTTCTTTCGACCCATCTTTGCACTGTCTTGGGTGATGGCCATAGTCCTGTAAATTGCCCGATTAACCCTTTCTCTGCTAAGGAAATGGCTGCCATGCGTGGAATGGTCGGAGGCAGAAGAACTTCCTGTAAAACATCCAGCTTCTTCACAAACTTTGTTGCTGTTGGTCTAGGTCTTTGCGGAGGGAGAGACTTCACCAGGTTTGAGAAAGCTCGTTGCAGCTCCGGATCCCCACTAGGCGGATCCGGAGGATCCATGATTCAGCTCGATCAGTCGGCTCCAGGCAGGCTCAGGCGCAGGCTTCAGGCGCGCGCGCAGCAGCAGTTCACCCCCTCGAAGAGTAGCTCAAGTGGGATAGGTTTTAGCCCTTAAAACTTCAAAAATTATTATTTTAGAATAAAATTGTTAAAAACAAAACTTTATCAAATCCTTTAAATAGCCACAATATATAAAACTACCTTCCACATTCTTGAGTAGCGGAAACTACCTTCCACAACTTTTTATAATTACATTTCATGAAGCAAGCCTCCCAGGTTTATATGAAGTGTTGGGAATTTCTTTTTGAGTTTCAAATATAAATCCTTTAAATGTTTTAAGCAGCCACAATATATAAAACTACCTTCCACATTCCTGAGTATCCATAACATATGAAACTACCTTCTACAACTTTTATAATTACATTTCATGAAGAAAGCCTCCAAGGTTTATATGAAGTGTTTGGAATTTTTTTTGAGTTTTAAATATATTATAATTAGTTTGAAAAGAAAAGTTTTGGTTGTTTTATTATAGGATTTTATTAATAAGGTGAAGATTAATTGGTTTTAGTGGTGTTTAGTTTTTATTAAGTTTTAGGTTGAAATTTTATAAGAGGAGTTGGGATGAAAGCCATTTTTAGGGGGAATTAAATTACCTTAAGAGGCGTCTAAATTTAAGGGAGTTTCTTACGATTCAGATGATAACATCTTATTAGTAGGCATATTGTTTTTCCATCCAACATTAAAGCTGACCCAATCTGAACTTAACCTAGTCATGGAAAAAAAAAACGTATCTGAAACATAAAACCAACATAACCATATCACTTATGAAATGTATAACACTACCTTGTATCCTACCGTGACCTTTATTTTTGACTAATTAATTTAAACTAGGAATCAGAAAGATAATAGTTAAATAAGTAAATTGAGTGTAAAAAATGTTTATAGCTAATAATTTAGTTGATAAATTTAGATTATTTTGATTATTTTAAGCAAGTTATAGTAAACTTCCAAATCTTTCCCATTATTTTGAATTAGGTAATTAATTCAAAACTTTGATATTGTATTGAAATTTGTTACACTAAAACCAAATTAAAAAAAACCTTGATTGAGTAATTATTCCCAACTTTGATACTCTACTGTAGTAACTTATAAACCTTTCTTATTAGTTCAAAAGATGATTAATTCCAATAAAACGAATTATTAACTCTAATCCAAAGTTTTTACTTCGTTATTTTTATTAAAACGAGACCTGTCTACACCTTTACAGTCCTCTCTATTGAAAGGGCGTTTGATATTTCAATAACGTTCACATATCATGGACCCAACTCATCAGTCTTGTCTAGTTCTTTCGTCAGCTGCCATAAAGCTATATCACAGAGACACTTAGTTGAATTAATGGCTACCTCTTGCATGTTGCCCACCTCACTTCTTTTATGCAAGACCATTAGCTAAACAATACTTTTCCCAAATCGTCAGCATTTCAGGCAGCCCATTCTCTCAAGGTGCCTTTACAACTAATTCCAGGGCAGGGCAAAGTGCAGAACTCTGAACTTCTGACGTCATCTCTTCATCATCCCCAGTTCAAAAGGGTTATAGCTGTCAAGCATGAGAACATATATATGTTGTACGTTGCAGGCCTGAACGCAATTGTATCCCTAGGACATTTCTCCTCTGTAACGCGCTTACTTCTGCGGATTGTGAATTTTCTATGAAATGGCTTCTATCCAGGACGACACGAAGGCCTGTAATACCCAACTAGGTGAGTCAATCCGTTGTTTAAGCCAGTGGTGTTTATTTTAGTGCTATTAATGTCTTAGTTTATTGCTACTACTATAATTTAGGTGAAACTATAGGTAACTTGCACATAGTTAATAAGGTGAATCTCCAATACATAGCTCAAAATCTAGATTAAGAATTAAAATTCTACCATCCCTATTTGAATTGAAAATTTGGAGATCATTTTAGAAAGGAAGGGAAATTATTTGATTTAGTTTTTGTTAATCAGATTTCAAAATATTCTAAGAATTATTAATCAAATTAAATTTAGGAAAAAAGAAAACTATTTATTTTATTAATATTGTTGTTTATATTCTTTAACTTTTTAGATTTACAGAAAAAGAAAATTAATATTCCAAAAATCTATAATCAATCTCAAGAAACAAGAAGACCATGTATTTTATTAATATTGTTCATATTCTTGAAAATTTAGATTGATAGAAAAAAATAGAAATAAAAAAGTAATTAGATACAACATAAAATACATATTTAATGTGATTGATCTTAAAAAAACTACATATATAAAAATATATAATATTTTAAAATTTAGTGTAAATTTAAATTACTAAAAATAACTAATACAATTTATAACCTAAAAACTCACACAATTACAGTTCACTACATTTAATTAATAACCTAGTAACTCACAGCATTACAATTCACTATAACTTAAAAATCATAGAAGCATTACTTCCCATGGAAAAAGAGAACAAATACACTTTACTAATACACAATTTTTTTGTTGCCATTATGTTGCATTCCCTACAGATCATGTCGATCCGCTGAACGTGGAAGTGGGTCGCCATCATCCTTCCCCAATAACTCAGAGAAGAAAGGGCGTGGCTCATTGGTTTCTTGTGATAAGCAGCGTGGTTGCCTCTATTGTGGGGCAAGCAACCGCCATACTTCTTGGCAGGTTTTACTATGAACAGGGTGGCCATAGCCGATGGATCCTGACATTGTCACAGTGCCTAGGATGGCCCATTCTGCTCCTTCCAATTCTGCTTAAACGAAGCAGGCAGCTATTCTCCATGAGTCCAAATATGAGAAACAATTTTTTCGTCATATGTGTTGGACTGGGGATGCTCTCAGCTGTAGATTTCATTCTTCTAAGTTGGGGGCTATCTTTTCTGCCAGCTTCTACCTTCACTCTTCTCTGCGCAACACAACTGGCCTTCGCTGGGGTGTTTTCATTTCTTTTAGTCGGGCAGAGAATGAGTGCTTATGTTGTAAATTCATTGGTCCTGGTCACGCTGAGCGCAATAATGCTAGGAATTCATCACAGCGAACGACCTCAAGGCACAAGCAATAGACAATTCGTGCTTGGATTCGTTTTCACTATAACAGGAGCCGCCATTATTGCACTGATTCTGACATTGATGCAGCTTGTGTTCACCAAAGTTGTGAGTAAGGAAACATTTTCTATAGTTGTGGAAACCCAGGCTTGCGTGAACATTGTTGCAAGTGTGATTAGTGTGACAGGACTTTTGGCCAGCGGAGAATTCAAAAAGATCAAAGATGAGGCCCACAGTTTCAAATCGGGAACGGTAGCTTACTGCATGACACTGGCATGGATTGCTGTAGGGTGGCAGGTTTCTTATTTGGGTGCTCTGGGGCTCACATTTCTGGTCTCCTCTTTATTTTCCAACGTGATCAACACGTTGAGTCTGCCCATTGCGTCCATTTTTGCAGTCTTTATTTTCAAAGATAGTATGGATGGCATTAAGATTATCTCCATGCTGTTGAGCTTATGGGGATTGGCGTCCTATGTGTTTGGCGCATATGACAATTATAAGGTTCCCTCCTCAAGCCGTGCTTAAAGACAATTAAGAATAATGTTCCTGTCTTCCACTTTCTCGTCTATAATAAAGGTTTCCAAAATGGCTGAATCTGACAGTTCCCCCAGATCGAATCCGTTCGTTATGGCTGAAACAGTACTTAGGTTTCCAAAATGGCTGAATCTGACAGTTCCCGCAGATCGAATCCGTTCGTTAGGGCTGAAAGAGTACTTAAATTTGCTTGGTAGCTTCCAACGAAAAACCAGCGATGTTTCTTTCGAACTATTGAAACCTTATATAGGATTTTGCATGTATTACTATTAAGCCTGTTGCGATTGAATATATCCAGGTTCGAGTTAATTCAATCTTAAAGGAATTAGATTTTGAATTTAATGGAAGAATGGAAGGATCGAATAGTAATTTAAAATTAAGAGTCCTTTATGGAGGTTATATATATGGGAGAAAATTTTTGTTCATAGAGGTGTGTTTTTAAGTATTTTATTTGCAAATACTTTAAACATTTTGAAAAATGAAGGTATCTTATTAAATTTTTATTAAATTTTATCTATATTATTTAATTATAAATTTTAAAGTGGTTTTAATTATTTTATTTGCCAATACTTTAAAGGTTGATGAATTGGGTATTGTTATTGCGTTCGATGAATTGGGTATTGTTATTGTGCTCGATGAATTGGGGATAGGATTAGGATTGTTATTGTGTAAATCATAAGATTTAAAGTTCAAATCTCTATAAATGGGTTAATCTAGTCAATGAATGAAAAATGTTATTTATTAATATTTATTTATTTATTTTTTTTTATTATTAAATTTTTATAAATTTTTTTATATTTATTTAATTATGTTTATAGATATGTCTATTTAATTTTAATTTAATTATCAATAATTATTAGGTGGATGGTAGGGATTTAATCTCCGTAGAATATTCTAAAATATTCTTAATAATATACACAAATCAAATGCTAACATTTATTACCAAAGTAGTTATGCATTTTTTCCCTTTTGGTTAAATTCATTAATTAAAAAAATGTCACATGAACAAGTGTCATATGAAATGTCTGAGATCCATGTGACATAAGACCATTAAGGAGCATTAACAACCCTCATGCTGATTACTCCCAAAACACATAACACATGGGATTAGCAGTGCCATTGACACACTCTCCCCATCACTCACTATCCAAGGCATGGTGGTGATGGTAAGCACACCCTCCCTCATCATTTATGGCCTGATCTGGCCCAACGCACTTGTCCATCCGCTTACCAGGTAGGAAACATGATAAAAAGGGCACCAATAGATGCAAACATGGTTGCAACAACAAAAAACAACAACTTGAAAAAGTTAACAAAAGTCTGTTTGAGGTCATTGTTGCAACTATAGTGAGGGACCCCGAACGCCATCACAACGGAGGCAGAGGAAGGGGAAGGCCACCCCTCCATCCTTGGCATGGCCAGGGTGATGAACATTTCGTCAGTAGTATCCCCTGTCGACATCATTGTATGGTTGCAAAAGCTGAAGCCCATGAACTTCGCAACACTAGAGACCACCTATGGGATCTTCGTAATGTTCTTGGTTGCCAATTTAGGGACCAAGAAGATGCTACAATGTTGCTGAAAGGTAGCATCCTCGATCTCGACTTCCATCTAATGCATGCTCAGGCTACGCTTTGCACTGTTGTTGACACTCTAGGCATGTAGCTCCAGAACTTTTCCTCACCTTCAACTACCACTATTGATGACTCTTCCTTGCAGTCCCCGCATAACATCAGACTTCATAGTGAGTCACCCAAGCGTTAGTAGCCGCGTGGAGATACTAAGAGCACACCTACTGATCCTGACCCTTTTGGAAGCAAGGGTGTCCATGCTACTAGCCATATTAGAGCCCACCTCCCTTAGCCAACTGAGTATCCTGAAATTTCTAGTCAACCTGCCTCTACCGAGCACCCCCCTCTCAATGATGATGATTACTACAAGCCTACCCCAGTGGTATGGGAAGACCCTCTAGAGCATTAGATGGTTGAGTCACGCTTCTCCAGGTAGATTTTGGCATCACCATCACATAGCGTTTTCGAGATTTTTGTGTTCTTATCTCTATATCATTTTATGTTATGATGCACCAAACATACCAGGAGGGCATCTGGTTTCTCCTTTTTGGGCATATGTATCCTCCTACACTACTATTTTTTGTCTATTAATATCTTAGCCTCTGACTATGGTTGGCATTTGTTGGGCCAAAGAACTCACTTACATGTAATATCCGTACATTTCATGTAATACGAAGTCTCTTAACTTACAAAAAAAAGTCATATGAAATGAGTTACGATTTTTTTAGGCATGTGGTATTGATAACCCATGGTATTGTAACAAAGACTATTTATATATTAAGAATATCCATAATAAAATGGGGTTGAATCTCCATGGTTGAGAATCTTGTTACATATATGCTTGAAGATTTCCACAATTATTCATATTTAAAATGTTTTTCTTTTCCATAATAGAACTGTGTATAATAGTTAGTTCATCTAATGTTTTGGGTGGAACTCCACCCATCACGAGGGACTAGAAAGCTATGTGATGTCCAAAGAGTCCTTTAAATAGATAATATTTCTATGTAACCGTTAGAGAAATGTTATAAATTAATTAGATGATCATTAGATGACTGTTAGAGAAGAGAAATTAATTAATTAATAATTAAATAAACCAATCATGACCATAATAAAGTTTCTAAATATTAAATGAAATAATTTATAACATTTAAGATTAAAAGTTCTAAGTGAATTAATTAATATAAACCAAGATTAAAGGTCCAAGAGAGGTTAAATTGAATTAATTATAAGAATTGGAGATAAAAGGTTCGAGAGAGGTTAAATTGAATTAATTATAAGAATTGGAGATTAAGGGTCCAATAAGAGGAAAATTAAGAAAGGGAAGGGGGGAGGGTTAGTAAATAAAAGAGAGAAAATTATATACATATATATATATATATATATATATATATATATATATATATATATATATATATATATATATATATATATCCTAACCTTAGTTAGAAGGGGTACAATGACATTTGAATAATAGTTAAAGACATAGGAATATGATACTATTAGAAAGAAGGAGGGTCAAGTAAAGAAGCGGGGCGGGGACAAGGGCACTTATTATATGATTATATTACGATAAGATATGAAAGAGAAATCAATAAAGGAAAGGATGATGATCATGGAAAAAGGAGGAAGAGAGGAATCCTATTACAAGTGGAGATAAAAAATGAAAAGGCATAAATAAGGGGGGTGTGGGGTAGAAGAAAGAGAAGGGAATCATTAAGAGAGTTGAGAAGTAGACCTTAAAATTTATGATCCCCAGTTCCTTTCCTTTGAAAAATCCCACCTAATTTAAGAATTTAGAGCTAATGGCTACACCTCTTCTGAGAGTAATAAAGCCTTCCAAGCCACTTCTAATTCTAATCCTAAGTCAAAACATTATGTCTCCTCTCCCCTCTATTGCCAGGTCTCTCTTCCTTGCATAATCCATTGTGCGTAAAAATATCACAAATTAACATTAATAGTTTAACAATACCCTATGCACCACCCCACATAATGGCAATTAACAATATTAATCATTATGTCTTTCGCACATACTATGTGCTCCACACAATAAAAGCTTCACATAAGGAAACATAACAATATTCCTTATTTTCCCGTGCATACCCTATCCTATGTAAAAATTCAGACGATATACAATATATGATCTGGAAATTTATAAAAATATCTCCACATAATAGCTTGTGTAGCTTTGCCCATGCATTTGTTCTCTCCATAGCCTCATTACATGCATAACCACCTCCACACAGTGACTTCCATACTCAATAACACCTTTCAATCAATAATTGACATTTGAAACTATTATTAATAGACCTTCCTGATCCGGATTTAAACAGGAATGCAACAAATTACAGAGATAACCATATACACAAAGATGCAGCGGAAATAATACTTCATTTCATTAATGGAAAATACTGAAATATGCTTACAACCAGAAATGGAAATAAACCAGCTAGGGCGATGGTAGCTTATCTCTGAGAAGAGATGTGGTGGCTACATGCCTCTGAACTGTGTTACAATGAGGCTCGAAGGCCTATTTATTGTTGAGAAACAATGGAAAACCCTTAACATTCCAAAACCTAACCCTAGGAGATGAAATGCCAAATTGTGGGCCTCGTTTGGGTAAATTGGTACATCAACTTCCCGAGGTCGTAACTTTGGCCTACGATCTCCGTTTGACACGTACAATAGCTCGTTAGAAAGATCCATCCGAGCACTATCACTTTGGGAAGGGCAACATCATTGTATGGACCCATGTTGCCCCCAGATTTCCCAAAAAATGTCGTTTAGGGCCTCAAAACGGCTCCAGAAGTTCAGGACCCGAAAAACTGCTAAAAATAGTAAGTTGTGCTACAATTAAGGAAATTGAAAATGCTGAGAGAAACAATGGTGGGGGTCCAGGTGGACTTGGCAGGTGGCCACCAATATCCACCTGGATCATTCCTCCCCCCTTAGGAAGCAATGGTCCCCATTGCGTTGGGTTCCTCCATGAGATGAGGAAACTTTTGCTGAACTTGTTCTCTGGTGAGCCACTTGCCTTGCTGAAGGAGTTGGCCTACTTTGACAACTCGATACAGTTGGATATTCTGTTAGCGAGTGTTCTTGATTTGTGTGTCCATGATCCGATCAGTTGCAGCTTGTTCCATGCAATCTGGATTTAATTCTGTGGGTTTGAGCTGTTCTGCAATGTCGGATGTGTCTAGCAATGGTGGAAAGTATGGCCGAAGGTGGTCCACATTGAACACTAGGTGTAGGCCAAGGAATGGGGGAATGCTGAGCTCAAATGCATTGTCTCCCATAGCCTTAGTAATAGTGTAAGGACCATATCGGAGTGGTCTCAATTTCCGATAGGCTCCAGTAAGGCGTTCCTTTTGCAAATGCAACCAGACTTTGTCGCCCACTTGAAATTTGTGTGGCACCCGATGTTGATCATGTTGCTGCTTGTACTTGGCATTTGATTTCTCAAGAATGTCATGCACCTACTGGCGAATATGTTGGATGCGCTCAATGAAGCTGGTGGCCTTATCTATTTCTGACTGGACATGCGCTGAATTTATGTGAGTAGCTGCAAGTGGCATGGCCACATCAATGGGGCATAGTGGCCGGAATCCCAAACCCACCTGAAAAGGGCTATGGCCAGTGGAGCTGTGAAGAGCTTGGTTGTAGCTGTGCTAAACATAGGGGAGGCTCTCGTCCCATGTGCGTGGATGCTTTGAGTTATACATGCGCAGAATGTGCACAATCATCCTATTGACAACCTTTGTCTGGCCATCAGTTTGAGGATGGAAGGCTGTGGACTTCGTGAGTTTGGTGTCCAGCATTGACCAGAGACTGGACCAAAATGTGCTGAGAAACCGACTGTCCCGATCTGAGATGATAGAATGTGGGATCCCAAAGTGCACCCACACTCGTTCAAAGAAGAGTTTAGTAGTGGCTTCTGCTGTGATATTCTTCTTGCAGGCCACCATAATGGCCATCTTCGAGAACCTGTCGACGACCACAAAAAAACAGTCATTTCCATGCTTAGTGGAAGGAAGGCCTGAAATGTAATCCATGGAGATGGATTCCCAAGGTCAACTAGGGGTAGGCAATGGGGTATAGAGGCCGTGCTTCTTAATGGTCGGTTTGGCAATGGCACAGGCAGTACATGATCTGATGTACTTCCCAACATCCTGTCAAAGATTCGGCCAATAGAAATAATTTTGCAGTACTGCCACTGTTTTCTTGACCCGAAATGCCCAGCAGCCCGACTGTAGTGTGCTTCCCAAATCATCTCGGCACGCTCGCTTGAAGGAACACAAAGGTGACCTAGGTGGCATAACAGGGCATCCTGGAGGTGAAAATCTGGAACATGCCGACCCTCCAAGAGTGTCTGGTATGTGTGGCCGAATTCTGGGTCGCTTTTGTAGGGAAGTGGCCAATCAGAAGTCTCGTGCCCACAAGAGTTGAGCACGGTGGTTAACACCATGATCGGTGGTCGACTAAGGCAATCTGCAACATTATTGGTGTTGCCCTTCTTATACTTGATATTCAAGTGGAACTGTTGCAGGTATGTAGACCACTTCTGATGGCAATCATTCTGCAATTTCCCTTGGGTTTGTATGAACTGTAGGGGTCGGTGGTCTGTGTGGATGACCGTTTCCTTCCCCAAAATGTAATGCTTCCATTGTCGGTAGGCCTGTACAATGGAATATATCTCTTTATCATAAGTGGGGTACTTCCGGACTGTGTCTGAAAGTGTTTCACTGTGATATGCCACTGGATGTCCATGTTGAGTAAGGACTGCCCCAATAGCATAGTCAGAGGCATCTGTCTCGACCTCAAATGGTTGTTGTAAATCTTGGTAATGCGAGCACTGGTGCCGTGCAGAGGCGATCCTTCAACTCCATGAATGCCTTCTGTTGAGATTCAGACCAAAAGAATTTTGCTTTCGCCCCTCCCTTGGTGACTTGACTCAAGGGCCAAGTAATATGAGAAAACCCCAACACGAACCTGCGGTAGAAGTTGGCAAGACCTAGAAAGCTGCGGAGCTCTGTTAGAGTGGTTGGAGATGGCCAATCCCGAATGACTTGGATCTTGGCTGGATCGACATGCACCCCTTGTTCATCAATGATGTATCCCAGATACTGAACCTGGGTCATGCCAAAAGTGTATTTCTCCAAATTGGCACATATCTTGTGTTGCCGCAGTGTTTGGAGAACCTGTCGGAGGTGGTGGAGGTGCTCTTCCCAACTCTGGCTGAAGATCGGAATGTCATCCAAGTATACTACTATAAAGGAGTTGGTGAATGGCCGCAAGATGTCATCCATTAGCCTCATGAAGGTTGCAGGAGCATTCGTCAATCCGAAAGGCATAACCAACCATTCAAAAAGGCCCTCCTTGGATTTGAAGGCAGTCTTCCACACATCAGAGGGTTCGATTGGTACCTGGTGATATCCTGACTTCAGATCGATCTTGCTGAAATATTTTTCCTCCTTTAGTTGGTCCAAGAGGTCATCAATCCGCGGGATCGGGTACCTATTATGGACAATGATCTTGTTCAGTGCCCGATAGTCAATACAGAGTCTCCACATCCCATCCTTCTTCTGTACCAACACAATCGGGCTCCCACAAGGCGATGAACTCGGACGGATGTGACCTTTCTGCAGGAGCTCCTGAATCTGCCTCTTGATTTCATTGTTCTCCAGAACAGAGCACCAATAAATTGGTCCATTGGGTAGCGGCGCACCTGGGGTCAAATCGATGGAGTGCTTGACCTGACAGTGTAGAGGAACCCCTGCAGGGGAGGTGAAGATGTCCTTGTACTCCTCCACAACCTTGTCCATATGTAGTTGTCGTGCAGAGGGACCCCGTCTGGAGGCCGCGACCACCGTCTTCTTCTTTCCTTGAGGGCGTATCATCAGGAAAACAAAATTCCTGGTTTTGGAAATGATCTTACTGCATTGTTTTGCAGTAATCAAAGAGATGGCAGTAGGTGGTGCTACCTCTGGTATCTCGTACAACTTATTTCCTAATGTAATAATAACAGCACGGGGCCTTGATTCATACACAGCATGTCGCTTCCACAAGTATGGTTGTCCTAATAATACATCACAAACTTCAAGGGGAGCAATGTCACACAATACCTCATCCGTGAAGGGCTTGATGTTGTATGGAAGGTGACACTACTGGCTCACGCGAAGATCTCGTCCTTGGTGAAGCCACCCAATGGTGTATGGTTGTGGATGTGCTGTGGTCGGTAAGCCCAACCATTTCACGACCTTTGCCGAAATGAGGTTCTTTTGACTCCCGCTATCAACAATGAACTGTATGAGGGAGCCCTTTACCCACATCTGGGAGTGGAAGAGACGCTCCTCCTCCTCTGGATCTTCGGGTTCATTTTTCTGGACCTTGGCGGTAGCAACAATGGCGTTGGGATCCGCATCAATGATCTACTTCCCTTTTTCATTCCCCTTATCGGGTTCTGACTCAGAGTCGGAACATGCATCTGATTCTGAAACCTTTAGCTCAGCCACCAGTGACTGCTTGGCCCGACACTCACTTGTGTTGTGAGTGGAGCTCTTATGGAACTCACACCATTTTCCAGTGTCCTTTTTCGGCTTCGCGGCGCTGTTCTTTGCTTGCAGCTTCGGCGGGTTGTCTTGGGCTGTCCCGCCTTGGCTTTGTCCTTTGTTCTGTGGTTTACGGGCACCTTTCCCCTGCTTTGGATTCGCAGATCCAAAGTCTCGCTTCTTTTGTTTAAACTTCTACTCGACCTTGACAGCATATCGGTATGCTGCGCCAAGCGAGGAGATGTTCAAGAATTGTATTTCTTCCTGGATGTACTTGTGCAGGCAGCCACTGTATTTAAGTATCAAATGTTGCTCTGAATCCTTGATACCCAACTTTGTGCGAAGGGTATGGAAAAGATTGGTGAACTCCAACACATCTTGGTCCCTTCCCTGCCGCAACGTGGTCCACTTTATGTATTCATCCTCATAGCTTCCGACAGGGTAGTACTGCTCCTTGATGGCATCCCGGAATGAATTCCAGGTGGGTGCGGCTGAAAATAGTGAACCAGTACTTTCATCCTTCTGCTCGCAGTAGGTTTCCCACCAGTCCTTGACGTGGGGGGCTGCTTTGAGAAGAGCGAAAATAATCTTTTCCCGACTCAAAAATTCATGAACAGAAAAATAACCCTCTAGCAGATTTAACCATTTATCTACGGCATCTGCGTCTATCTGACCCTCGGATATGGGGATTTCAAAATGAACTTGTACCTTAAAGGGCGTGGTGTTTCCAGAGTAGCTGCTGGAAGCCGATGCGTCACTTCTGGGTAGCCGCTGAAGGATCTGGGCAAAGCTGTCCATCATCGCGTTCCGTTGTCGCTCGAGGGCTTCTTCGAGCAAGATTTTGATGGGATCTCTTGCCCCCTCTTCTTTCTTCTCATCCGCCATGGGAGGTCATCAGGATTTGCGAGGCTGGTCTTGTAAAGGTTCAACTAGTTCAAGCCCTAACTCCTTATAGCCCGACCTTGTTGGGGACATGCAAAGAAAAATAGAGAAAAAGCAGACCGCTCTGATACCACTGATCCGGATTTAAACAGGAACGCAACAAATTACAGAGATCTAACCATATACACAAAGATGCAGCGGAAATAATACTTCATTTCATTAATGGAAAATACTGAAATATGCTTACAACCAGAAATGGAAATAAACCAGCAAGGGCGATGGTAGCTTATCTCTGAGAAGAGATGTGGTGGCTACATGCCTCTGAACTGTGTTACAATGAGGCTCGAAGGCCTATTTATTGTTGAGAAACAATGGATAACCCTTAACATTCCAAAACCTAACCCTAGGAGATGAAATGCCAAATTATGGGCCCCGTTTGGGTAAATTGGTACATCAACTTCCCGGGGTCGTAACTTTGGCATACGATCTCCGTTTGACGCATACAATAGCTTGTTAGAAAGATCCATCCGAGCACTATCACTTTGGGAAGGGAAACATCGGTCCATGGATCCATGTTTCCCCCAGATTTCCCTAAAAACGTCGTTTAGGGCCTCAAAACGGCTCCAGAAGTTCAAGACCTGAAAAACTGCTAAAAATAGTAAGTTGTGCTACAATTAAGGAAACTGAAAATGTTGAGAGAAACAATGGTGGGGGTCCAGGTGGACTTGGCAGGTGGCCACCAATATCCACCTGGATCACTTCCCTAACTACAAACGTCCTTCATTAAACGCTTAGGAGGGAGGTATGAATTGCTACATTTCTACTTTCATATATCCATCCCTGTCGATGCATGTTTTCTCTCTTATGCTACTTACACAACAAGAATTTCCTATAATTAAGTTATTGTTGGACATATTAGGCTATTATTATTATTAAAAAAGAATTAAATAGTGGTAGTTCCTAAATACAAATAAAAAAAATATATTTGTACATTGCTTTGCACACACACATTTGTTCTGTGCACACATTTTTTCCAAATAGCTAACTCTGCAAAAAAGATATTTGTATATTTATTATTTTAATGAACCTTGTCTGGAGTTTCACCTAAGCAGAACTTTCACTCTGTAGGTAGCTCCGCCCACTACCTGTTCACACAAGAAATTCTCTATAAACTGCTTATTCCTCTTAAGAAAACTTGATAATTACGGTAAAGATACTTAACTTTTGTTTTGTTTTTTTGTTTTTTTAATTCCGAACTGAGCAATTTCATTCACACTGTCAACAAGGTTTCATTGACAACCCAATTCAATATATACAAAAAATATGGTTATGAGTTCGCAGTGTTATCCAACTTTGCATTATTTCAAAGCATTAAAATATTAAAATAAAATCATGATTTTCAAAGCATTAAAATATTAAAATAAAATCTTGATTTTCAAAGCATTGAAATTTTAATATTAACATGTATTTTCAAAATTAATACAAAATGCAAAGATTTGAAGCTTTCATTATGATATTGAACACATTAAAATAAATATTTACTAATTGTGTTAATCAACATAACAAGAAGGTCGATTAAAGTTCAAAACTGCAACATGTCTAATGTTGATACTTATTAATAGTCTAATGTCCATATTTGTTTACCAATAGTCTACTATCAATATGATTCTAGTGTGGAGTGTGTGTTAGGGTCCTACAATAATAGGATTCATAATTTTGAATTGGCTATGGTTAGTCCTGTAATATTGTACATACTTTTGCTTTCTGCAAAATGTTTTCCATATTAAAAATTAAAAATTGTAAAGAGGGTATATCCTAAAAGAATAATTAAAGGACAAAAAGGAAGAAAATGATCACGAAAGTGTACAAATTCAAATGCCACTCCTTTTACTTTAATTTGCAAAATAAGATTGTGTACAACTTGTCAAAAATTCCACAATCCATGATGGTCAAATAGTTTAATCTTGATTCATTCATGCTTTAAATTTCATGTTGATAGATAGAGAATAAAGATCTAGCCAAACTGTTTAAACTTGGAAGATCAGTAGTTAGGTAGAGAATAATAATGAGCTCATCAATTTAATCTAAGCCATTGGAAGTTATAAGGTTAGAATTAGATAGTTTTCTTATCAAAAGAAAAGGAATTAAAGGGTTAGCAAGCTCAAATGCACCCATTAAAATGAAGAGAAAATGCTAGGATAAATAAAGGGTAGGTAAAAGAAATGTTGCAAATGCATAAGTTTGCTAAGTGATCTAAAATGAGGGTTTGAACATCTTGTCATGCTTACAAGAACCTCCCACTCCAAAGCTTAAACAAACATGATCTAGCTTATGTTGACAATTGCAGAATTATGTACTTGAAATAGGTGTATGTGCTTGTTTGTTTTCATCTGTTTAAGTGATTTAACTTGATTTGTTTCAGCTGACATTAAACATATATATCAGACATATAATGCAGCAAATAAACATCACACATAACAGTAAATTTAATAAGGAGTTCACCTTGATCTCGTGGGCTACGTCTCCGTGAGCTCTTGTCAACTTGACTTGGCTCTTTGGGATTATGGCCTGAATTATTTTACAAGTTCCACACTCAACTCCAGAAGGTTATTGATTGAACCTATAGGCTTAGAAAAACCATATACATCCCTGTCATGGCTTTCCTCTTTGTGAAAGTAGATCTAGGCTGCCTTGGACTTGATTCCTTCAGCAAGTGCACTGAGCTTCCTTGAGCTTCTTAATGGCACAAACTCCTTTAGAATGCTTCAAATGTATCTAAAACCTCTACTAATGTCTCTAAAACATATCTAAAATCAACAAGTGACTGTTCATTTTCTCAAAACGAGCACTGCATCCCCGATCTAGGCCTTCTTCCACGGTTGGCTCTGGGTTGCCTGAAACTTCCCTTCAACATCTCGACCTTTAGAAGTTTCCAAATGCTTATAAGAACACCTTCATTGGATTCAAAAGGTTCATTACAATTAGGAACGACTGTTTTGTTTTACTAAGAATTGATACAGGTAGCTCCTGCAACAGCCTCCAACCCCTGGTGGCCCTGAGTTCCAAAATCTCCCTGGATGAAAATCTCCTTGAAGATGGCTTCTTCAGCTTCTCTGGACTATTCCAATGGCTTCAGAAAGGTCCAAATTAGTCTAGGTAGACTCTTGTTTCACTCTCCTAGCTCAAAAATTACCTCGTGAGTTCATTTACTCAGTCTCTCCTAGAATTACTCCACCAAATTTGGAAAACTGCAGCTAATTGCAGTTATCTGGAGCTAAATTTGGCAATTCTTGCCAATTTTGGAGGTTTTCCAAGCTTGACCATCGGGCTGACTATAACCGTCGGCAGAAAATTTGCATGTGACCACGTGTTCCAGTGGATAAGGTTTGTGCTAGAGGGTTGGCAGTTAACTGTCACTGCTGGCGGCTTTTTCGGCATGTAACCACTCTATCGGGACTACTGGCGGTTTAGACCGTTGGCGGTCTATCCCCAAACTGTCAATTGTTAGTCTTTAAATATAAACTTCAAACAATAGTTGTTAAGATCCAATGCGTAGTCGAGACGGTTAGAACCTTTGGTTTGCTCGTGGGAGGTCACGAGTTTGATCCCGCTTGACCCCAACATAATTTTACCATACCAATTCAGGGCCACGTGGCGGCTCCGGGCTTGCCACATGTCAACTCATGATTGGTCCACCCAGAAGGAATATTCCAGCAAATATTTTGGAGAATATTCTAAGGAATATTCCTCAAAATATTCTTTTTTTTAATATTTCCAAAAATAAAAAATTTCTTGAAAATTGCAGTTTTACTGAACTTTTCAAAATGCGATAACTCCTTCATATAGTGTCAGTTTTTTGAGCTGTTCACGGCACCAGAATCAGGAAAACGAGATCTATCCGATCGTTTAGGTTTGACACTCTTTCGAACACTTTGAAATTTGAGCTATCATTGAAGTCCTGGATCAATATCTGATCACTCCTCCCCATTGGGAATCTTTTGGACCCCAAAAGATTGATATATTGATCTGAACAATAGATGAGAGTACAAAACCCTCTTCTTTCAGCCTCCATACACTTTCCTTGCATGGTTAGTTCCTTTAAACAAAAACACGAAGGTAGTCGACACTTCCCTTCCTGGATGCGCTTGTCCTCCTATTAAGAACATTCTTCCTTGAACTCATTCAAAATTTACAAAAGGTCTCTGAACATTGCTTCCAAGCCACTTCCATGAAAAAGTCACAAATGTAACCATGGCGACTTTTGTTGCTGCAAATCTTCTTCTGTAGACGATGTCGAAAGAAGAAAATAACTTGATGAAATAAATTCTTGTTTCAACAAAAGAAACAACTTTCACATCATGTGAATCATCATCATGTCTTTACATCTTGTTTACAAATGATCGACTATATCAAAAGTTGACAAAAATCATGCCTTTCAAACATTTGACCCTTCAAGTCAAGCATGTACAAAAAGAATTTAAACGATGCTTTTACAAAGATGAAACACTTCATCATTATCTCCCTTTTACAATCTTGGAGATCAAATCAACTTTTCCCAGTCAATATTACATTACATGCATGTTTAAAACAAAGTAATCAACCCTTCAAGTTAATCACACATACATGTTCAAAATACTAGGAAATCATCATCATCCCTGTGCTCATGCATATCATTCTCATGCATGCATTTCATCCTTCAACTTTCTCTTAAGTACAATCATAAGTACAAGATCCTCGATCACATGTACATGTACTTTCAAAGCTGAAATGAATATAACTTTCGCTGCAATAAAGCGAGTCTCATATAAATCGTTTCCATCCTACAACTTGCATTCCCTTAGCAAGGAAATGCATTTAATCAAAAGACATGAAACTTTAATTGGATAAGAACTCTAACCATTTCTTACCAATCCACATCAAAGGAACTTCCTTTAATTGCACATTAACATCAACATGTGGATCATCCTGACACATATCAATGATGGAAAATTCCTTTCCATTCTTTCCATACTCTTTCTCCACTTTCTTCAACTTTCGTGGAAGCATTGTTGGATTTAGAGTCCAACACCTTTCAGCAGTATGTCCTTGCTTATGGAAATAGCTAAAACACATGTGCATCTCCTTGACATCATAATTTGCATTGTTCAATGGACCTTTGGCTTCTTGCCTTCTTTCCTTCAAAATTTTCCTGTATGTGGCCATTCTTTTGCAACATCTAGAAACACTATGGTTAACAAAACCAAAAAAAGAACATGCAATTATTTTCCAATGCTTATGTGGAAATTTACCATGCTTTACATGATGAAAGGAAATATGATTTAAATCAGATTTACACCTTTTTCTTTCACCTTCATTACCTTCATGAGGAGGTGAATCAAATGAAGAAGAAGCTCCCTTTGGAACACCATCAATCCCTTCAATGGTTTTAGAGCTTTCAGAACTGTCTTGTTCAAGTGAATGCTTATGAACACCTTCTTCCTGAAAATTATGTTTAAAACTATTGCATTCCCCAAGAATAAAATCTTTACAACCTTGAGGTAGAGAACCTAAAATGAAACTCCTTCTAGGAACTGTTTCAATTGCCTTCATGGCTGCTTTGGAACTTTCTCCATAAGATTGTCCATATCCAAGACCCAAATACTTAGGCCTTTCCTCAACCATTATTGGCTCAACAATACTCTGTGCATGTTTGCCCAATCCTTTTCCTTCATATCCCATTTTGGACATTAACTTGGACCCTATGCCTCTTGAATGTTTCTCAAAAGAACCAACATAAACATTCTTATAAGAATTTGAAGACAAACTAGAATTGTTTACCTCTTCTTCAAGCTGATACTTGGATAAGGCTTCTTTGGCAACAAGGAGCTGTGTTTCCAACTCATGCATCCTTTCTAGATTCATGTTTGCAACCTAAATTTGGCTTTCCATTTCCTGCAATTGGTCAGAAAGAAACTGCTTCTGTTCCTTCATGGAATTCAACTGCTCTTGAAGTTTAGTGCTCTTCCTTTCATCCTCATACATTTCTCTCACCATATTCATCATGATGAAAAGTTCTTGCTTCAAACCTTCATCAAAGGATCTTGTGAAGGAGGAAGATTTTGAGGAGTCACTTGTAGAATTTGTCATTATAAAAGCGAAAAAAATAACTTCAACAAAATTCAGAATCTATTAACAAATTTCTGAACCAAATGACTACACCACATGACTACACAGTCAATCTCTTATTCAAGCAACCATTTTGCATCAAACCTCTTGTGCTTCAAGGATTGCCTTGAGGTCCTTGGGGTAAGGAGAATGCCTTCAACCCTTCTTCCTTCTTGTCCTCTCCTAGACTTAACTAACAATAGCTTTCCCTTCACCTTTGCAAACTCAAACAATAGTTAGTTCACAAATAATAAAACAGTAGAATTATTTGTACTGCTTAAACACCTTTCAAGTCAAACAAGCAAATAGATTGCTCTATCAATCAAGCAACCTGCTCTGATACCATCTGATATGAAATGAGGGTTTGAACATCTTGTCATGCTTACAAGAACCTCCCACTCCAAAGCTTAAACAAACATGATCTAGCTTATGTTGACAATTGCGGAATTATGTACTTGAAACAGGTGTATGTGTTTGTTTGTTTTCATCTATTTAAGTGCTTTAACTTGATTTGTTTTAGCTGATATTAAACATATATATCAGACATATAATGCAGCAAATAAAAATCACACATAACAACAAATTTAATAAGGAGTTCACCCTGATCTCGTGGGCTACGTCTCTGTGAGCTCTTGTCAACTTGACTTGGCTCTTTGGGATTATGGCTTGAATTATTTTACAAGTTCCACACTCAACTCCAGAAGGTTACTGACTGAACCTATGGGCTTAGAAAAACCATATACATCCCTGTCATGGCTGTCCTCTTTGTGCAAGCAGATCTAGGCTCCCTTGGACTTGATTCCTTCAGCAGGTGCACTGAGCTTCCCTGAGCTTATTAATGGCAAAAACTCCTTTAGAATGCTTCAAATGTGTCTGAAACCTCTGCTTCTATATCCAACACATATCTGACATCAACAAATGATTGTTCATTTTCTCAAAACGAGCACTGCATCCCCGATCTAGGCCTTCCTCCACAGTTGGCTCTAGGCTGCCTGAAACTTCCCTTCAGCATCTCGGCCTTTAGAAGTCTCCAAATTCTTTTGAAAACACCTTCATTGGATTTAGAAGGTTCATTACAGTCAGGAACGACTGTTTTTTTGCTAAGAATGGATACTGGTAGCTCCTACAATAGCCTCCAACCCCTGGTGGCCCTGAGCTCCAAAATCTCCATGTACAAAAATCTCCTTGAAGATGGCTTCTTCAACTTCTTTGGACTATTCCAATGGCTTTAGAAAGGTCCAAATTAGTCTAGGTAGACTCTTGTTTCACTTTCTTAGCTCGAAAATTACCTCTTGAGTTCATTTACTCAGTCTCTCCTAGAATTACTCCACCAAATCTAGCAAACTGCAACTAACTACAGTTATCTGGAGCTAAATTTGGCAATTCCAGCCAATTTTGGAGGTCTACCAAGCTTGACCGCCGAGCTGACCATAACCGTCGGTGGAAAATTCGCATGTGACCAAGTGTTCCAGCAGATAAGGTTTGTGCTGGCGGGTTGGCAGTTAACTGTAACTGCTGGCGACTTTTTCGGCATGTAACCATGTTGTCGAGACCGTTGGCGGTATATCCCCAAACCGTCAACTATTAGTCTTTAAACATAAACTGCGAATAATAGTTGTTAAGATCCAATGTGTAGACGAGACAGTCAGAGCCTTTGGTTTGCTCGCGGGAGGTCACGGGTTCAATCCCGCTTGACCCCAACATAATTTTACCATACCAATTCAGGGCCATGTGGTGGCCTTTGGGCTTGCCACGTGTCAACTATTGATTGACCCACCCAGAAGGAATATTCTAGAGAAAATTTTGGAGAATATTCCAAGGAATATTCTTTTTTAATATTTCCAAAAATAAAAAATTCTTGAAAATTGCAGTTTTACTGAACTTTTCAAAATGTGATAACTCCTTCATACGGTGTCAGTTTTTCGAACCGTTCATGGCATCGGAATCAGGACGACGAGATCTATCCGGTTGTTTACGTTTGACACTCTTTAGAACACTTTGAAATTTGAGCTATCATTGAAGTCCTGGATCAATATCTGATCACTAAGTCAAAAGAACATTCATTATGCTTAAACCTATGTTTCATGTGCAGGAGGAATTGTGAAAAGAAAGGATATTCACCAAAGCTTGTTTACTAATTTCCCCTCATTTGACTACACCCCACATACTTATTTGCTAATTTCCCCCATTATCCCTTCATTACTTATAAATACCCTTTTCCCCTCATTTTGACCTCTACCCCTTGGTTTCACACATTCCCCTAGAAATTACCCTTCAAAAATCATCTCCCCTTCCCAAAACCCCTTTCCCTAGTGCGAAACCCATTCCCCATTACAAATATCACCTTACCCCATTATTAATTTCCTTTTCCCATTAAAAACCCACAAAAACCCTTTATCCTAAGTTTTTATTTACTATGCCCCTGCATTATGTAATTAACGTCCCCACTTTATATTTCCCCGATACCCTTTTTTAACCCACCATCCCTTGGTGCAGTTAAAAAACAAACGCCACATAACCCATGGTCTCACCTTTATTAACTCGTTGCTCACATTAAATCCCAACATTATTAATTAATTAATTACAATTCTTTTTAAATAAACCCCTTGCCCCACCAAACACTTTCTTGACTCCGTTCGTGCAACTTCACTGCGCGATATCCCTCCGATTTCTCACCCCCAAATCTGACGGTGCACATCCATATCACACGGATCCATTGTCCGCTAGTTAACAACCCTAGAGCATGCGAGATTCGTGGTTTTGGCTAGGCATTGTTCTGCTACATGGCAGCACCAGGTTATATCGCGTGCTCATGAAAAATACTGCTCACCATCCAAAAGCGGTGCGATATCACACAAAACCACCTCCCCGCCTAAAGGAAAAACTTCCCACTATTCATTGGCCAAATTCCACGCCAAAATGTAACCATTATCGGTTAAAAGGCCGAGAAAGCCCCAGTTCGCTCATTTCGTTCATTTTCACTGTAAACCTTTGCTGAGCCATTTATGACACCCTGAACCTCTAAGCGACCAATTTAGCCACTTTTACCACCTGAAGATGCTGCATACACCAAATTGAAGCAGCATATAGCTAGTTCAAGCCTCAGTACTCTCTACAGCTACAACAAAACCCCGTCTGCACACCAAATTGCCAATTTCCAGGTGTTCTTGGAAAAACCAGAATGACCCTGTGAATTTGAAAAACGCATAGTAATTATTGAATGGTTAATTAATTAAATTAACTAAAAAACCTTCCTGAATTGAAGAGAAACCTACTGTACATCCCAAACCCTTTTTTACAGACTGTAATTACCCTCCCACTGTTCCAGAGCCTCTAAACCTCACTCCTGAAACCACTAAAAGCATAATTCAATTCATTAAACCCAATTATGGCTTCCCAAACTTCTCTGGATGTAAGACCCCTACAAACCCCTCACTTGGATATTGACCACCTTGCATTAGCAGATAGAGACTTTCAAATTAAGGACACTGCTTCCCCTGCCTACCTACTAAAACTCCACTGCTGGAGTAAAGACAAGTTTTTGAACTAGAATGATGACATTCACCTATGGGAGTCCAATTTTCCTAGGTACTTGTTCCCAAAAGTACACCCATTCCTAAAAATCATCCACTTCTGTGAAGCTTGCTACATTCCCAGTCAAAGAGCCATAGTCACCCCTGACCAGTAAGTTTTATTCACCATCATTGCAGAATTCATTAATCAAATGCTGCAAATCCAGCCAAGCCCAAATGAGACCCCACTTTCAATTGAAGGCTTACTTGACCTTTATACCAAGTTAGACCTTCCCAGGATGGCCCAACGTTTTCAAACTTTCATCATAGAGGAGTCTCATACTCCAACAGATAGTCCTCCATGTGCTGCCACCATTTTTTTTGAGAGAGGCAGACAAATTATAACCATGCTCTCCTGCATTCTAGGGTACACCACAGATGAACATGTGGATGAGGTTGTCCTTGCTTTCCTTTGTATCTTTTTCCCAGGCAAGCCTCCTGCTACCATTTACAACTATGCTAAGTTTATAGCAGACAAAATCTATGAGCAGTTTGTCAGACTACCAAATGAGAGAGTCTTCAAATACTCTTCAGTTTTGTTTCACATGTTCCTGTATTATCAGTCAGACAAATTTCCAGTCAACATTCAGAAGTTAGACACCAAAGGAAATCCAATATCACCCATTTATTGGACACCATTGATCCAAAAATTCTCCACTATATTTTCCTGTAAAGACTTCATTGACTCATTTGTGCATCCTGTTATAAACATGCTAACCAGTGGCTATCAACCCAGGATTAGTCAGGAAATTAAAAGGGTTTTACAGTTGGCAAAGAATAGTAGAATGGGAGACTAGTATCTATACCAGGACCACACAGAGATAAGGATATATCGATGCCAACTTTCTCCCTACAAACTACCCGAATACCTCCCCATGAGGATATTTTCATTATAGTACTTTAGGAAAATTATAAACTCTGATGAAGTCAATTTCTTATCAGCTAGGAAGAAGACCCAATTTAGAATGAAAAATTAATTGGGCCCCTTTATTTGTAATACTAGGGAAGCACGACCAGAGGCAAATCAGATTTTACAGCAGATGAATTCCAAGAATAGTTCTATGTGTAAATATGGCCCTCATGGAGTCATAAATAAACTAAGAATCAAAGTCAAATTGGGTCCTTTCATACATCATCCCAAGCTAGACATTGAGAGATTTGCCAACCAGTCAGAATGGTTGGAAAACACTTTGATAGATATGGAAAATACTGTAGTAGATGTGGAGAATACATTAATAGATGTGGAAAAGAAGATTGATACTAGTTCCTTTCTACAGGTTCCAGCCCTAGGAGAACAGATGAATATTCCTCCTATTTTTTAAACTCCATCCAATGAAGACAGAAATGCAAAGAGAACTAGGGAAGAAGGTTCTAGTTTAGCCATGGAAACCACAGATGACCAATTTGAGATCAGTTACAGGAAGAGGCCCAAGCTTAATCCTGTAACTGAACAAGAAGACACCATTGGAACAGTGGAAATCACTGACACTGAAACAATGGTTGGAAGGATCAAATGCCCAACAGCTTCAGGTGAAACTCAACAAACTTCTACTTCAAACACTCAACTTATTGAGAAACAACTTAGCATTGAAGTCTCTTTATCCACCAGGCCTGTGGATAAAGAGAAAAGTATTAAAGAGAGGTACAAGGAAATTAAGTTGAAGAATGAGACATTGAAGGATGAGACTTATGCCTAGTACTTTAAACAAACACCTACAAATAAAAATAGGTTAATGTCAGCCTTTGACATTAATCCTGGGAAGATGCAAATGACATTCATGCAACCTACAGTCCAACAACCAAGATCATAAGCAGACTATAAGAAAACAGACTTTGAATTTTGGCTAGGGATGTTCACCCCATTGACCAAATTGAGTTTCAAAAACAGGCAGGTGAGATGATCTATTCCACCATGACAAACAAAGCTATGGTTGTGCCCAAACTCCAAGGCTCACGAGATAATATCACAACACAATACAAGCTGGAAAAGGGCTCATTATAGGTCAAGGAAAATAGAATCAAGTAACTGGGAGACTTGGTAATTGAGCTTGGGTATAATCCCAATGATGTCAAAGCTGCAGAGAAATTAATAAAAAAGAAAAATGAGGATATAATTTCTTCTTTGAAGAAGTAACTAAAGCTGCCTCATTCAGAACATACACAGGCCAAGGAGGTCCTTGAGAGCCAAACTCAGCATGAGGAGATGATGGACCTCATTCTCCAATTGAATGATCAGTTGAAAGAAATGGAGGAATTGGATAGCTTAATACAACTGAAATAAGCCAGGCTTGAGACTTCCACTACCACTACCATTCCAACAGTCACTACACCAGTACCATCAACCTTGGCAACTTTATTGGCTCCCATAGCTCCATTGGCTACAACACTTCCAGCTGCAACAACATCTACATCAGCAACAGGTTCGACAACAACAACAGCTCAGCCAAGTGATGAGGGTAGAAAATTGGTCAAAACAATGGAGGACATGTCCATTCAGTCCTCTGAGATAAATAAACTCAAAGAACAGTTAAGGAGTCTGGAGGATGAAAATAAAATTTCCCAAATTATGCACAGGGATGAAGTTCAGAAGTCAACCAGGTTGACTGAATGAATGAAGAGCTTAGAAAAAGAATTGACATTAAAGGAGCCACTTGGACAAGCTAAAGAACAGTTATGGGCCAATATCATTGACTCTGTCAATGATATTTGGCCATCCATTCAAGTCATCTTTGAAAAAAATGGCTGAACTTGGAGACATGCCAGAACAAACCACTAGAATAATCCATTTCCTTAACTCTAAAAACAAATATGAATTGCAGGAGCTGGACATAGCTGATCGAACTGGCACCATACTAGAGGTGAAAAAGGTGCTCACCAAGAGGAATTTAATGATGAACCTGGAAGACAAATGCCAAACCATGCAGCTGACTATAGATAGGTTCATGGTTAAGTTTGATGCTGTAAGGTAGAAAGGTTTGCCAAATCCCTTGGTGATAAATGATAAATTAATGCCACAAGAGGACTAAAACTAGCGAATCAGAGAAGTGGCAAGGGATCAGGCAAATAATTCCTCTATGAAGGGGATGCCTACAGAAAAGGTTCTGTACCAAACGTTTAAGAACCTGTTCTACCTCCAACATGAAGTAAAACACCTTTTTTGAACAGACCCGCTTTTGCTAAGTACACAGAAGCAGATGAAATTTACAGGAAAATGGTAAATATCAAATTTCCAGATGCTGATATTTGGGAGAAGTTAAATGACATACTGTAAAAATGCACAGTAAAAGTGAAAAATCATAGTAAAAGAAAAGTAACAGGCTAGCCAGGTGAAAGAGTATCAGGGTAAAGAGTGTCAGTGAAAAGGGCAAAGTAAAAAGAGTAGTGAGTGTGAAGACCAACAACAAGGTAGAGAATAAACAATAAAAGATCAAAGAATAAAGACATCACAACCAAATAAACAGGGACATCATACAACAGTTGAACATCTGTCTCTATCTTCTTCCATGAATATATTTCTTTTTCCTATATTAATTCCCAAGACAGTTTGGGATATTTTGTAAACTATTTTTGTATAAATACTTCATAATTTGAAGGATTGGTGTGGATTGCTAGACATTTGTAGAGTTGTATTGATCTGTAACCTGAGGATTCATTGTACCAATTTTTCAAGTCAATAGACTGGACTGAGTAATAAAGAGATTGCATTACAGGATTCATGTGTTGAGCCACTTCAGTGAAGTATTTTCTTTTGTCAAATTGTTATTCTCTTATGTATTTCACAAACTTACATGTTATCTAAATTGAATGAATTAATTGGAAATGTATTTCAGAATTTGTTTAAGCACACACTGTCTTGAACAATTCATCATTTTAATGCTTTCTTTTGATATCCAGGTCTGAGAATCCTTAATTTTTCTCCCATCCCGGTTGACCTATTTCACTTCCTTCATTATCCAGTTTAAGTAACCCTTAATTTCTCCTTGGATCCAATTGAAACCACTTCACCATCCATCCTTAAGATCTGAATTTACTCAGCTACCTTGCCCTGTAAACATTATTTTTATAACTTGATCCATTCCTGTTTGCTTGACATTTGACCCCATAGCCCAATGGTAAAAGACATCCCTCTATCCATATAAGTAAGTGATCCCACCACCAAATCAAAATGAAAACCCAAGTACAATCATAACTAGCCTAAAATCATTTAACTAAACAAAGTTAAATCATAAAGAGAGAGCCCTCTCTGAGAATTAGGAAGGCTAGATCCTAATCTCCAAAGTAGGTTTGTGGTTACCTCTATCATTTCTTTCACAACAACTCTAGAGAAATTTTAGAGTGATAACATATTGGCGACCATATTGGGGACCAGTCCTCAGTGTAATAAAACTTTAAGGAAATCTTAAATCTTACCTTTTGCACCTTAAGGTCATTTTAGAGTTGTTGAAAATCTTCATAAAAGAAATTAAAAAATTAAAATTCTAGTTTCAAGGAGAACACACTATACCAGGGCAAATCCAGATCCAAACCCTACAACAATAGTTTATGACCTTGATAGAATTTTAAGAAAATAAAAGAAGGTAGAAACCCAAGGAAGTGTCAGATAGTTAAAGCAAATTCACTCCACAAAGAATTATCAAGTTTAGAGGATATTCAGTTTGATATGTCATTTGAGCTTTCTTTGTTTAGAACCAAATCAGAAAATTCAATTCATGAAACTATAATAGACCCTAATTTTATTCAATTTATTGAGTCAAAAAATGTGCCTATACATCCAAATTTAGATCAACTTGTTTTGAATGCTTTTGATAAACTAGAAGCTTTAACCTCAACCTTGATAAGCCATATAGATGATTCCTATCTTCAACAATCAGTTGAATTATCTACTCTCACTGCTGCTGCCCCTAAACTTTCTACAAAATATTCAAAAATTGTAAATACAACTTCATTTACTACCACCTCACCTATAATATCTATCACATTTCATTCCCCTAAAACATTTATACCTTAGCTTCCTCTCCAACCGAACATCTCAAGTTCATCTACACCCATCTCAAGTCCTTCTTCAAGCACCACTTCTTTGCCCCACAGTCAAACCAAAATCCCAGCCATGGGAGATAGATATGCACCTTTCGTCTTACCAAATCAACTACATGCCATGCCCCAAGATTACCAAAGCAAAATATTTTTGTTTGATGCTACTGGTCAATATACTACCCAACAACATGTGAACAAAATGACTGACTATTTTGAGTTGCATGAGATTGATGAGTCTGATGTCCAAATGAGGTTATTTTCCCAAACATTGTCAAGGGATGTTAAAAAATGGTTCAAAGGTTTACCACCTAATCATATTACAGATTTAACTGCTTTTCATAGATTGTTCATTTATAGATGGGAAAGAAAGAAAAACCCTCTGCAAATATTATCTGAATATGAAAACATTAGAAGAGGTCCTAATGAGTTTGTTCAGGACTATTGTACTAGGTTCAACAGCATCTATAATGCAATCCTTGCTAATATTAAACCTCTACCAGACCTAGCACTGATCAAATTCCCTAATGGTTTTGACACTGACATATCATACCAATTAAGGGAAAGAAACCTTGAAACATTGGAGCAAATGCAAAGTAATGTTGTTAGTGTAGAAGCCAATTTATTAGCTAAGAAATCTAGGATGAGAAATGAGAAAAGAGTTGTCATTAAAGAGGAAACCTACACTTTAGATGGAAAAATATATAGTTTAGTGAAGAGTTTAGAAAGAATAATGGATAGATTAGAAAACATGGAAAAAAAATATCAATGGGAAAATCAATAGCAACCCCCAATAAGAAACCCCAACTTTAGGAAGAATCCTAACACTGGAAAAAATGCTATACCAGATCAGCAGATTAGACCTCCTTTCTAGGAGAACTATGCTGAGGTTGCACAAAACCATGAAGAAGAGGAGGATACCTAGATAAATCTATTAGGGGAAAAAAACGAAGATGTTTTTTCTTACTCAGGAAGAACAGGAAATGTACATGTTACAAAAATTGAAATTAGAATCTGGGAAGCCCTTTGACTATAAACAAGGTTATGAATCTACTATTTATGAAGTTCACAAATAGTATAGCTTTAGAAGCAAAAATAATAATGAAATTCCCACTAAGAAATCAATCCAAACCCAAACTAAAAAGATAACAGAAACTCCTGTGACCAAAGTTCTACAAATTCTCCCTAGAGGAACTCAAGAGCCTTCCAACCCAAAAATTGTAGATATAACTTCAACTGAAACTCAAACTGAAACTGTTACTCAGACCATTCCAATTAAGAGAATTCAAAACAAAACAGCTGGTACACAAATTGAATTGCCAAATGCTGAAAAAGAAGATAAAACTACACAGACCACAACTGCTAAGGAAGATCTAATACAAACAGGAAAAACTCAATTTCCATTTAACATTAAGACTGAGATAGCCAAATTGAAAATATCAGTTCCTTTGACAGAGCTAGTAAAAAATGAATTATATAGAACAAAAATCACTGAAACACTAAACATAGGTGAAGGAGAAGATGCTGTGAACTTGAATGATGATCAACCTAAATTATTGTTTGGTCCAGAAGTAAATGGCACACATCAGCAAGGGGGTATTCCTCCATTCTACATTAGCTTGAATGTTCATGATAAAATATTACATAATGCTATGCTAGACTCAGGGGCATTCCATAACTTAATGCCTAAAGCAATTGTGGAGAGATTAAACTTAGATATCACCAGACCATATAAGGACCTCTTTTCCTTTGATTCTAGCCAAGTGAAATGCCTTGGCCTGATTAAATATTTGTGTGTGACTCTAGTCTAGTGCCTAGCAAAGAGTATTTTCATGCACATAGTATTTGTTGATATCCCACCTAAGTATGGAATGTTGTTATCTCGCTCATGGAGAGCAAAATTGCAAGGATCTCTACAGTTAGACATGTCATATGCCGCCACCTCTGTTTTTGGTCAACAAAAGAAACTTTACAGAGAGACCTTGATGAAACACATGGTGAGTAGTGTAGAAAAACCACAGAATTTCCCTATATACTCCATGCATTTTGAAATGGACCCATTTATCCTGTATAATTCAGACAATAACAAAAATGAGATCATAACTATAGAAGAAAAGGCACCTGATAGTGAAAACATTTTTCATGAGTCTCTATGGCACTTAGATTTTGATGGCTCTATAAATAGATTAAGAGCAGGTGCAGGAGTTTGGATTCACAACATGGAAAATAATCATTCTGAAGGTCATGCATTTAGATTAAACTTTAAATGCACAAACAACATGGCAGAATATGAAGCTCTAATCTTAGGACTACAAATGGTTAGAAAAACTTGGAGCTAATAGAATTTATATCATGGGAGACTCAGAATTGATTATAAAACAAATCAAAGGTGAATACTCTGTGGATAATCCCAAACTTAGCCAATACAGAGAGATTGTCCTAGATTTGATTAAGGACCTTCTTGAAACTAATTTCGTTGTTATTCCTAGGAAAAAGAACATGGAAGCTCACAGTCTAGCTACTTTTTCTAGTACCCACAAATTACATTTTCAGCCCAACCACAAGTACACTGCAGAAGTAAGACACAGACCTGTTATACTTGACAATTTGAAATATTGGCAGATTTTTTCACAAGATTCTCAAATTTATGATTTCATGAATTTTGAAGGAGAGTTTCAAAACTGTAACATAGATACTGATTGTATAGTAGATAATAACATAAATAGTGAAATAGATATAAATGCTTTAGACATAGATAAACCCACTAGTTTCACTAAATTAGAAATAGATAACTTAGAAAAGGTAGAAATAGAAGAAATAATGAATGATGATCCTAAAATTCTAAACCTTAAAAATAAATTTTTGCCTAAGGGATTAGTCCCATTAGAAGATTTATTTGATTCAAATGATGTAGCTAGGAAGCCAAAAATGGAACCCCTAAGAGAAGACATAGAAGAATGTAACATAGGAACTGAAGAAAAACCCAAGCTTATCAAAATATCCAAAGCATTACCTTCAGATGAAAAGCTAAAATACATAAATCTATTCAAAGACTTTCAGGAAGTTTTTGCTAGGAGTTATGAAGACCTTAAGTCTTATGATACCAGCATAATTCAACATAAGATACCCATCAAAGAAGATAATAAACCCTTTAAACAGAATCTTAGGAGAATTAATCCAATCTTTATGCCATTAATTGAAAATGAAGTGAAAAGGATGTATGCTGCATAAATCATAGCACTAATTAGATATCTCGATTGGGTCTCTAATTTAGTCACTACTAGGAAGAAAATAGGAGAAATCAGACTCTATGCTGATTTCAGGAACTTGAACAAAGTGTCATTAAAATATAACTACCCTCTCCCTAAAATGGACCACATTCTCCAGAGGGTAGTAGGCTCATCCAAAATTTCATTGCTTGATGGATTTTCTGGATACAACCAAATCTTCGTTCAACCAGAGGATCAAGTAAAGACTGCATTTACCACTCCTTGGGGTACTTTCACGTACTTGAAAATTCCTTTTGGATTGATGAATGCATGAGCAACATTCCAAAGAGCCATGGACATAGATTTTGCAAAAGAAATCCATGACTTTCTAGTAGTTTACCAAGATGACATTACAGTGTTTTCCAAATCAGATAATGAACATCTCTATCACCTAAGAAGAGTTTTCATTAAACGCAGAAAATTTGGTATTTCCTTAAATCCCAAAAAGACACTCTTTGGTCTAGAAGAAAGTAAACTCTTGGGACACATAATATCCAAAGATGGAATTAGAATAGATCCAGCTAGAATAGAGGAAATCTTGACAATCACTCATCCTAGAAACATCAAAGAATTACAGTCATTCTTAGGCAAAATAAATTTTCTTAGGAGATTCATTTAAAACTTAGCAGAATTAATTAGAGAACTAAATAACATGTTAAAGAAAGATTCAGCACTCAAGTGGACAATAGAGGCTAAACAATCTTTTGAGGCAATCAAATAAGCCTTTACTAAAACACCAGTCCTCATAAGTCTTGATTTCCAAAAAGATTTTATAGGTTTTTTTTTTTTTGCTTCAGAACATACTATTGCAGTAGTCTTGTTGCATAAGAATGATCAAGGTTATGAGCAACTTATTGCATTTTTAAGCAAATCTTTGAGAGATGCTACACTAAAGTACAACATAATGGAAAAACAATCACTTGCTTTAGTTAAAGCTATTAAAGATTTCAGAGTATACATCTTGTATTCACACATCATTGCTTATGTTCCAAATTCAAAAGTAAAGGACATATTGACACAGCATGGGCCTGAAGGAAAGAGAGGCAAATGGATTTCCACTATTTTGGAATATGACATAGAAATAGAGCCTACAAAACTTATCAAAGGCCAAGGTTTAGCTAAACTCATGGTTGAATTGAACTGTCAGGTCTTAGACATAAATTTCATTGGTTCCCTAGATGATCATGAAGAGATGGTGACTCCACGGATCAATGAACCTTTTACATATTCACCTTGGTATGCAGATATCATATTTGTCTTACTAAACCTACAAACTCCTCCTGGTTTATCTAGAACTAAAGCTAGATTTTTAAAAATGAAATCAATGAAATATTGTATCATAGACAATTCTTTATTTTGGAAAGATAATGGTGGCATTCTATTAAATTGTTTATTGAAAGATGAAGCTGACAAAGTTATGCAAAAATTTCATGCAGGAGATTGTGGAGGACACCTATATTGGAAAACAACTGCTAATAAGATTTTAAGGGCAGTTTTTTACTGGCCCACCCTTTTTGGAGATGTCAAGAAACATGTGATCTCTTGTCACAAGTACCAAATATTTGAGGGCAAAAGGAAGCTCTTACCATTACCTCTCAAACCCATCTCCACAAAAATGCCTTTTCAACAATGGGGTTTGGACTTTATTGGGGAAATTCACCCATCCTCCTCAGCCCAACATAAACGGATTTTGATAGCCACTGATTACTGTACTAAATGGATAGAAGCCATCCCTTTGAGACAAGCCACATACTGTGTCATTATCTCATTCCTTGAAAACAACATCCTTTCAAGATTTGGATGCCCCTAAAATCTCATTACTGATAATGCAATTGCTTTTAAATCCAAGAGAATGGTAGACTTTTGTAACAAATATCACATTACCCTTGGCCATTCCATTGCCTATTACCCTCAAGGTAATGGACTTGCAGAATCCTCAAACAAATGACTTGTTAATATTATCAAGAAACTGCTAGAAGACAACAAGAAGACCTGGATTAAAAAGTTGGTAAATGCCTTATGGGCAGACAGACTAACTACCAAAAATTCCATTGGTACATCTCCTTATCAACTAGTATATGGAATGGATGTTGTGTTTCCATCCTCTTTAGGAGTACCAGTGATGAAAATGATTCAAGAGCTGCAAGTAGAACCCAATGATATCTAAAGGAGGATAAATCAGGCAATACATTTGCAACAAACTAGAGAAGAGGTCTATGTCAAATCACAAGTGATCGAGGATAAAATCAGAAAGATTTTTGACAAGAAGACCAAAGCTAATGATTTTTACATAGGTGATAAAGTTCTCAAATGGGATTCTAAAAGAGAAGAGAAGGGTAAACATGGAAAATTTGATTTCCTATGGAAAGGCCCTTACATCATTTATGGTTACAGAGGTAACAATGCATTTTTCTTGAGACAGTTAGATGGAACAGATCTACCAGGAGGACCTGTCAATGGTAGAATGCTGAAGCATTACTTATCCATAGATTAAGAGTAGTTCATTTTACTTTGCTCATTGTATATAACATTGCAGAGTTTAGATTGGATTGAATGGTAATCTTTTAAAGTTGAAGCCCAGAGAGAAGGCCCTGAGATTTCAAAAATGTACCATCATATGTATGAATAAAGTAGATCACAGAGGAGCAATCACAAGGCAACCAAAGTTAGAATTTCAAAGGCTACTGGTCTTAAATTTTTTGACATTTCACTAGGAAATGTCATCCCCATGTGGAGCCACTGTTAAGGTTCTATAATAATAGGATTCATAATTTTGAATTGGTTATGGTTAGTCTTGTAATATTGTACATATTTTTGCTTTCTGCAAAATGTTTTCCATATTAAAAATTAAAAAATGTAAAGAGGGTATGTCCTAAAAGAATAATCAAAGGAGAAAAAGAAATAAAAAGATCATGAAAGTGTGAAAATTCAAGTGCCACTCCTTTTACTTTAATTTGCAAAATAAGATTGTGTGTAGCTTGTCAAAAATGTCACAATCCATGATGGTCCAATAGTTTAATCTTGATTCGTTCATGCTTTAAATTTCATGTTGATAAATAGAGAATAAAGATCTAGCCAAACTATTTAAACGTGGCAGATTAGTAGTTAGGTAGAGAATAATAATGAGCTCATCAGTTTAATTTGAGCCATTGGAAGTTATAAGGTTAGAAATAAATAGTTTGTGTTAGACACACACATGGCAACAACATAATCTGAAAGATACAACATGAGAGTTCAATTTTATTAACAAAACATATACATTTATAGTACAAGGTTTGACCGTTGGGTTTCACATCCCAAGGTCTCTTGGACTTCCTTTTGTTTATTCGGCTTCCACACTAACCCATTGAGGATTAGGTGTCCAAAATTCCCCCCCTTAATCCGAAGGGTTATGTATGAGTCCAAGAAGAGAGCTGTAATACAAAATGTGCAAAAAATGCATGGCAACACTAGGCTCAATGTGCTCTCTGAAATGTTGGTATAAAGGGCGGTGGTTTAGGGATGACCACCAACATTGGAATGCTTAGTTCAGTTCCCAAAACTCTTCCAAGTCTGGCATGAAGCTCAAGTCTTCTACTAGAGGAAGTGCTCATGATGTTTTGAAGAGGGAAACCTTCAACCATGAAAGGGAGGTCTCACCCCGCATAAAAGGGAGAAATTCAACCTGAAAAGGGAAGTCTCAACCTGTGATGATTTAAGGATTACCACCAACTCTGGAATGCTTAACGCAATTCCTGGAACTCTTCCAAAACTGGCAAGAAGATGAAGTCTTCTGCTAGAGGAAGTGTCCCCAATTCTATTCCTGGAATTATTCCGAAACTGGTAAGAAGATGAAGTCTTCTGCTAGAGGAAGTGTCCTAAATTACCAACTGAAGGCATGCTTAGGGGCATCTTTGTCTCTGGAAACAACTCTAAATCTGGTATGGCAGGTTGTGGCTCAGGCTTGCTTGATGTGGCTTTGAAGCTTGCAGATGACCATCATTTCCCCCCCTGTCAGATACAAGGTGAGATGATGGAGAAAACTCAATTGCAAGACTATTAAATATTCTTGAACAAGTTCTGACATGTGACTGAAATATCTTCTTGGTTGTTGATTCCCATTGCCAAGAAGCGATCCATCCAATATGAATCTTTGTTCTTGCAAGAGGTTTGTTTCTGAAGCATCTGTTTGAAGAATGACTTGTTTTATGATAGTGCTTACATGGATGAAGATCAAAAAAATGATATTTCAGATGGCCAACTCGGTCATAGTGTTGGAATTTCATAATCTTTTGTGGTTGCTATGGAAGAGGGGCAGAATATGGAACAGCTGGAGATGAACTTTCATGAATGAATCCAGCACTCTAAAACTGAATGGGCTTGGAGTAGTCTGGAATATGAAAGGACATGTCCTTGTCATATCCAAGACCAGTTTTGTGCTTGTTGTGGACAAGCTCTTCCCAAGGTCTGATGATGGGCTTGGGAAGTGCAAGCTGAACTTTTTCATCTGCATGTAACCTTGTTGCTTTATGGGAGTCTGTTTCAATCTTCTGAATAGAAACAGGTTCAGAATGACTCCTTTGTTTTAATTCTTCTTGCTGTAGCTGAGATTCGAGCTGCAAAAAATCAATTTTCTCTTGTGAATTTTGTAGACAGACCTAAATGTCTGTGAGAGAAACTTTGCTGACTTTTAATGTATCATGAGTAGTAGACAATATCAAAGTTTTGAGGAACTCTAATACTTCATTGATTCTGGCCATTTTTTCTTTAATGTCAGAATTACACCTTAAAAACTGATCACAACTACTACTCAATGCAGAAGAGTAATACCCACTAGCAATATCCTTTATAAATGTGTAGCAAATGATCAGTGTGCAACCAACAAGCACCAATTATAATCCATATAAAAATAAGATTTTACTCATGACCAGCACTATGTTCTAACAATACAACCGACTAACTTTTCTCCACAAAAGATTACTTTTATTTGTCAAAACAATCATTGCATTTATACAATGCACCAAACTCTTATGCAGTAG
Organism: Pinus tabuliformis; assembly: GCA_031772625.1. Lineage (NCBI taxonomy): Eukaryota > Viridiplantae > Streptophyta > Pinopsida > Pinales > Pinaceae > Pinus > Pinus tabuliformis. Next base: position 1,434,942,139 of record CM062819.1, on the reverse strand, counting down.
TCAAAGTAACAAGGAATCAATGCATATATATGTAGACAAAAACTATAATGAGTTTTAAATACAATGCCACACTGGGGCAGCAACAACTACAAACTTGCTTGGATCCTTCAAATACTCCACTTTCTCGGCTAGTGGAAAAGAATAGTCAAGTTCAATAGCAACTGCTAATACATTCTTGTAACCATTGATGATAGCATGTGGTACAACTGCAATTGTGGGATTACAATCACTAGAGAAAGAGTTGTACATAATCTCATAAACTGCAAATTGCTTGTTGTGGTGTGCCAAAGATGGTATTCCAGAACTATTCTGACACATGCATATGCGCAGTAGTTAATTCATGCATCATATGATACTCGGTCTTCAAAATACAAATACCAAATATAGCCCTTCAAAAATTTCAATGCAACATACTAGGAGTTATGCATGGACTTGGCTCCATTCCAACACACTGCCTTCAAAATGTACAGAAGTGCTCGGCATGCACAATGATGTTGGAGATTCTTCAACACAGAAACACAAATCACGCTCCAGTATTCAATCACAGAGCTAAATATTCATCACGTTCCAACATTCATTATAATGTCTCTTTTATTTAGTACTCAATGCAAATCAATCACGGTATAACCCAACGCGCGCAGAGAATAAATAATAGAGTTCTAGATCATACATAGTCGGTTGTCATAACCTATACATAATCACTATGATTCTTCATAACCAACACACGAACTCCAACATAGATTCAACATCGTAAGCTATTGTTTCAATGCTTCTAGGTTCATAACCAGCGACATGCATCATTCAAAACTCAATGCCCATGGAATTAATCGCTCCAGTGAGTTCAATCCAATGACAATTGTTTTCCCTTCAACCAATGTAGGAACTTAGCATTCGAGTCAATCTATCGGCTTCACTGCAATGAGGTGTACTGCTCGGGCTTTAACTCAGTCATTGAAACAAAAAAACTAGCACATTGCAAACTTCAACGAATTTTAAAACATACCATCTTTGTCCGGTGTTCCGACCAACACGAGTGGGGCAGTGTATGGTGAGTGTAGATACAATGTAATACACAATGTTCAATATATGGTGAGTGTAAATACAATGTAATACACAATGTTCAATATATGGTGAGTGTAAATACAATGTAATACATAGCGTTCAAGAAACTATCACCGTTCAAGAAACTATTCAAACTTCAATGGAACCAGTGTTCAAGAAATATATATGGATGGGGTTGCGTAAACAACCATATATGATACCAATTCACATATCAAGAATGAACAACACAATGTTCAATTCACATGCAGTCAATATATCAACCTAACACACCATAGATTGCTCACAACAATACGCACCATATGTTATCACCAATTGAATTGTTGCAATAGTCTTGAATGCACCACACCACCCTCACAGTTAGAATAGTATTCAAACTCGCATGCTTAGTGTGTATCAATGGATTGTTTCTCAGACAATGCAACATATAATATCGTTTCAATGCAACAACGCTCCATGCACATAACACCACGATATTCCAGCATATCACTAAGCCTTTCTCGGATCGCTTCAAAGATAGGTTTGAATTGAAAGCCAAAGAAGAGAAATCTTCGAAACAGGCACATAAGGATTCAAAAACGCTCCCGCATAAGCTGCCATCCTCCCTCCACTGCCCAGCGAAAATGAATAGCCGAGAGATCAGTCGCTGGTCTCACATTGGAGCAATCCTTCCAATGATGATGGCAGAGAGCCCAGAGAGCACAGAAAGGAGCGCAGAGGGCGCAGATAATGTCAGAGATTTGTAGCAGCGACTGTGGAGAGGGCAGTAGACAGACTCCACAGGGGGTAGTGGACAGACTGCAAGAAAATGGCAGAAGGGAGTTACAAGACAGGAATGCTAAAAATAGGGCTGGAGAAATGACAAAGGTTGCAGCTAGAATTTAGCTGAGAAAATATTCATAAGTGATGGTAGAAATGACTTGCACATAAAGACCATAAAACAAATGGCTCAAAGTAATTATGTAGGGCAAGAATACGCCTGCTCTGATACCATGTTAGACACACACATGGTAGCAACATAATCTAAAAGATAAAACATGAGAGTTCAAATTTATTAACAAAACATATACATTTATAGTACATGGTTTGACTGTTGGGTTTCACATCCCAAGGTCTCTTGGACTTCCTTTTGTCTATTCGGCTTCCACACTAACCCATTGAGGATTAGGTGTCCAACAATTTGCTTATCAAAAGAAAATGAAATAAAGGGTCTGCAAGCTCAAATGCACCCATTAAAAAGAAGAGAAAATGCTAGGATAAAAAAAGGGTTGGTAGAAGAAATGTTGCAAATGCACAAGGTTGCTAAGTCAAAAGCACATTCATTATGCTTAAACCTATGTTTCATGTGCAGGAGGAATTGTGAAAATAAAGGATATTCACCAAATCTTGTTTACTAATTTCCCCTCATTTGACTACACCCCCACAAACTTATTTGCTAATTCCCCCCATTATCCCTTCATTACTTATAAATACCCTTTCCCCTCATTTTGAACTTTACCCCTTGGTTTCACACATTCCCTAGAAATTACCATTCAGAAATCATCCCCCCTTCCCAAAACCCCTTTCCCTAGTGTGAAACCCATTCCCCATTACAAATATCACCTTCCCCCATTATTAATTTTCTTTTCCCCTTAAAAACCCACAAAAACCCTTTATCCTAAGTTTTTATTTACTATGCCCCAACATTATGTAATTAACTTCTCCACTTTATATTTCTTCGATACCCTTTTTTAACCCAACAACCCTTGGTGCAGTTAAAAAACCCCCGCCACATAACCCATGGTCCCACCTTTATTAACCCGTTGTTTATATTAAATCCCAACATTATTTATCAATTAATTACAATTCTTTGTAATTAAACCCCGCTCCTCGCCAACCACTTTCCCAACTCCATCCATGCAACTACACTATGCGATATCCCTCCGATCTACCACCCCCAGATCTAATGGTGCATAGCCATATCGTGTAGATTCATTGTCCAATAGCTAACAACCTGAGAGCATGCGAGATTCACGGTTTTGGTCGGGCACTGTTATGCTATGTGGCGGCACCAGGTTATATCGTGTGCTCATGAAAAATACCGCCCGCCATCCAAAAGTGGTGCAATATCACACAAAACCACCTCCCTGCCTAAAGGCAAACCTACTCATTATTCATTGGCCAAATTCCGCACCAAAATGTAACCGTTATCGGTTAAAAGGGTCGAAAAAGCCCTAATTCACTCTTTTCATTCATTTTCACTGTAAACCTCTGCTAAGCCATTTGTGACAGCCTGAACCTCTGAGCGACCAATTCAGCCACTTTTACCACCCGAAGACGCTGCGAACACCAAATTGAAGCATCATATAGCTAGTTCAAGCCTCAGTGCCCTCTGCGGCTACCACAAAACCCCGTTTGCACACCAAATCGCCAATTTCCAGGTATTCTCAGAAAAACCAGAACGACCCTCTGAATTTGAAAAATGCATAGCAATTATTGAATGGTTAATTAATTAAATAAACTAAAAAACCTTCCCGAATTGAAGTGAAACCTACAGTACATCCCAAACCGTTTTTTACAAACTGTAATTACCTTCCCACTATTCTAGAGCCTCTATACCTCACTCCTGAAACCACTAGAAGCATAATTCAATTCATTAAACCTAGTTATGGCTTCCCAAACTTCTATGGATGTAAGACCCCTACAAAACCCTCACCTGGATATTGAACACCTTGCATTGGCAGATAAAGACTTTCAAATTAAGGACACTACTTCCCCTGCCTACCTACTAAAACTCAACTGTTGGAGTAAAGACAAGTTTTTGAACCAGAATGATGCCATTCACCTATGGGAGTCCAATTTGCCCAAATACTTGTTCCTAGAAGTACACCCATTCCCAAAAATCATCCACTTCTGCCAAGCTTGCTACATTCCCAGTCAAAGAGCCATAGTCACCCCTGACCAATAAGTTTTATTCACCATCACTGCAGAATCCATTAATCAAATGCTGCAAATCTAGCCAAGCCCAAATGAGACCCTTCTTTCAATTGAAGGCTTACTTGACCTTTATACCAAGTTAGACCTTCCCAAGGTGGCCCATATTTTTCAAACTTTCATCATAGAGGAGCCTCATACTCCAACATATAGTCCTCCATATGCTGCCACCATTTTTTCTTAGAGAGGCAGAAAAATTATAACCATGCTCTCCTGCATTCTAAGGTACATCACAGATGAACATGTGGATGAGGTTGTCCTTGCTTTCGTTTCTATCTTTTTCCCGGGCAAGCCTCCTGATACCATTTACAACTATGCTTAGTTTATAGCAAACAGAATCCATGAGCAGTTTGTCAGACTACCAAATGAGAGAGTCTTCAAATACTCTTCAGTTTTGTTTCACATGTTCCTATATTATTAGTTAGACAATTTTCTAGTCAACATTCAAAAGTTAGACACCAAAGGAAATCCAAGATCAATCATTTATTAGACACCATTGATCCAAAAATTCTCCACTATTTTTTCCTATAAAGACTTCATTGACTCATTTGTGCATCCTGTTATAAACATGCTAACCTGTAGCTATCAACCCAGTATCAGTCAGGAAATTAAAAGGGTTTTACAGTTGGCAAAGAACAATAAAGTGGGAGGCTGGTATCTATACCACGACCACATAGATATAAGGATATATGGATGCCAACTTGCTCCCTACAAACTGCCCAAATACCTCCCCATGAGGATATTTTCATTAGATTACTTTAGGCAAATTATAAATTCTGATGAAGTCAATTTCTTATCAGCTTGGAAGAAGACCTAATTTAAAATGAAAAATAAATTGGGCCCCTTTATTTGTAATACTAGGGAAGCAGGACCAGAGGCAGATCAGATTTTACAGTAGATGAATTTCAAGAATAGTTTTATGTGGCAATATGACCCTCATGGAGTCATAAATAAACTGAGGTTCAAATTCAAATTGGGTCCTTTCATACATCATCCCAAGCCAGACATTGAGAGATTTTCCAACCAGTCAGAATGGTGGGAAAACACTTTGATAGATATGGACAATACTGTAGTAGACGTGGATAATACATTGATTGATGTGGAAAATCATATTGATACTAGTTCCCTTCTGCAGGTTCCAGCTCTAGGAGAACAGATGAATATTCCGCCTATTTTGCAGACTCCATCCAATGAAGACATAAATGCAAAGAGAACCAAGGAAGAAGTTTCTAGTTTAGCCATGGAAACCTCAGATAACCAATTTGAGATCAGTTACAGGAAGAGGCCCAAGCTTAATCCTGTAACTGAACAAGAAGACACCGTTGGAATAGTGGAAATCGCTGACATTGAAACAATGGTTGGAAGGAGAAAAGGCCCAATAGCTTCAGGTGAAACTCAACAACCTTATACTTCAAACACTCAACTTATTAAGAAACAACTCAGCATTGTAGTCTCTTCATCCACCAGGCTTGTGGATAAAGAGAAAGATATTAAAGAAAGGTACAAGGAAATTAAGTTGAAGAATGAGACATTGAAGGATGAGACTTATGCCCAATACTTTAAACAAATAGCTACAAATCAAAATAGGTTAATGTCAGTGTTTGAAATTAAGACTAGGAAGATGCGAATGACATTCATGAAACCTATAGTCCAGCAGCCAAGATCATCAGTAGACTATAAGAAAATAGACTTTGAATTTTTGGCCAGAGATTTTCACCCCATTGACAAAATTGAGTTTCATAAACAGGCAGGTGAGATGATCTATTCCACCATGACAAACAAAGTTATGGTTATGCACAAACTCCAAGGCTCACTAGATAATATCACATCATAGTACAAGCTAGAAAAGGCCTCCTCACAGGCCAAGGACAACAGAATCAAGTCACTGGAAGACTTGGTGAGTGAGATTGGGTATAATCCAAATGATGTCAAACCTGCAGAGAAATTAATAAGAAAGAAGAATGAGGATATTGATGATTTGAAGAAGCAACTAAAGCTGCCTCATTCAGAACATCCACAGGCCAAGGAGGTCCTTGTGAGCCAAACTCAGCAGGAGGAGATGATGGACCTCATCCTTCAATTGAATGATCAGTTGAAAGAAATGGAGAAGGAGTTGGACAACTTAATGCAACTAAAACAAGCCAGCCTTGAGACTACCACTACCACTGCCATTCCAATAGTCACTACAATAGTACCATCAACCTTGGCATCTTCATTGGCTCCCACAGCTCCACTGGCTAAGACACTTCTAGTTGCAACAACATCTACATTAGTAACAGGTCCGACAATAGCAGCAACTCAGCCAAGTGATGAGGCTAGCAAATTGGTCAAAGAAAGGGAGGACATGTCCATTCAGACCTCTGAGATAAATAGACACAAAGAACAATTAAGGAGTCTAGAGGATGAGAAGAAAATTGGCCAAATTATGCACAAGGATGAAGTTCAAAAGTCAACAAGGTTGACTGAAAGAATGAAGAGCTTGGAAAAAGAATTGACATTAAAGGAGCCACTTGGCCAAGCTAAAGAACAGTTATGGGCCAATATCATTGACTCTATCAATGATATTTGGCCATCCATTCAAGTCATCTTTAAACAAAATGATTTAGTCAAGGAGGCTATAGAAGCAATACAAAGAGTTAAGGCTGAACTTGGAGACATGCCAGAAGAAGTCACTAGAATAATCCATTTCCTTAACTCTAAAAACAAATATGAATTGCAGGAGCTGGACATAGCTGACCGGACTGGCACCATACTAGAGGTCAAAAAGGTTCTCACCAAGAGGAATTTGATGACGAACCTGGAAGACAAATGTGAAACCATGTAGCTGGCTATAGATAGGTTCATGGCTAAGTTTGATGCTCTATGCAGAAAGGTTTGCCAAATCCCTTGGTGATAAATGATAAATTAATGCCACAAGAGGACTACAACAGGAGAATCAGAGAAGTGGCAAGGGATCAGGCAAATAATTCCTCTATGAAGGGGATGCCTACAGGAAAGGTTTTGTACCAAACTTTTGAGAACCTGTTCTACCTCCAGCATGAAGTAAAACACCTTTTTGTGAACATACCCGCTTTTGCGAAGTACACAGAAGCAAATGAAATTTACAGGAAAGTGGTAAATATCAAATTGCTAGATGTAGATATTTGGGAGAATTTAAATGACTTACTGTAAAAATTCACAGTAAAAGTGAAAAAGCACAGTGAAAGAAAAGTAATAGGCCAGCCTAGTGAAAGAGTATCAGGGTAAAGAGTATCAGTTAAAAGGGCAAAGTAAAAAGAATAGTCAACGTGAAGACCAACAACAAGGCAGAGAATAAACAACAAAAGATCAAAGCATAAGGACATCACAACCAAATAAACAGGGACAACATACAATAGTTGTAAATCTGTCTCTATCTTCTTGCATGAAAATATTTCTTTTTCCTAGATTAATTCCCAAGACGGTTTGGGATATTTTGTAAACTATTTTTGTATAAATACTTCATAATTCGAAGTATTGGTGTGGATTGCTAGAAATTTGTAGAGTTGTATTGATCTGTAACTTGAGGATTCATTAAACCAATTTTTCAAGTCAGTAGACCTGACTGAGTAATAAAGAGATTGCATTACAGGATTCATGTGTTGAGCTACTTCAGTGAAGTATTTTCTTTTGTCAAATTGTTATTCTCTTAAGTATTTCACAAACTTACATGTTATCTAAATTGAATGAATTATCTGGAATTTTTTTTTCAGAATTTTTTAAGTACACTCTGTCTTGAACAATTAATCATTTTAATGTTTTCTTCTAATATCGGGATTTGAGAATCCTTAATTTCTCTCCCATCCCAGCTGACCTCTTTCACTGCCTTCATTATCCGGTTTAAGGAACCCTTAATTGCTCCTTGGATTCGATTGAAACCACTTCATCATCCAGCCTTAAGAACTGAATTTACTCAACTACCTTGCCCTGTAAACACTATTTTTTTTACTTGATCCAGTCTTATTTTCTTGAAATTTGACCCCATAGCCCAATGGTAAAAGACATTCCTCTATCCATCTAAGTAAGTGATCCCACCACCAAATCAAAATTAAAACCCAAGTACAATCATAACTAGCCTAAAATGAACTAACTAAACAAAGTTAAATCATAGAGAGAGAGCTCTCTCTGAGCATTAGGAAGGCTAGATCCTAATCTCCATAGTAGGTTTGTGGTTACCTCTATCATTTCTTTCACAATAAATCTAGAGAAATTTTGGAGTGATAATAGTGCGGAAGTAGGGTCCAAAGATTTATTGTATGAAGCATTCATGTGGCTTTTCTTACCTTCGCATATGGATTTTATGTGAAAATGTAGTTGCTTTTTTTATAAAATGGAACAACCCTCGAGCATAAGCACAAATGTCAGCAAACACCTTTTGCATACTAAGTACAGTTTCTGGACTTCAACAAAATCAAATTCTTTTGCACAAAAAAACTTTTCTAATCAATTGATTAAAGGTTTTTCTTTTCACACAGTGAAACCTTGTTTATGGTTATCTTTTTGTAAATAGGCATATGCATGGAACTGTAGATTAAGTCCATTGTTTGGAGGAAGCTTTCAAGCATTCATCATGTGGATCTTCGTACTTTTCACAATGAAGTCTCCCCGTACAAGAAATTTTTTTGACAAAAAGCTTCACCCCTAATTAATTCGTTAAAGGTTACATAGTGAAACACAAGACCAATTGAAATCAGAATCACGTAAAACTGATATAACACTTTCATTTTGAAATACAACAAAAAAATTTCATTATGTACAATAGATAAATACAAAGAAAACGTAATAAAAGCCCTTCCTGGAGTACTGTGCTCTAGACAAATTTAAAAATATGATGACAATGAACATTATTTATGTTTCATAGGAAAACAAACTATTCGCACGTTTCATGCTATTGGCATATATGTATCGATGGCATAATACAAATTCAAAAAGCATAAGTCTATAACATTAAGCAATAAAATTACAGTATTAGGAACAATATCAAGTTTCAAATTTCAATCATTGTAATTATGATTGAAACAAATAAACAAAATGCAAATGCATAAAAGATCAGATGCGAAGCATTAAGAACTTTGATTCTCAGCGGGAATTGCTTGTATCAATAATGAAAATGCTCAAAGGCTTAGTTCATTGACTCATTCACTATGCTATTATGGCATCTTCTCTTTAAGTAGTTACTTTTGCATCTAGAAAAAGCAAATGCATGAACCATAATATGAAAAGGGAGAACTACAAAAGAAAAAAAAAATCTGCATTCAATAAGTAGACTATGTGACATCACTAAAATTAACAAATCACAATGATTGAATACTCGTAAGAAAAGAAAAAAGAAAAAAAAAAAGAAAAAAAGAAAAAAAGAAAAAATGAAAAGATTTAAGGACAATTACAATTTTTGAAAGCATATAGGTTGATTGTTTGACTATCAACTACCCTCTAAATGCGTGGCCTCTTGAACCAATGTATTCAACTTAGCTTGAATGAATTCTTTCATTGGTCCTATTGTATTCTCTAACCTTGTATGCTAATTGACTAATTTCTTTTCGATCTCCATCGTCTCTTCTTGTAATTGAGCCATTAACACATATTTCTCATCATTTATACTGAAAAAGCCAACTATCGATTTACCAATTTCTTTTGGAGTAAAATTAGTTATAATGTCAAACTATTCCTCCATTGACTATTTTCTCTTATAAAATTCAAATGTTAGTGTATATTTTGTAATCAATTCAGAATTATGTATAATGCATGGGTCATCTAGATCTCTAATAATTTGTGTCACCTTTAGAAACACATCACTTCTCCTATTCTCTATGCTCAGACATTCAAAATTAATCTTTTCTAGTGTATTTATTCTTTTGGACCATCCAGCTTTGATTTGCCTCATTCGATTAACAATTGACCGTTCTCTTTTTTTCTTGACTAGATCAGACTACAATTCAAGCCTTGGATTAAAAGCAAGTAAGTCATTCTTAACGAAATTCTTGTCTTCGCTAATATTACTTCTCACCAAATTGACAAATGAGTTGGTTTCTTGTGCTAATCGTTACAGAACAAAAACCTCCTTCCATGCATGTCTAATGATTTCTAATCTCTTGCATATATTATCGACAACATGACATTTGACCGCATTAACTAGTTGTAGAGCTCCAATAGATCCATGAGATGTGCTATCAGTGTGAATTGTAGATTGCTAAGTTCATGTTACAGTTGGAGTCATTAACAAAGGACCCAAATTTAAAGCATTTTACAACATTTCTATTGTTACTTTCAATACCAGGTTCTTTTCTTTCTGTTGCTTAATAGACATTGCAAGCACATTCCTAGTAGCTTCATGTAATGTCAAAACATCTATGCCTGCAATTATAGACATATGAAGATTTGTCTTTGCTGTATCAATAACTTTTTTACCATGCATATTTACTTTTTCAATTTTCAATATCTTACTCTCCCTGTTATAGTTTGCATCTTGTAAAGTGGCAAACTCACCATCAAAAATAAAAAAATTATTTAGCAATTTTCTCTGTTATTTTATAATTTTCATTCAAAGAATTACTGACCCACTTAGGTAGCAGAGTCTTAATCTCCTCTTTGGTGGCTTCTTGACTGCTTCTTGTTTGCAAAGGACTTTTGCATTTTTCCAATTGAGGCTCATTTTCATCTCTGGAAGCTGATAGCTAACTGTGAATTAGCTGTGCAACTTCGATATCATTTTGTTTTCTTTCACTTGAAGATGAAGCCAAAGCAGTTTCAGATAGGAAAACAAAATATTGCACAAGTTTTCAGATTCTTTGTTTCCACCTTTTTAGTGCTAATACTTGCTTCTTCAAAAATTTCTCTAATAGTCATTATTCCTTCTTGATTATTGCTTGGAGAACTGTGATTCTTTTTGCTTTCACTTGGAACCTTTTTCAACAATCTCTCGCAGTTGGTGGTACCTGGATGTGCAATAAATATGCTTCTGGATCAATGTCTCACTAGCCTTTAGCTTATTTTAAATTAAAAAAATGCTAAGACTTCACAAACTCTGCAAACTGGATTCCATTCTTTACAGTTACTCGCCCTATGGTAAATGGAAAAGAAATAATTTTTTTCTTCTTTCTTTGTTCGAATTTAAATCACGAATCATAGTATTTTTTGTAGACTTCAGGAACAAAATACCTATCCATAACAATTCATGGAAGCAATGGTGGTTTAACTTGAAACCCATAAACTCAAATAAACGTATTATTTCCTCTTTCTTCATGTATCCCTACCCCAAGAGGAAAACTTGTGGTTCATCAAATATTCGATAAGGGTCTTGTCCTATTATCATGCAAATAACTTGTTTTACAAAAATATCTTGAATTAGACAAAAAAATGAAATAACTTCTTGATTCTATAGTATGGGATAGCAAAATTGTATCGGTTCATTGTAAAAATTGGAATTAGGGTTTTATGGAAACTCATAAAAAGTATGACTTGACATGAGGGATGTTATGAGATACCCCATTAGGAATAAACTATTGCTCTTAAATAAATGCACTAATTGAAAACAAACTTCATTTGAAATAATTCAGCTCAGTCGAATACACAAATTTTTTATATGAATAATGGAGCACATAGAGGATGGGTGTTGGCACACTGGCCGTAATTTCTTGACCCATTAAACATGCATATAGCGAACAAAAATCTCTAAATGGTTCTCTAATCAAAGTAATATCTAGAGAGGAAATATCAGAAGGAACCTCAGAAATTGGTGAAACAAACTCTTGTATGATTTTCAAGCCACTTGCCTGTGATTCTAAAAAATTATTTTCTTTTGACAAATTTAAGCACATATCCAGAATTAGTAGCTTCAATATCCACCTGAATGTATCCAAAGTCAAAGAAATACCAATATATTTTGCTGATAGCCTAATTGTTTTTGTTGTTAAATCAATTTCTTTGTGCATAAATAAATGATTTCTCTAAAATCAAATACCTCTAGAACACATGCAACATTCGCTAATTTAGTAGACCAAATCTTACCATTACTCTTCTCCTACACAGACATGTTCACATATCACTGATACACAATCAAGCACTAAAATCTCTAATCGATGAGTGCAAGTGAGTTAATAGTATCAATGCAATAGGGAAAAAATTAACGATGGAAATTTATCTTAAAGATTAGGAACATTGGCGAATCTTACTAATTCATAATATGCAAATTATAAAATGCTTGGTGATATTTTAGTAAAGATATTCAAACATCTAATGATTTTATATATAGTCTCTATAAAATTTTGGCTATTTTCAAGGTAAAATATTTTTTTCTTATAAAATTTGGGCAAATAAATTTTAGGAAGAAATGGGAATTGACGAATATTTTTTTTCGTAAAAGCATGGAAAATTAGCCCATTTGCGAATATTAGCACCTAAAATATTCCATGAACCCGGGGTTCATACAAACTTGGAGGTGACAGTGTTATATGCACAACAAATGCAACCACATACTCTTGTCACTTCTCAACTGGTGCGATAAACCACTAGGGTTTTTCAAACCAATCTTTTATTGACTAGAAGGAGGTTGACTACTGATAGTGAATGCAAAGCTATCTTTAATGCAAAAAGAAAATGCTTACCTATGTTAAGGAAATGAAATTGCTGAATAAAAAGTGTTATGAAAATGACATGAAATCACCTAACTAGGAATTAACACATATTACTTGCAAAAGAGACCTAATTTAACCTTGCATTCTATCATCTATTTATCTAGACTAAGTAGGCATGGAAATGATCCTAACATTGCTAAGACTGATGTATGCATGCATTACCTGAATATTGCATAAAAGAGTCTTTTGGTTTTCAATTTAGAAATGTGAATGTTAAACTAATCAAGTTGATCTTTTGTAGGGGAGGAAGGTATGGGAAAAATGGTCAAAAATGGAATTGAGGGGTATGGAGGTTAATTTTAAGGCCTACCCTAGGCTCTAATCATTATTTTTGCCTAAAATAGTCTAAAACAGGCTGCTACAGGGTTTCCTATAGTTGCTACAAGATTTCTTGTAGTTACTACAGGATGTCCTGGTTTACTACAAGAAACTTAGCTCAAAGTTGTAGGAAGGTAGTGAAGGTGAAAGGAAGTGCTGGGAAGGTGTATGATGGTGGAATAAGGTATGGGGAAGGTGCACACTAACCAAGGATCAACCCAAATCTTTAGGATGGTTGGATTTGCTCAAGGTGGTTGTCCACAGTGGCGACAAAACATAAGTTTGAATTGGTGGTTCATAGGGTTTCGCGAGAGGTGGAGAAGACTTAGATGAGGTTGGTGGAATGATTTCTCCCTGTAGATCAGCAACTCCTACAACAACACATATTCATTTCTTCATTTATGCACAACTTTATGTAAATGTGGAAAATATGATTTGAATTTGAGAAACTGATTTATTGATGGCTAGTGGATCAAATCTATGGAATGGAATGCTTTCTAATCTACAAAAAAATTAAGAAATGAAAATGTCAATTGCACATGCTTCTAAGAAATCATGAACAATGACCTACTCAACAAGAAACCTTAAGCTATGTAATAACCAAAATATAACTTTGTTTTTGGGCTATGAGAGTGGGGTCCTGAAACCATGATCCCATGAGGGAGATGAGGATGTGGCCACTATCACAAGTTTTTCTGAATTCTTTTATTTCACTGCTGTAACACTGGTCCACTTCCTCAACTAATGGAAGAAAAACTAACGAATCATTCAAAGACTTGCAAATTAAATAAAACATAAATAATTTAAGCAACTAATCTATGATTCTAATCTAAGGATACATGTACAAAAAGAACAGGAAATTTTGCTGCTACAGTTGGGCCCTAACCCAAGAGATTTAGCCCTTTGAGTCAAGTTAGTGCTGGATCAAAGAAACCCTTTTCATTATCACCAAAATGTCAAAAATAACATGATAATAATAGTCACAATATCTTAAGCTCAAAATTGCCTCTTGGCTACAATAAAAAGTCCAATCCTAATGAGTCCCTATTCCTTCTTATTTATACAACTAAATCTACCAACAATTTCCTTAAAATTAGGGAGGCTTCGATCCCAAACTCGAGATTAACTTGTCTTCAACTATCACAGGCTTGGATGAAAATGAACTCAGTGGGCTTGGCTACTTGTAACTCCGAGTTGATGAGATCTGGTGGAGGAATATTTGAGTGATTGAGGAGTTAAGGAGGGAGACCCCATCTCCTAAAACCCCTCTTGCTTTTCTACTTCAATTTACTGCACTTAAATTAGCTAAAAATTGCTCCAAAACCTGAAATTAATGCACATTAGGCCACATGATGTAACATCTCACCTTTACTCTCTCACTAAGAAAAATATATTAAAATATGTAAAGAAATGTGAGAAAATTTAATTTTAATAAGCTGGAGAGTGGCATTAAGGTCCATATAATTTACTTATTGATAAGCCTCATCATTATCCCCTACTAAAAGTGTTGCTCATCCTCTGAGAAACTTAGTATATGTCCATGTCTTTCATAGCTATTTTGGCCTCTCTGACATCCCATGCCTCTGTTGATGGAGTTTTCTCTTGTGGATAAAACCATGCATGCTTCTCTATTTCCTCCCACTGCTTTCTTTCCTCTTCCTCCTTTTTTCCTTCTAGCATACCCAATAGCAAGGGTGGACTGAGTTTCAAACCAATCCAATTGATTTTGAGTATCTACAGTGCATTTTTATACAATGGGGTCCTTTCTAGTGCATCTATCATCCTTTCAGGGGAATCATACTCCTTGATCCTTAGGCTGTATGGTAGGGTGCCCCATCTCCTTTGGCATGCTTGCTGGCTTTCATTCCCAAGAAATCTCAAGGTGTTCTCAAAATGTGTGATTTCTTGCTCTTGTGTAGTTAGGTGCTAATGATAGCCATAGAATTGATCTTCTCTACTTTGATGTAAATGGGATCTTTTTTTTCTCTTTCCAACACCTTCTTTACCTCCTTAGCCTTGGCCTCCTCATGACTCATCCATGATGCAAGGGCCTTTAGTTGTAAGTCTCCCAACTTTGCATTGGGGTCCCACAAATTCAAGTATGTTAAGGCCAAGTTGTACAAGTACAATTAAAATATCTTGGCCTGATCCTCTAGGGTTCTTTTGTCACATAGCTCAATGAACTGCCTATAGTCTTGGAAAGGCATAGTCCCCTGTAGTGCTAGTGTATTTATTTGGAATTTCAGCCATTAATCTTTGAGGTATAAGGCATATGATTTTGGTGGCATCTTGCATTGGAGTGCCTCCATGGAGAGGCTTGCCATGGTGGCCAATTGGCTTTCTTCTTCCTATAACTACCTCCTTAGCCATGTGTTTTTTGGCTCTATTTGAGATCTCATAATTCATTCCCTGTCCCTTATCCTACTCAACTCTCTACCCATCTCTAGTAGCTTCTCTTCCATATGGCCCACATCCTCTACCTTCTTTGATTTGGCAATTTGCATCCAACGATGTGTCCTTCCTATCTCCTTCTCAAGCTCAAAGAAGAGAAGGATGGAATATTTATGTGGTATTACTCTGCCTCCCTCAATGAATCTATAATAAGAGCTCATATTGGGTTGTGGGATAGGTTCTTGCAGCTCTTGGGACTCTCCCTTAGATGTCTTTAGATAAGTTTCCCCCTCCTACACTTGCGTTGCTGATTCCTTGCCTTCCATTTTTGCTTGCTGTCCTTCCTGCTGCTTTTTCCATGTTTCTTGTATTACTGACAGAGTTTCCTGTAGGACTGTCTAAGGATCCTGTAGAAGGCTTTTTCCTTCCTGAATTGGCATCAAAGGTGACTTGACTTGATTTTCTAATTCTGACCTGGTGACAAGCCTTCTAACATAGGTGATGGGAGACTTTGGGGAAGCTTGTTTGGATGTGCCCTCTTCACCTTTTATTTCGAGGGAAACTAGCTTTTCTTGCCTTTTGGTGAGTCCTCAATAATGTTGGAGTCCTAGTGGGTGTTTGTGGTTTCCCTTGTTTGATCCTAGTGCTCCTCCTTGTTTTGAAATAGAGAGGATTCTGCCTATGTCTCTTCCCTTTTGACTTGATAGGCATGCTTAGGGAAGTCAAGGAAGCAACTGCCTCCCTATCAGTTGGTTCCAGAGAAAACCTTGGAGATTCCTCCCTTTCCTTAATGTGTTTGTTAGGGATAGGTTCTTCCTTCTATTATTTCTCTTCACCTTTCTCCTCTTTTCCTTCTTCTTTTTCTTCTTCTTCCTTTGTTTTCTCTATTTCTGACTCCTCTTCCTCCTCTAGTTCTTCTTCTTCCTCTTTAGTTTATTCTTCATCTTATTCCACATCCTCTTTAGTACTATAGGTATTGTCCCTATCATATTCAAGGGCTTGTATTTCAATCACATCCTCTTTGTCCATGTGTTGGGCATGGAATCCCCCCAAGGCATGTTTTGGGGCTCAAAGCCCAAGTTTTGACCAAATCCTGTTGTAAAGCTCCGTGAATTGTGGGCACAGGGCGGGAAAGTATGATAGAGTCATAGGGTTGTCTACCCTTGTTTTGTAATGTAATGTCAGCTGGATAGACCTACCCATGGTCCACGGATCATGGAGGCTCTAAGTACTTAAGACATCTAATGGAAGCGAAGCATGACAAGTCTAAGTAATTGAGTAGCAAGTTGAAGTGTGTCTTTGGGTCGTAGAGCAGGAGAAGGCTCTGTAGCTGAGTGTGCAGAGGCCTAGTAGTTCGCAGCTGAGTGCACGGACCCCTGCAGCTGAGTGCGTAGGGCGGAGTTGAGTCTGTAACCGAGGAAGGAATTAATAAAGAGAAGTTTTGTTATAATTCTGTGTATTTGTTCTTGGGTTAATGAATGATTGATATAATTTGCAATTATACTGTTTATTTACTGCACGCATCTGTATGAATGGTTTATGTTGTTAAGTATAACTTAAAGCACTCAAGCAGGAAAAGCTAACTAACTAACATTGGAATACAAGTAAGATATTGGGTAATAATGTACAGCGTGGCATTCAACCCCTGGGTAGGGCAACGCAAAGGCAATATATCAGGCTGCGAGGTACGGGAAAGTGCACGAGGCAAGCTGCGCGCAGGGTCAAACCACAGACCAGTTGAACTCATTAGACATCTCCAAGGTGCGGAAATTTGGTTCTAGCACCCTCCCATGCTACTTCAAGTGAGACCTCATTCCGCATTCCGCGAATTGTCACCGAAAGGGCCAGTAATGTCGGGATTTGTTTGGCTAATTAACTCCAAACTTGGGTCAAGCCCCAACAAGCCAACAAATGGTTCCATTGCTGGGACCGGGATCTGCATAGAGATGTCTGATGTTGTATCACTGGAATCTGACAAAGAAAGGAATTGAAGATTGGTTGGACAGAAAAGTTCATGAGTTTGCGGCACAAGAAAATAGGAATCCGTGACTATCAAAGGGAGAGTGGCTAGATTGCTACTTGAATATGGAGATCCACAAAATTTTCTTTGCATCCTTCCCCACTGAGTAGTACGAGTGGATCACGAAGCTAACAGACAGTCAAGGAAGGTGTAGACTTGGCAAACCTATTGTGTGGACTCCAAAATTGGTTCGCAGATTGGAAGCATCAGAAGATAAGATCGTGCGCACTGTGGATCACTGGCTTGATTGAATTATAGGAGGATTTATCACCGAGTTCGAGGTAGATACTTTAGTCAGCTATAGTGAGGCAGAACAACGCTTCCTTAAAGGACAGCGAGGTAAGTACGTTAAATATTTGAACACTTGGATTAAAATGCTACTGTGTGAAAAGTGGGTTATGTGAATAAATTGATGTTTAGGGCTACGTGGAGTGGGAGGATCTATAGAAATGAAGGTATTGCAGAACTAGAAACTAGCCCCTTAATTTCACCTCCGCGAGAAAGCGAGGAAGAGCTCGCGAAGGTTTCACCCAAAAGTGCAATCAGTTTGATAAAGCAGCGAATTCCGCACATGCCTCTCCCACCTACACCACCGCCAGTTTCACCATCTTCAACCCTGACTTTGCCCACACCACCTCTGCCACCACCACAGTTCAATATGGCAAGCGCGATAAAGTTGCCAGTGTTCAAGGGAGTAGGGAATGAAGACCCAGACCAGTTTTGGTTCATGGTAAAGGCTATATGGGAAGCGTAGGGAGTCACGGATGAAAATATAAAGAAAGCAATGCTAATTAGCACTCTGCAGGATTGCGTACTGATGTGGTACATTAGCATTCCAATGACAATCCGAACGTAGGGATCACGGATATCCAAGCTGCATTGGGCAAATAATTTAGGATGCCAAAATCAGAGACACAGTTGATCATAGGATTTAAGGAAATCACGATGCTTCCAAGTGAGATCCCCTGGGAGCTGGATCAAAGACTGAAGAGTAAAATCCATGAAACTAATATGACCTTGATGGATGGGAAACACCGCGCATGGTTTGTAGCATCAATAACACTGCATCTAAGGACCGCGTTGTCACAACAGAAGCTAACCACTCAGGCTGAGGCCTTGGAGATTGCGATGAGACAGCACAAAACCCCGATATAAGATCCTAACTTGGGAGTTCAACAGATCCACGTGTAGTTGCAAAACTTGTGCCTTGAGATGCAAAGTTTGAAACACAACAAGACAACTTGCCCAGAAGTGCACGAGGAGGTATGGTGCGTAAAATGCAAAGGCCTGGGACATGACAAGGACCATTTTCTAGTGTTCTTGAATTACTTGGTAGGAGGAGGACCAATTCCATTGAGGCCAGAGGCACAAGCAAGACTAAGCGTAGCACCTACACTATGGTGTATGATTTGTTAGATAGGAGGGAAGCATGCTACAAATAACTACCATATATTACAGAAGTATACGCAGAATTCCCAGTAGTTTTTCTATAATTTCTGCAGGTCAGTAGGCCACGATGAGCACACCTGTAGAAGTTATGAACTGATGATGGATCAGACTCCTATCTATAGAGTTTAGACCAAAACACGGGCCTTAGATCAAAATACAGGAATGGCACGCACTGGATTTTAGGGGCGCGGACGAGGCTGAGGAGGAATGGGACCAGGAAGAGGTTGCAGACAACTGATATGTTATAATTGCGGAGGGCCAGGGCATTATGCCCATGATTGTACAAATCCAACGAGACCATCATGCTTATATTGTATGCAGTTTGATCACGAGATAGAGGATTGTCCCACACTGATAGCGAGGTTGCGCGATAAAGGAGCACTCCAGCCTCCCCCGACTCAGAACATGCAAATGATGAGGTCTAAGCCGTGCAAGGAAGACCCTAATGTGAATATCGTGCTCAAGAGTGGTATCATGACAGGAGATGACAAAGGAAAGCAGCCCGAAGAGAGTGCCTAGGTTCGCAAGGCTCCAACAAAGGAACCAGAATTTGATTTGGAGTGTGCTAAGTAGACATTCATGGAAGCTAAGAAGAGCTTTGTGGATGCCTCCACTTCAGGAAGTAAAGATATGTTGGAACCAGAAATGGACCCATCAATGCTCACTACATTCTTGGAGACATGCATGAAGCTGCTGCATCACAGCAAGGCTGTGAAGGGGCTGCAAGAACTCATCACTAGATGTGCTAGGACTGTGCTAGGATGACTGCGTGTATTCTGGAAGCTTGGGAAGCACACGATGCGAACAGGAAGGGAGATGAGATTGACCACGCAAATCGGGGAATATGAAATGGATCAAGTGATTCTAGATCTAGGGTCGGATGTGAACGTCCTACCAAAGCAGACATGGGAGTGCATGGGTAGGCCTGCACTATAATGGTCACCTATCCAACTACGAATGGAAAACTAGCAAAAGATCCTACCTATGGGGATATTGCAAGGAATCACATTAGATATCGAAGGAGCGAGCGCGTTTGTAGATTTCGAAGTGATAGAGATTGTTGATGACAACAATCCCTATCCCACGCTATTGGGAATAGATTGGGCCATTGACATGAATGGAGTGATAAATCTAAAGAAGCACAAGATGATTTTTGAGAAAAAGTCACTACACGCAGTGGTACCTTTGGACCCTGCAGAAGGATTGCACTACACAAAGCCAGTGCACGACTACGACAACAATGATGATCTGGATTGTATCTACAAGATAACTGCATAGGAGCAGGACTAGGTAAATCCAACCATGGATGGCAGAATCTCGTGGGAGTGCGAAAGCTCCTGCACCTCAGATTCAGACGAGGAAATAGAATGATGGTAGAACCTATTACACGAGGTAACCATGCTCAACTGTAACATGATGATAAGGTCGCTGCGGTGCGTGGCCATAGAGGTAAGAGATCTGCCTACGTATGATGGGTTGAGCGAGGTGGATGATTTCCTGAACAAATTTGAAAAGGAAGTACTAAAAAAATAGCGTTTTGACTCTCTGAAATGGGTACTGTGTGCTACACCCGCAAGATGGTGGGGTAAGCACCAAAGCAGTTTTGAGGATTGGCGTGAATGTAGAAGGATGATGCGCATGTGGTTTGGAAGCCTCATAGGTAGATAAAATCTGAGTATGTCAGACAAAACAACGCACACACCCACCTTTCTAGATGGGTACAGGCGTATGATGCACAACTTGCATGAAGGAACACCATCCTCGCAATAGGAAACACGACCAATAAGCAAGAGAAGGAAAGGAAATGGCACGGACAACCCCTCCGCTTGCGACTAGGAAGTATGGTAAGATCAAGCGTGCAGAAGCATATTCACTCAGAAGCTTTTGACAAAGTACGCGAAGCTCTGAACATGGTCCACCATGTGAAACGGGCTGAATGGGACCTGCGCGTACCAATGGTTCTCTGGGCATACAGGACCATGTGCAAAACCCTGAGTGCACGGGCACCTCCGAAGTTGAAGTATGACACAAATGCTATAATCCACAAGAAGCATGAAAATTCTAGTCTGTGCATAGTAGGACCAACGGATACGATGGTTCAGGGAGTCTGGAAAGAAGGAATCACATAGCCGCACGAAGAAGAACGCATGGGACTTGAGGAAGAAATCCAATGGGGAAACCTTAGACTCCACGAAATTGGAAAAGAAAGGGTACGATTATGGAAGAAAAGTGCTCTGGTAGACACGGAAGTCAAGAAAATGGAGGACGAAATAAAGAAAGATTTTCTCGGCAAAAAGACCAAAATGGTAAGGCAGGGTGTGTATGATCATGATGATAGGGTTGAGGCCTATTGCTACGAATTGATCAGTCTGATTCCTTGGCTTGGACCGCATATTGCTAAGTATAAATACTAGAGTAGCACATTGCAAATAATAAAGTGTGCAATGTCGACCATAACAATAAAAGGTGCGGATTCTCGAGGAAACATGATGAACGATAGGATGGAAATTTTCATGGGTGGTGTGACCACCTGACTAGCCAAGGGGAGGATAGTCTTAGAGTTCCAGGTTGCTGGAAGGGAGTGTGGGACTATAAACTATTCTGCCCAAGAGCTGCGCGATAATGGAGGTGCGCATAGAAGCAAAGAGTCACAAGGTCTGCGACTGCGAATGGGGGGTTGTGCTGCTGTGCAGGTTGGCTAGGAAGTGACCATTGAAGTCACTATTCATAATGGGATGATCGAATTGAGGCCAAAAGGAACGGGCGGTAGGCATTTAAGACGTGATTTATGGGAAAAATCTGGGAAAATCTGCTGCCAAGGGAGCATTAATGAACCGGATTTGGGGGGAATGGTCGAATTCAAATTCAAAAAGAATTATAAAATACAAAGGGCCGCCCAACAAACAACACTTGGTCATTTGCGAATTCAACGATTTAGCCAAGCCCAGATTGTTGTGAGCCAAGTGTTGATTGAGCCACTAAGTTCGAAAGTGCTAGATTTCTGAACGAATATGATGTCAACAACTGAGGAAGTTATGGAGAGAAAATAAATGACCGCTGAGGAGGCCGCGCAGGCCTTGACTGCAGGGGATGCTCCGGAAGGTTTTGGAATTGTTGTAGAAATTGTGAAATCACCGCGTACACCAAGACCCAAGAAGGAAAAGCAAGCAATGGTTCTTGTACGTGTGTCCCCACGGAACCCACTGCACACCAAGCTGTCAATGGAGGAGAAGGGGAAAGCCGTCATGATAGAAACAGATGAAGAAGAATAAGATCTACAGGATCTTATCCTCGCAGAAGAAGAGGATGAAGGCATGGAGGAGGATACTTAGCCTATGCACTCTGTAACAAAATTTCTTGCCTATGTTCCCCCGCGAAAAGGGAAGGTGAAAGTGCCCAAGGACCTAGACAAGACCAAGAGCTCACTCCAGACCCCGCTCCTCCCAGATGGCATTATGTTTGAAGGCATGCACCTGGGCCGCGTGCCGAGCCTGAAATTCGAATATTGGGACCTCGCTGACCACGAGAAGTTCCCTCACCTTGAGATTGGAAACCTCATGAAGCAGAACACCGCGGGGGGGTGACAGAATTACAGTCGCAGAAATGGTTGCACGGAATGGAAAAGGCCGAGCTGTTGAACTTGCTCTGGGTGCTGCACTTCCACCGTGCCCCAATAACCATTTTTGTCATTAGGTAGCTGCTCTGCCTGGTGCGTGATGGGTGTTTATGGCTGGAGGAGCCCATCCCCATCATGGCAGACTTGATTCATTGCGTCTCCTGGCTTCCATACAAAGGAGAGGAGCCTGCGGCCATATCGGAAGGCAAGGGTGGCGATTTGGCCATCGCAAAGGCCATGACAAAAAAGTACAAGATAGAAAATAAGAAACGGGGCTAGACCATATCCAACATCAAGGACAAAGTAGTATGCATGGTAACCCAAATCCTGGCAGGAAAAGTTATGCGCAAGTGCCACGCAGATGAGGTACCTACACTGGTGGTCGCACTGGCTGAGTAGTGTGCAGAGGGGGTCCAGTTTAACTG
This sequence comes from Pinus tabuliformis, assembly GCA_031772625.1. Classification (NCBI taxonomy): domain Eukaryota; kingdom Viridiplantae; phylum Streptophyta; class Pinopsida; order Pinales; family Pinaceae; genus Pinus; species Pinus tabuliformis. The sequence goes on along the minus strand of CM062819.1, from coordinate 1,434,919,237 downwards.
GTCCAAATTCCTCTACACAAAATTTTTAGAGAATTTCCGTGAAGCCTAGGAACAGGGCAAAATGTTCCACTATGCATGGTTGTTGCTGTTCATAGTACTTGTAGCTGGGGAATTGCCAGAGGATAGTTAATTCCCCATAATTGACAGAGATTTACTAGAGGCCACGAAGTATGCTTTGCTCTGGGCCATGAAGGATGCGAAGAGGATACGTGACAACAAGATCTTTTGGGTGTTCATGGAGATGAACCTTAGAATGGGGATCAACTGTAAGCCATGGTTGTCACCCATGGTTTACAACAGTTTGCAGAGCTTCGCAGAATTTAAGGCAGGCATGCATAACATATATATTAGGGCATGGAAGGACACGGCAAAACAGTGGACAAAGTTACCCCTTGTAGCCACTGACGATGCCATTTTCAATGTCCTAGAGGCATGGCCGCCGGAGTGGCACATCCTAGACATCGCATAGATCGAGAAGTTAGTGGTGCAAAGGAAGAAAGATGAGGCCAAGCTATGCATCACACAGTTGGCTGAGAAATGAAGGAAGGATATAGTGGTAGCAGAAGTGCAGGTAGTGTGAGATGCGACATAGAGAGTAGCCAAATAAGAGAAGGCCGCATTAGCAGCAACAACATAGGAGGTAGCTACGAAGGTGGGTAAGGACCAAATGACACAGGGGTAGGAAGAAGAGGAGGCAAAGACTGAAGAGGGAGGTGCGGACCCACAAACCGTGTCAATGCAGCTGAAATGCCAACACCCAACAAAGCAAGCAGGGTCATGCAAGAATATCAAGGCTCCGAAATTGGCCATTGACCTGATCACCTTAACTGAGGGTGATCTGCATGACATCGGCGAGACAGTGCGCGGTGTCACCTCTAAGGCTCTCCAGGATTTCATGCAATAGAACCAGATTGTGTTGGGGGCCCTTAGAGCATAGTTGCAAGAATTACAGGTGCGCCCTCCTCAGGTTTCTACCCTCTCAACCAACCTCGTAGTCGGCTCAATAACAGCAGAGCAGATGTTACGCGCATGGATGAAGAACACCATAGTGCTACTGCAAGGAGCACTAGTGCCCTCAAATGAGACCGATAGGCCTTCGGTTAGCACATTGAAAGGTCTCAGTATCAATCTAGCTGCAGTTTTGCGCGAGACCTTATATGTGTTGAAGGATGGGATAACTACAGAACTATGAGCTAGGGAGAGTCGTGTGCTCCAAGTCCTTAGTGAGAAGAAAATAAATATGGAACAACTAAGCTTGCAGTGCGACGAAGTGGTGTCGCAGAATCAACAGCTGGTCCAGGTGATAGATGACACTTGCCAAAGTGTCCCGGAGTTGGCCATCCCAGTAGACATACCAGCGGAGGCGCAAATCCATAGGTTAGAAGCAGGGGTCCGCGAGGCGAAGGAAGAAACGACAAAGGTTCAGCTAGAGCTAAACCTTCAGATCGCCGAGCTGCAGTTAAAGGTGCAGACATCCACTCCCCCGAAATTCAAAGAACAACGCGCTAGCACTATCATAGTGGGATTGGAGGAACTTGAAGGTGCAGTGTGAGACTGCACAAGCATGTTGGAAGAATCACTTCAGGTCCTCACAACTCTGTAGGAGGACCCCAACATCCAGTGCTTAGAGACCGAGGCATGCAAACTCCAACAGCAGTATGACAGTGTCCGAGGAACTGTGCATACGGTGGTCCTCACTTAGAGGCTTGCATGAATGCAGTAGGCTAAAGCGTTGAAGGAGCAAGTGGATGCGGCATGACATAAGGAAGTAGTCCTAAAGGCACGCATCTAGCCTTGGATCGATGAGGCCTTCACCATCACGGTAGATATCGAAGGAAAGCTCGCACACATGCAGGGGATGCACACATTGATGCATAGAAGCACTCTTGAGATAGAGGTCTTGGAACAATGTATGCAACAAATATAGCAAACAACAGCTCAGTGCATTGCTAACCTCCGCACAGTTCGAGAACAGTTGGCAGGACTCCACGCAAAGATCGCCAAGCCGACAGAGTGACTCGAGGGCGAGTCACGATGTTTGTGTTGGGGGCCTGTTGGGCATGGAATACCCCCCCCAAGGCATGTTTTGGGGCTCAAAACCCAAGTTTTGATGAAATCTTGTTGTAAAGCTCCATGAATTGCTGGTGCAGGCGCAAAAGTATGATAGAGTCATAGGGTTTCCCACCCTAGTTTTGTAATGTAATGTTGGCTGTATAGACCTATCCATGGTCTGCGGACCATGGGATTGTATAAATAGAGCGAGGCTCTAAGTAGTTAAGGCATCTAATGGAAGAGAACCATGATAATTCTAAGTGATTGAGTCGCAAGTTGAAGTGTGTCTTTGGGTCATAGAGTAGGAGAAGGCACTTCAGCTGAGCACGCAAAGGCCTAGTAGTCTGCAACTGAGTGCAGTGACCCATGCAGCTGAGTGCACAGGGTGGAGTCGAGTCTGTAACCGAGGAAGGAATTAATAAAGAGAAGTTTTGTTATAATTTTGTATATCTGTTCTTAGGTTAATGAATGATTGACATAATTTGCAATTATACTGTTTATTTACTGCGCACATCTGTATGAATGGTTTAAGTTGTTCAGTATAACTTAAAGCACCCAAGTAGGTAAAGCTAACTAACTAACATTGGAATACAAGTAAGATCTTGGGTAAAAATGCAGAGTGCGATGTTCAGCCATTGGGTAGGGCAACGCAAAGGCAGTATATCAAGCTACGAGGTACGGGAAAGTGTGCGAGGAAACCTGTGCGCAAGGTCAAACCACGAGCCAATTGAACTCATCAAACATCTCCACGGTGTGGAAACCTAGTTCTAGCACCGTCCCATACTACTTCAGGTGAGACCTCAGACCGCGCTCCATGGAATGTTGCTGAAAGGGCTAGTAGTGCCGGGAGTTTTTTGGCTAATTAACTCTGAACCTAGGTCTGGCCCCAACAAGCCAACACCATGTCTCTGAATGTGGAAAATTGAATGGGGATTCTTAGCTGGCTCAGGGCATCCTCTAGTATTAGCTTAATAGGTCCGTGGTGTGCCAATTGGTGATGTTTTCCCTCTTGTAATTTTAGGTTCATGTCTATTATTGATTGCATCAATAAGTAGGGTATACTGACTCTTCTGTCAATGGGTATCCCCTCCCTAAATTGCAACTCATGGAGGAGTCTAAATTTATAGACATAGACTAGACTAAGCCTCCCTTCACAAGAGATATATTTGAGAATATGATAGCTCACCTCATTCCAAGGGTAGGGAAGGCTTTCCATTCTTATCTGATTTTGGTCCACAAGTGGCTCTTCATATTTTAAGAGGAATTTTTTCTTTGCAAAAGTGCTTGCAGCCTTATCCTCCTTTCTCCATGGCATCCCTTAAGGAAGTGTAGTGATTCTGCTAATTACTTCAAGAGTAATTGTAATCGAAAGTCCTCTTACCATAGTAGTTGCAATAATTCTAGCCTAAGAGTTAAATGCCATGGAAAATTCTTGAGCTACATCATCATCACACCCTTTGAGCAGCTCAAAGAATCCCAACCAATTATGCCTTCTAAATATTTCTACCACAAGGGGATGGAGGTGTATCCTAAATGTCTCTATGGGTTCCCATTTGTTAAACCTTCCTGTCATGTCTCTTTTCTGGTTGGCTAACTGTAGGGAGTTTGGTGGGCTAGCCTTATTTTTTACGGTGATTGAGAGTTTATAGTAGTGGTGGATGGCTGCAAATTTTCCCTATCTCTACACAACTACTAAACTATTCACAATTCTTTTAAAGCTTCCAGACCCACTGTAATCACTTAAAACCTCAGATTTTTATGTTCCTAGCTATCAATTAAAAGCATAGGAGATATGGGCCACTTACCTCTCACTGTGATTCTTTAGATGACGAGAATTTCTGGGTAGCTGGACCCTATGCACCCCCTTTTAGCATTCTCTATGAATTTCCACTGTTTCCTGTAGCTCCCTGTGAATCCTGTAGTTGCTCCTGTAGTTTTATTACCTGTACGGTGGATGAAATAGGTTTCCCTCCTCGATGAATCTCCAAGGTGGTCTTGGTCCTCTCTGTTCTCGAAATGAACAAATGGTGCATGAGAGTTTGGAAAATTTTCTTTTTATGGTCAATTCCTTGGAGCGCTGTATTGACTGGTAGTGTATGAGATTTCCTCTTTGGGACTATTGGCCCACCGCTAGTTCTCATTCAACCTCTCCTTGTAATCACCACCCACTTTCACACAAGTTAACTCAACCACCTTTTCAACTCATTCTTCTTGATGTGATGTCGTCATGTGTTACACTGACTAGGAGTTCACTTTTTGTTTTCAATTTGAGGGTGGCCAAGTTAACTAGCCACATTTATCTTATAAAATCGATTTTTTTCATATTCCTACACTTTTATGATATCGTACTTAGGGAAGAATTAGGATGAGGTGCAATACTTATGCGTTCCTTCACTTGGTTTTTTCTTGCTAGAGGGTGACTCTGTTTTGCTTCTTTTTGTTCAAGTAAGTTCTTTTCCTTGGTCATTTTTTTGTATTTTTCTTCCTATTGATGTGGTTGTCTTCTTTGTTGTTGTGTGCAAGTGCTTGTTCTTGCTACTACTGCTTCTGAGCTCTGGATGGGAGTCATATTTTTTGTAGGGGTGTTGGAGATATTTCCTTGCCTCGGTGATGAACGATAATGCATGGATAACTACTGCTATGAGAGCACAAGCTGCTACATGGTTTCCTGTAGTTACTACAAGAAATCCTGTAGCTGTCTTTTTCATCATTTTTTTTCTTTCTCTTCACTTGGAGGAGGAATGGGTGGTGATGTAGGAGTGGAAGGATGGAAATGGAGGATATAGAGTGGTAGGTGAGTGAGGCCAATGATGGCATGGCCCTTGGACTCTCTTTTTCTATTTTCTTTAATTTTTTTGAGTGGTTTTTTATGGACACAGAGGGTGGTATGGTCATGAGTTGGTGTTGGGTGAGAGGTGGTGAGGTTTATGGTCCCCTCTTTCAACCTAGAACATACCTGTATCATCACTTCCCAATCATAATTTCATTCTTGTATTGTTTCAGGACATCCTGTAGTACTAAAGGAAACTCCTGTAGTTTCTACAGGAAAGTCCTGTAGTTTCTACAGGAAACCCTGTAGAAGTCAGAAAACTGCATAAAAACTGGTTTTGATTCTTGGAAGTGAGGATGGATGATGGAGACATGGTAGGAATGGGAGATATGAAGTGAATGGAGGAAGAATGGGGTGATGTTTAGCTTGTTTTCCTCTAAACTCTAAGTCCTTTGTTTCCTTTAAAAACCTGCAAAAATCACATAATTTTATTAGTGGGCAGGTTTGAGGTCCCTGCCATGTCATTTTCTTTTTTCCTTTTTTCTTTTCTTCATTTTTTTTAAAAGACGCACATGTTGCATCAAAGGAGGTTTTAAATCTGTCTGCCTGCCCTAGGCGCCTCAAGGGAGGTTTTCACTAAGGGATCTTTTTATTTTCCTTTTTTCACTCTTGGGCTATCTCAAGGAGGTTTTCACCCCAAAAGTTGGCCTCATGTGCCTCTTAGAGGTTTTCGGCTAGGTCCCTTATTGTTTTTTCTTTTTCTTTTCATTATTTTTCAAAAATAAAACAACCTTCAAGAATTTGGTGAGCTGGAAGCTGGGACACTTCCAAGCACGTTCACTTCCTTATTGATGATATTGATGAACTCTTCCCTTGACAAAGGTCTTTTATAGGCTTTCAATATGTATCCATTGACCAACAACGGGATACCTTCTTCATCAATGGTCCTTATTTTTGTAGCCCCATTGTCATGGCACTTATTTATCAAATATGAGCCCAAGTACCTGGTAATAAATTTTCCTTTGAAGTCCTTGAACCTGGAGTCACATAGCAGAGCCCAATCACCTTCTTGAAAAAAATCGTCTTTGATGTTTTTTTCATGCCAAACTTTTCTTTGTACTTGAGTTAGTTTTGTGTGTAGGAGGGCCTACATCCTGAATTCATCTAAACCACTGACTTTGAGCAACCTCTCTTACTGTGCCTTTGTGACAACAAAATCCAACCATGCTTTCTGTTATACTCCTATACTAATAGGTGTCATATTTCATGATTGACTTGATGAGCTTTGTAATATGTTCGTCCCTTTCCTTGTTGCAAAGGTTTTCCATATTATCAAAAAAAAAAAAAAAAAAAAAATGTAAAAAATGTAAAGAGGGTATACCCTAAAAGAAAAATCAAAGGATGAAAATAAATAAAATGGTAAAAAGTGAAAGAAATGAACCCCAAACAAAAATAGACCAGGAAAGTGTGCAAGTCCAAAATGCCACTACTTTTTATTTTCTGTAATAAGCATTGTGTGCAGCTTGTTAATTTATGCCACAATTGATGAATGGCCAAACAACTTAATCTTGGCTAGTTCATATTTGAATTTCCTATTTTAGAGATAGAGAATAAAATCTGACCAAACTGTTTAATCTTGGCAGATAAGTAGATAGGTAGAGTAAATAAAAAGGAGCTCAACAGTTAAATCTGAGCCCTTGGATGTAATAAGTGCAGACTTAGGTAGGCTTACCATGAAAAGAAAAGGAAAGTTGAAAAGGGTTTTCCAGTCTAAATGCAACCGAATAAAGAAGAAAAAATGCTAGGCCAAAGAAGGCAAGGTAGGTAGATGGTGTTGCAGAATGATACTTGTGATAGATTATGTCTCTAAATGTGTTGATCTTTATCTCTATCACAAGTGCAAAGGCAGACATTATACTTGAAGTAGCTTAAGCAAGACAAGATTCAATAACTAACTCCCCTTCATACTTTTCCCTAAAGATTTCACTAATTTCCCCAAAGTATTAAGATTTGTTCTTAATATCACTCATAAACCACTTCATCTCATTTTATAAATATTTCTCAAGTAAATTCCTACTTTACTTAGGAAAATGCATAATATCACCTAAAAACTCCATTTCCACTTTAGCCTAAGTTTTAATGTAACTTGTGAACATTGGCTTAGCGCTTATTTTCGTTTTATTTCATATTAACGATTAACACTTATTATTTAAATCCCATAAAACATTACCCTTCCCATACTATGTGAATATATTAAAAAAAACCCAAATACTTTATACATCCTGCCCCGGTCGATTACGATCATAAACACCGTTTAACGAGGATTAATAGGTTTATCGAAAATCTGTTAATAATCTCCCCGCCACGCGATAATGGGTTTGATTAACCACCTGGGTTAATTAATAACCAATCCCGACCAATCAAAATAGCCCCAATATGATTAAACATTATTTTAAATACATCGGGCCCACCACATAAACCCCCATCATCTCCGACACCCGTCCGCCGTCCGATCGTCTCTCGATCATCCAACGACCTATATTGATATCACGACCCCCCTTTTGACCTCACGTTAACTCGCGATCGGCCGACGGTTTTCCGCCCGTACCTCTGCCACGCGTCGCCCATCCGGGGTGCTCGCTCGCCCTCCGCTCAATACCACCCAGCCCCAAAAGCGGTGCGGGGTAAACTGCTTACCACCCTCTGCTGACGTCATCCTCTGATGTCATCCGCCCTCCACTGACGTCAGGCTGGGTACCGCTTACATCATCCGCCCCGTTGAATACAAAAACTCCCGCCAAACCTCAGTTTTGTCAAATAAATGATAAAATGCCATTTTTCACTGTAATGCATTACGCCCCGTTCTCTCCTACAAAATAAAGATCCAAATCAATGTTCCAGTTCCTCAACCGCCACCTAACTAGAGAAGCTTCGCGGCGAGCTCACATACTCCACCGACCTTCCATTTTACAGTTTCCTCCTCTTTTGACACAGGTACCTTTGAACTTTCTCAATAAATGGCTATTAGTGCATCAATTACCGTGGCTCCTCCAGCAATCTCCACAGGACTCAACATACCAGCCACAGAGAGATCCATAGCTACATTGTTACCCTTGGAAAAAGGGAAATTTTCGGCTAAATACCAGATAGAGATGAACAGAGTTGAAAAGGTCAAAGGCTATTAGATAAGGATTAAAGAGTATTAGTGGAAACATGGCAGCCAGCATAGAGTTCCTAAAGAAGACAGCTGCAAGCCAAATCATAGGGCCTGCCTCCAGCACATTCAACAAAAACAGGACTAGCACAACATCAGTTTATCTTTTTCCTATTTTTCGGACTAGATGTTTCTATTTTCTTGTAAAATATTTTTAGTCATCCTAGATATTATCTCACTGAGATATTTGTTGTATAATTTTGAGCATAAATACCTCCTAAAATGGAGTATTAAGTGTGTGGATTCCTAGACTTTGTTGTAATATTGAATTTTTGGAATAAAGAGCTGTTGGAATCATTGTTGCATGGCTTACTGGATGAAGAATTGAAACAGAGGACTTGTCACAGACTTCTTGAATCAACCACTGGATCAATAAGTCCTCTATATCTTGTGTTTTAAAGTTTTCTTATTTTATTATATCATCCGTGTTTCACAATCTGAATGATAAAGAAAAGATTTAATTTCAGAATATGCTTAATTGCACTCTGTTTTCAGTGATTATTGTTCTCTGTGTTTTCTTCAGAATTAAGATAAGCAGTGAAATCTTAATTGCTCCTGTTTCCTAATTCTTTCATGTTGATTATTTGCTAAAGAATAATTAACTGCTCCTTATCAGTAATCATCCAATTTTTCTCTTTAAATAGGTGGAAGGATTCTCAACTGCCCGTCACTCCATTTGAGCCCATTCCATCTGTTTCAAGTCTTTATTTGTTCCCTATTTGACTACCTTGCTCTGTGAAACCATCCTCTGTTAAGAAACCAAATCTAGAAAGCCATCTTCTTTGACTCCATTAGCCCAATGGACTGAAATACTCTGTCTTACCTCTTTGTTCTATTGAATCTCACCACCCAAACTCAAACAAAACCCTTGAACTTCATAACTAGCCTAATACCTTTAAAAACAAAGCTAAATCATAAAGAGAGAGCCCTCTCTGGATACAAATTGGCTAGATTCTATATCTAAAAGATTGGTCTGTGGTTACCTCAGCCTCCTTTCCCTTTCTTACAACTTTTGGGAAAACCTGGGTGATAACATTAATGGCGACTCCGCTGGGGACCTGAATAATTTGTTTGTTACTATTGTTTTCTATATAAGCTTCAGACGGAGCCTGAAGTTAGCTAGGTAGCCTTTGAAATGATTTTGCTTTGCAATTGCAGAAGTAAATGAATGCTACTTTAGTCTATCTCCGGTCTAGCTTATAGATTGGATAGTTGGTTTCAAATACTTGATCAGTTCCTCTTTTCAAATAAGTCTTTAAGAAAATTCAAAATTCCCACATCTAAAACTTCTTAGAAGAGACTGTTAAAGTTGTATTGTCAAATCTATTTCAAGAAAAAACCAAAAACACACCCAGAAACCTGGCTTCAGAAAAGATTCATTACACCAGATCGAATCCAGATCCAAATCCCCCACCTGTGTTTGAAAATCCTAATCTGATTCCTAGGATTCTTAGAAGACAAGAGAGCCAAGAAAATTCTGCTAGTTCTCGGCCTCTATATAGATCAAGATCCTGTCCTGTGAAGTGGATCTACCCTGAGGACAAACCTTTTGATGAGTATTTTGAAAACTCTTTATTTGTGACCTTTTCAGAATCTAGGTTAACCCACACAGTTCAAGATCCAATATTCATTGAAAATTTGCAGATTGAAGTTGTTACTTCACACCTTGACAGACATTTGCAAAACTCCATTCAATCTGAGCTTACCTCTGAAGGAAAACCAAACCTCTCTGTGATTACTACAGCTTCTCCAAGTTCACCATCAGCCACCCCTTCCACTCCTTCATCTGCAACACACATTCCCATTGTTATCCCTACTCCTCCAGTTGTCATATCTATTTCTGCAACCATGGCAAACCGATATACTTCCCTACACTTACCTGCCAATCTAGTGCTATGCCCCAAGACTATCAAAGTAAAATCACTTCTTTTGAAGGTACTGGCACTTACACAGCTCAACAACATACCAAGAAAATGACTGACTATTTTGAAATATATGAGGTTGATGCTGATGATGTTAGAATGAAAGTATTTGTTCAAAGTTTGACTGGAGATGTTAGAACCCGGTTTAGGGCCCTCCCTGCAAACAGTATCAATGACCCACAAGCTCTTTATCAGAACTTCTTGAATAGATGGGAAAATAAGAAAGATCCTCTCCACATTTTATCAGAATATGAAAACCTAAGAAGAGGCACAGAAGAAACTGTCCAAGATTATTGTACCAGATTCAATAATGTCTATAATGCTATTCTTCAAAATCTCAGACCTCCTCCAGATTTTGTCTTGATCAAATTCCCTGATGCATTTGATTCTGATATGGCATACCAACTTAGGGAAAGAGCTCCTCGAAACTTAGAAGAGATGCAAAGTATATCTGTCACTATTGAGGCCAACCTGATATCTAAACGATCTAGAGCCAGAGCTGAAAGGAGGACACCTTTCAAAGAAGAACCTTCTTCCTTTGAACAAAAATTAGATGCTATTATTAAAGGAATGGATAGACTTGGAGACAGAGTAGAAATAATCGAGAGAAAATCCCCTTGGGATGGTCAACCAGGCAACATTGGGAGAAACCCAAATTTCAGGAAGAACCAAAATCCTAACACTGGAAAGACAGGGCCTGACCAAAATATTAGGCCACCATTTCAAGAAAATTATGCTTAAGCCTCAACTTCTGGTGAACCAATAGAAGACACTCAAATTAATTTGATGGGACTCAACAATGAACAACAAGTTTTCTTGATGAAAGAGGATCAAGAAGCTCACATTATTAAACAATTCCAAACTCAGTCAGGTAAATCATTTGACTTTAGGGAGGGATTTGATACAGCCATTTATGAAGTCCACAAACAATACAATCTGAGGAGCAGAAGAATAGATGTCCTTGAAACCAGTAAACAGAAAGATACCAAGCAACCTAACAAAGGTAAGATCAGTACCCCCCCTGTACATATTCTTTCTAGAACAGGTCCTAACCCTAATAACCCAATTGTTGAAGATGTATTAGATAATCAACCACCTAACAGAGAACCTTCCACTTCTATTCCTTCTAAAGGAAATGTAGAAGAGCCTCTAGAAATTGATTTGGAAACAACTTCAGCCCATAATCCCACTCCTGAAGAGGAGAGAAACGAAGAAAATCCAGTTGTTCGAAATACAAGAACTCAGACTGAAAAACCTTTTAATCTTGAGACAGAAGTAGGCAAACTAAAGATAGTTGTTCAATTATTAGAATTAGCTAGACATGAAGTCTACATAAGTCAAATCAGCAGATCACTCAAAATTTCTGTGAATGAAGATTCAATAAATGTTTTTTATGACCAGCCTGAATTGATATTTGGCCCTGGAGTAAATGGAAAAATAATAGATGGAGAAGTTCCTCCTTTCTATGTAAGTTTAAACATACATGAGAAAATACTTCATAATTCCATGTTTGATTCTGGTGCTTCCCATAATGCCTAAATCTGTAATGGGGAGACTAGACCTTGACATCACCAGACCATATAAAGACCTTTTCTCTTTTGATTTAATTTAGGTCAAATGTTTAGGTTTAATCAAAGACTTATGTGTGTCACTAGTCCAATATCCTTCCAAAACTATCTTAATGGACATAGTAGTAGCTAATATTCCACCAAAGTATGGCATGTTATTGTCTAGATCTTGGGGTGCAAAGCTTCAAGGATCTCTACAGTTAGACATGTCTTACGCTACTATTTCAGTGTTTGGTCAACCCAAGAGACTATACAGAGAAACCTTAATGAAGTATGTAGTAAGTAGTCAAGAAAAACCTCAAAATTTCCCTATTTGCTCAGTACATTCAGATATGGATTCTTTTATCCCTTAAAATGCTGAAATTGATCACCCACATGAAATAAAAGTTCTAGCAGATGAACCAGAGCAAATTACAAACAAAAGGTCTAGTGTTCGAATCCAAGAAATTTCTGAAAATCATGAAACATCAAATAAATCAGAAGAAACTAAAAAACCAGATCTTCCTATTAAACAGATCCCTGAAACTCCAGATACTAATTATGAACATGAAATCCTTTGGTACTTAGAATTTGATGGTTCTGTGAACAAATTAGGAGCAGGAGTAGGAGTCTAGGTGCACAATCTTGAAAACAATCATGCTGAAGGCCGTGCCTAGATATTAAACTTTAGGTGCATTAATAATATGGCTGAATATGAACCTCTATTGCTAGGTCTTAAACTGGTCAAGAAATTGGGAGCAACTAGAGTGTCAGTCCTAGGAGATTCTGATTTAATCATTCAACAGATAAAAGGGAAGTTCTTAACAAATGATCCCATATTAAGAGAGTACAGAGGAACAACTATAGAGATCCTCAATACATTTGTAGAAACTCAGCTTGCCAAAATCCCGAGAAAACATAACTTGCAAGCTCATAGCCTGGCAACGTTTGCCAGCACCTGTAAATTACCATGTGAACCAAATCATCAATTCATAGCTGAGATTAGACATAGGCTAGCCATACCTGATAATGTAAAGAACTGGCAAGTGTTTGATAGTGATAATCAGATCAACAATTTTTTAACCCTAGAAGAAGAATTTTCTAGCACTAACATAGATGTAGATACAGTTAGTGAGTCTGATCCAACAAATCAGATAGAAATAGACATTTCAGCAGAAAATGCAACTCAAATGCTTCATCCAACGAAATTTACCAAAAAGGAAATACAGGATCTTAAAGAAATAGACATTGATGAGATTATTGAAGGAGAATCTGAAGTTATCAATTTGAAGGACAATCATTTTCCCAAAGGATTAACTCCTTTGGAAGATCTATTTGATTTTAATGATATTCCAAAGAAACCCAAGATGGAACCTCTAAAAGCAGACATTGAAGACTATAACATAGGAACTGAAGAAAAGCCAAAAATGGTAAGATTATCCAAATCTTTGCCCCCTGATAAAAAACTTAAGTATGTTGAACTAATCACAGAATTCCAGGATGTTTTTGCCTGGAGCTACGAAGACCTGAAATCTTATGACACCTCTATAATTCAACATACAATACCCCTAAAGGAAAATCAGAAACCATTCAAACAAAAGCTCAGAAGAATTAACCTTGTACTGCTTCCTTTAATTGAAAAAGAAATCAAACAAATGCATGATGCAGGGATAATTGCTCCAATCCGATTTTCAGAGTGGGTGTCTAATTTAGTGCCCACAAGGAAGAAAACAAGAGAAATCAGATTATGTGTTGACTTAAGAAATGTAAACAAAGTTTCTTTGAAAGACAATTACCCTTTACCTAAGATGGATCATATTTTACAAAGGGTAGTAGGTGCTTCTAGGATTTCACTTTTGGATGGGTTTTCAGGTTATAATCAGATTTTGGTTCATCCTGATGACCAAGAAAAGACTACATTTACAACACCATGGGGTACATTCAAATATGTTAAAATGCCATTCGGACTTAAGAATGCAGGGGAAACCTTTCAACAAGCAATGGACATAGCTTTTGCAAAAGAAATTCATGATTTTCTAGTTATATATCTAGATGACCTGACTGTATTTTCCGAATCAGATTAGCAACATTTAGACCATCTCAAACAAGTGTTTTTAAAATGCAGAAAGTATGGTATTTCATTAAATCCTAAAAAGTCTTTGTTTGGTTTAGAAGAAGGCAAACTGTTAGGCCATATCATCTCCAAAGATGGCATCAGAATTGATCCTGCTAGAATAGAAGCTATTCTGCAAATACCCCACCCCAGAAATGTCAAAGAACTTCAAGCTTTCCTAGGAAAGATTAACTTTTTAAGAAGATTCATATCTAATTTGGCTGAATTAAGTAGATTTCTAAACAATATGTTAAAAAAGGATTCAAAGGTTAAATGGACAGTAGAAGCCAAACAAGCATTTGAAGAAATTAAAATGGCTTTGACTAGAACACCAGTCCTTACAAGTCCAAAGTTTGATAGAGACTTCATAATTTTTTCATTTGCATCAGAACACACTATAGTAGCTGTTTTACTGCAAAAAGATGATCAAGGATGTGAAAAACCCATAGCCTTTTTCAGTAAAGCACTTAGAGATGCACCTCTAAATTACAAAATCATGGAAAAACAAGATTTTGCACTTGTGAAAGCTATTAAAGACTTCAGAGTCTATATATTGTACTCCCATGTAATTGCTTATGTACCAAATACTGTTGTCAAAGAAATCCTGACTCAGGATGGAATTGAAGGCAAACGAGGTAAATGGATAGCTAATATATTGGGGTACGATATTGAAATAAAACATACAAAGCTTATAAAAGGACATGGATTGGCTAAACTCATTACCAAAACAAACTTCCAAGCCCTGGATATTAATGAACTGGATAATTAACGGGAGATGGCGACTCCATAAATCAGTTAGGCCTTCTTAGAATCACCTTGGTATGCTGATATAACTCATGTATTATTAAACCTGTAGGCTCCTCTAGGGTTATCTAGAACAAAGAAAAGATTTTTAAAGTTGAAAGCCTCAAAATTCTATATTTTAAATAATTCTCTCTTTTGGAAAAATCATGAAGGTATTCTATTGAATTATTTAATAAAAGAAGAAGTTGACAAGGTTCTCAAAGAATTTCATGCAGGGGACTGCAGTGGACACCTTTACTGGAAATCAACTGCAGACAAAATCCTAAGGGCTAGATTTTATTGGCCAACCTTGTTCGCTGATGTAAAGAAATTTGTCACTGCTTGCCATAAATGCCAAAATTTTGAAGGCTTTACCCTTACCCTTGAGACCAATTTCCACTGAAAGACCCTTTCAACAATGGGGTTTGGACTTCATTGGAGAAATCCATCCTCCCTCTTCTGGCCAACATAAATGGATTCTTACTGCTACAGACTTTTTCACTAAATGGATAGAAATCATTCCTTCTAGACAAGCCAATGATACAATGATTATAGGATTCTTAGAAACCAACATATTGTCTAGGTTTGGCTATCCTGAAAAGATCATAACTGATAATGCTGCTGCCTTCAAGTCCAAGAAAATGATAAATTTCTATAACAAATACCATATCACTTTAGGCCATTCCACAACCTATTACCCTCAAGGTAATGGTCTAGCTAAGTCTTCCAATAAAAGCCTGATTAATATTATTAATAAATTGTTGGAAGAGAACAAGAAAAACTGGCACAAGAAACTTACAAATGCACTATGGGCAGACAGACTCACTACAAAAAGATCTATTGGAATTAGCCCTTATGAGTTAGTTTATGGCATGGAGTTTGTATTTCCTTCATCTTTAGGAGTTCCTGTAATGAAATTACTGCAAGAATCTCAGGTGGAACTCAATGACATTAAAAGGAGAATAAATTAGACCATCCATTTGCAGCAGACTAGAGAAGAAGTGCACCAAAGATCCCAAGTGTTACAAGAAAAGCTCAAGAAAATATTTGATGAAAGGACCAAAGCAGAAGACTTCTACCTTGGAGACAAACTTCTAAGGTGGGATTCCAGGAGAGAAGACAAAGGAAAACATGAGAAGTTTGACTTCCTATGGAAAGGGCCATTTATCATCCAGGCATTGCAAGGGAACAATACTTACTTTTTGAAAAGCCTGGATGGTACAGAAATAGAAGAAGGACCAGTGAATGGTCGAATGCTGAAACATTACTTTGATCCAGTTTTTTAATGTATTCTGACTCTAACATGTACATACTATATCCTTGATAATGTCAAAGTTTGGATTGGATAGTAACTTGCTGCAGTTGAAGCCCGAAGAGAAGGCCCTAAGCTTCACAAGTGTACTGTCATACATACAATAAAGCAACTAGCTGAAGGAGATTTCAGAGCACAGTAAAAGTTATTTAGAAGGCCATCTAACCTGCTGTTCTTGACTTTCCACCAGGGAAAGCCATCCCCAAGTGGAGCCACTGTTATACTCCTATACCAATAGGTGTCATATTTCATGATTGACTTGATGAGCTCTGTAATATGTTCATCCCTTTCCTTGTTGCAAAGGTTTTCCATATTATCAAAAAATCAAAAAAATAAAAAAATGTAAAAAAATGTAAAGAGGGTATACCCTAAAAGAAAAATCAAAGGGTGAAAATAAATAAAATGGTCAAAAAAGTGAAAGAAATGAACCCCAAACAAAAATAGACCAGGAAAGTGTGCAAGTCCAAAATGCCACTACTTTTTATTTTCTGTAATAAGCATTGTGTGCAGCTTGTTAATTTATGCCACAATTGATGAATGGCCAAACAACTTAATCTTGGCTAGTTCATATTTGAATTTCTTGTTTTAGAGATAGAGAATAAAATATGACCAAACTGTTTAATCTTGGTAGATAAGTAGATAGGTAGAGTAAATAAAAATGAGCTCACCTTGGATGTAATAAGTGCAGACTTAGGTAGGCTTACCATGAAAAGAAAAGGAAAGTTGAAAAGGGTTTGCTAGTCTAAGTGCACCCGAATAAAGAAGAAAAAATGCTAGGCCAAAGTAGGCAGGTTAGGTAGATGTTGTTGCAGAATGATACTTGTGATAGATTATGTCTCTAAATGTGTTAATCTTTATCTCTATCACAAGTGAAAAGGCGAACATTATACTTGAAGCAGCTCAAGCAAGACAAGATTCAATAACTAACTCCCCTTCATACTTTTCCCTAAAGATTTCACTAATTTCCCCAAAGTATTAAGATCTATTCTTAATATCACTCATAAACCACTTCATCTCATTTTATAAAGATTTCTCAAGTAAATTCCTACTTTACTTAGGAAAATGCATAATATCACCTAAAAACTCCATTTCCACTTTAGCCTAAGTTTTAATGTAACTTGTGAACATTGGCTTAGTGCTTATTTTCGTTTTATTTCATATTAATGATTAACACTTATTATTTAAATCCCATAAAACATTACCCTTCCCATACTATGTGAATATATTAAAAAAAAACCCCAAATACTTTATACATCCCGCCCCGGTCGATTACGATCATAAACATCGTTTAACGAGGATTAATAGGTTTATCGAAAATCTGTTAATAATCTCCCCACCGCGCGATAATGGGTTTGATTAACCACCTGGGTTAATTAATAACCAATCCCGACCAATCAAAATAGCCCCGATATGATTAAACATTATTTTAAATACATCGGGCCTACCGCATAAACCCCCATCATCTCCGACGCCCGTCTGCCGTCCGATCGTCTCCCGATCATCCAACGGCCTATATTGATATCGCGACCCCCCTTTTGACCTCACGTTAACTCGTGATCGACCGGTAGTTTTCTGCCCGTACCTCTGCCACGCGTCGCCCATCCGGGGTGCTCGCTCACCCTCCGCTCAATACCGCCCAACCCCAAAAGTGGTGCGGGGTAAACCGCTTACCACCCTCTACTGACGTCATCCTCTAACATCATCCACCCTCCGCTGACGTCATCCTCTGATGTCATCCGCCCTCTGCTGACGTCAGGCCGGGTACCGCTTACGTCATCTGCCCGGTTGAATACAAAAACTCCCGCCAAACCTCAGTTTTGTCAAATAAACGATAAAACGCCATTTTTTCACTGTAATGCATTGCGCCCCACGCTCTCCTACAAAATAAAGACTGAAATCAATGTTCCAGTTCCTCAACTGCCACCTAACCAGAGAAGCTCTGCGGCGAGCTCGCAGACTCAACCGACCTGCCATTTTACAGTTTCCTCCTCTTTTGACACAGGTACCTTTAAACTTTCTCAATAAATGGCTATCAGTGCATCAATTATCGTGGCTCCTCCAGCAATCTCCACAGGACTCAACATACCAGCCATAGAGAGATCCATAGCTGCACTGTTACCCTTGGAAAAAGGGAAATTTTGGGCTAAATACCAGACAGAGATGAACAGAGTTGAAAAGGTCAAAGGGTATCAGATCAGGATTAAAGAGTATCAGTGAAAACATGGCAGCCAGCGCAGAGTTCCTGAAGAAGACAGCTGCAAGCCAAATCATAGGGCCTGCCTCCAGCACATTCAACAAAAACAGGACCAGCACAACATCAGTTTATCTTTTTCCTATTTTCCGGACTAGCTGTTTCTATTTTCTTGTAAACTATTTTTAGTCATCCTAGATATTATCTCACTGAGATATTTGTTGTATAATTTTGAGCATAAATACCCCTTCAAATGGAGTATCGAGTGTGTGGATTCCTAGACTTTGCTGTAATATTGAATTTTTGGAATAAAGAGCTGTTGGAATCACTATTGCATGGCTTACTGGATGAAGAATTGAAGTAGAGGACTTGTCACAGACTTCTTGAATCTACCACTAGATCAATAAGTCCTCTATATCTTGTGTTTTAAAGTTTTCTTAGTTTATTATATCATCTGTGTTTCACAATCTGAATGATAAAGAAAATATTTAATTTCAGAATATGCTTGATTGCACTTTGTTTTCAGTCATTATTGTTCTCTGTGTTTTCTTCAGAATTAGGATAAGCAATGAAATCTTAATTGCTCCTGTTTCCTAATTCTTTCATGTTGATTATTTGCTAAAGAATACTTAACTGATCCTTATCAGTAATCATCCAATTTCCCTCTTTAAATAGGCTGAAGGATTCTCAACTGCCCTTCACCCCATTTGAGCCCATTCCATCTGTTTCAAGTCTTTATTTGTTCCCTGTTTGACTACCTTGCTCTGTGAAACCATCCTCTGTTAAGAAACCAAATCTAGAAAGCCATCTTCTTTGACTCCATTAGCCCAGTGGACTGAAATACTCTGTCTTACTTCTCTGTTCTGTTGAATCTCACCACCCAAACTCAAACAAAACCCTTAAACTTCATAACTAGCCTAATACCTTTAAAAACAAAGCTAAATCATAAAGAGAGAGCCCTCTCTGGATACAGATTGGCTAGATTCTGTATCTAAAAGATTGGTCTGTGGTTACCTCGGCCTCCTTTCCCTTTCTTACAACTTTTGGGAAAACCTGAGTGATAACGCTTTCATTCTCAAAGTGTTATACTCAAACTCAATGGAGAGCAGAGCCTTCTTCCCATAGACCAAGGCATAAGCGTTGACACCAGTGGTTATCTTCCAGGTTGTATTATAGGCCCAAATGACCTCCACTAGTCTGTCAACTCAATCTTTTTGCTACTTTTGACAACCTTGGTGATAATTCCTTCCAATGCTCTGTTGGTAACCTATACTTGTTCATTAGCATGAGGATGATAACAGTTGACTTCATGGGCTTAATCTTATGCAGCCTCAACAAATTTTCAATCTGGTGTGAGGTGAATTGAGCTCCTTGATCAGTGGCTAGCTCTCTAGGGTACCCAAACTTGTAAAATACATTATCCCTTAAGAACTCAACCACTTTCTCTTCTGTTGCTACCTTGACAGCCTTAGTTTCAGCCCAATTTGTCAAATAATCAATGCACACAATTATGTACTTTTTTTGCCCTGATGGTGGATCAATGGGCCTAGTGAAATCCATGCACCACTTAACAAAATGGCTTAAGATTCACTTGGGGTTGCAAATACATTTCATCCCTAGGAATAGGTTTCCCCATTCTTTAGCACTGGTATCTTCTTGCATCTTGGTGCAGAGTGGGCTAGTAGTAGCCAGCTTGCAGTACCTTGAAGGTTGTCCTCTTAGCTGCAAAGTGACCTCCAAAAGGCCCATCATGATAGGCTAGAAGGATGTAAAATAATTCCTCGTCCCTAACACATCTCCTCAAAATTTGATCCGGGCCTAGCTTGAAGAGATTTTCCCAAATCTAGGTGAATGGGGCACTCTTTCTTATAATTCTGCTCTTTCCCTTAGGGGACAGATTTGGAGGGAACTGTGTAACCACTAAGTAGTTGGCTATGTCAGGAAACCATGGAGAGAGAACTAAAATAGAAAATAAATGCTCATATAGCAGTTGATCATCAACCATTCTTTCCTCAACTGCACACAAAGAAATTCTAGAAAAAAAATCTGCAAGTACATTTTCTCTACCAGGCTTATCAATGATAGTTAGATCAAACTGTTGTAATAAAAGAAACCATCTAATAATTTTGGCATTCACATCACGATTGTTCATCAAATATTTAATAATAACATGGTTAGTATGTACAAAGGTCTAGTAACCAGTGATTTAATGTCTAAATTTATTCAAGGAATGGACAACAACTAGGAGCTCTTTTTTAGTCACAGTGTTATCGTTCTATATTTTTGAGGTTGTAGGAGTAAATACATTGGATAACATCAAACCACTTTTGAAGCTAGGATATAGCCTTGCCAATTTCAGAGAGGGTTCTCTGTTTATGATTTAACTTGGTTTTAAAGTTGATTTTAGGCTAGTTATGATTATTATTGGTTGTTTTTTTTAATATGGTTATTTGGTTGGTTGATATGATCAAATTAATTTCTTTCCATTGGGTTATGGAGTCAAATAAAACTGGAATGCTACACGAAAATTTCAAAGGAGTAATCAGAGGGCAAGATAGCTAGATTTACTAGATCTTTTAAATTAAATTAGGGAATGGAGAAAAGGTGTGATTCAGCAGGGATTGAGAAGCATTTAATAATTTCTCAATCAAACTTTCAGAAGAAAACATATAGATTCTAAACGCAGTCCAAATAAGGTGTTAAAAAACATATCCTATTTTTCACATCTCTTGTTTTACAATTAGATTTCAAATGAATAACATAAGAAGAATAACAATGAAAACACAATTACAGTAGGAAAAACATCACTAGTATTTCGTAACACAAGTATCCTGTGAAAAGTCTTTTCATTAATGGTGCTCCAACAACATGAAAAAGGTACAGTGCTTGATAGAAAGAGTTACAATGTTCAGGGACCAACCCTCAATACTTTGACAGAATGAAGTATTTAAACAAAATTTACAAAAAGATTACAATTAATGCCTAAGTGACATGGCATTCTATTATTGACTTCGAACTAACAAAAATGAATTAATGCGATCAAAAGGAATGAATCTGGTGAAGTGATCTAGGCATCTGGCACTGCTTTGGAGGAGAACAATTGCTGAGTCGCCACTATTCGGGTGATGCGCTGGTGAAGCTAACCTGTCTTTTGAATCTTGGAATTCACACAACTTATCCCACTGCTCTTCATCTAGAATAGAAATCTTTGTTACCTTGTGGTAGATCTCATCTACCACAGTATACCAAGAAAAAGTGGGTTTTACCGCAAAAATGTGTTTTATCTCATGTTGAATAAAACTCATGTTGCTGATAGCTTCATAAAACGCTCTCCCTGTCATAGTACCTTTGATGTGGGAAGACTTAGCTATATCCTTTGCAATGTCTTGAAGCTTCTTCTTGTAATCTTCCTTGGTCATCAATTTTTCATTGATTACAAATAAAGAAGGCAGACCTTTCTTGTTCAATGAATCTATTCTAGTGAAAAATTTGTTAATTTCTACCTCCAGAGTGTGATGTTTCTCTGTCAGCTGCACAACCAAGTTCATTTTTGTTAGAACTTTATTTACTTCCAGGATGGTTTCTGTTCTGTTATCTACTCCTAGATCATCCAACTCATATGTGTTTTTTGAATTGAGGAACTTTATGATGATGTTGGCTGTATGAGGCATTTTTCCCAATTCAACATTGATAGTGGAAATGGTTTGCTTGGCTTTCTCCATCAATTCCTTTTGCTCGAATATAATCTGGATACATGGCCAGATTTAATCTATTTCTTCAATGATATTGTTCCATATAATTTCTTTAACATGGGCCAGTGTGTAGCCAATAGAGGACTGAACTGTTGACTTCTTCCATACCTCTATCTAATTTTGAGATCTTTTTAGCTCTGCTGCATGAAAAGTCTCAGTCTTTGTTTGATGATCTTGTAGAATATTGACTTGAGCCTGCAATATTTTGAGCTCTTTAGTGTAGAGAGACATGTTTTGCACTACATTTTCCAACTAATCTGCAGCAACCCCTGTACTTGTTGTAGAAGATGTGGTTGTAGGAATGGTTGTGATATGGAGTTCTTCCAAAGGGACAACAACCATTTTGGCAGATTTCTCCTTTTATTTAATCATATTTTCCATCTCTATCTCCATTTGCATCTACTGTGCACTCTGATCCATGATGAGCTTCATCATGTCTGCCCTTTGTGAATCTGTATCTTCAATATCCTTGGCCAGAGGATCTTCTATGGCTGGTAACTTCAACTGCTTCCTTAACGCTACTATGTCTAAATTCTTTTTCCTTACAAGTTCTTCTGCAACATTGATGTTTGCAGGGTCATAACCCATTTTGATCACCAAGTCCTCCAAAACTTTGATCCTGGTGTCTTTGGCAAGTGTATAGAGCTTTTCCATCTTCAATTGCGATTGAACATTGGCTAATGTAACCTGCAATTTAGACAAAATCAAACAGTGTTAGTGATAGTGGAAAAAATCATTTGCCCAGTCTTCTTGTGCATCTCCATTTGGTCAATGGGATGTATGTCATTCACATCAAATTCAAATGTTGTTTTCTTGTAGTCTGATGCTGCCTTGGGTTGGGGAACCCATGCTTGGAGAAATGCCATCTGCATTTTACCTTTCTCTGAATCAAAGGCTGACAGTGGCTTGCTTTGAGAACTGGAAGTTTGCTTCCAGAACTGATTGTAGGTGTTTATCTTCAAGGCCTCATTCCTCACTTTTATCTCCTTAAGAATATCAAATATACTTTTTTCTGTCTCCCTTGTAGTAGATTTGTTGGTCTGCATAACCTGTTGCTGATCTTGCGAAGCCGTGGAGTTAGTGGGAGACAATGTGGTCTGATCACCCACTAATGAAGAAACAAGTGGCTCATCAGTGGTGATAATGTTCTCTTGCTCTGAATCCTTGTTGAGGCTCACTTTTGAATTGAGTTTGGTCTTATTCCTATACATAATTTTGAATCTTTCACTGAAAATTTCAGTCCCTGAAGGGGACTCTTCTTCTCTACTTCTCTTAGCTATTTTCTCCTGCATAGTAGGAGTCTGTACTATAGAGGATGATACCAACTGCTCTTTTGCCTCTTGTAGGGTGTTCTCAGCCCATTCTAGCTGGTTTTTATACTTCTCTATCTCTGGTCTGGCTGTGTGAAAATAGGCAGTGGATTTGTTTTCCACTCTTAATTTAGAAATGACCCCCAATGGATCATATGACCAGGTGAAACTAAGGTTGAACTACATTTCTTTTAGTAGCTTATCTGCTTCTTCCCCTACTGCCCTATTGTTGCAAATGAAAGGCCATATCTATGTTTTAATTTTGAATTGGGACTTCTTCTTGGTAGCTACAAAGTGGATCTCATCCATATTACGCATCTGTCTTATGTACTCTAGAGAAAATATCCTCATTGGGAGGAAGTTAGGCAGTGTGTAAGGTGCAAGATCACACGCAAATATTTTCGATTCTGTATAATTCTGATAGAGGTACCAATCCCCTGTCTAGACTTGGTCAGATAGTTGCAAAACATTTCTAATTTCTTCACTCATTCCTGGTTCTGTTCTGCTGCCCAAGAGACTGATTGTTGTATGTATAAACATCTCTATGAACTGTTTGTATGTGTATCCCTTTTCTTCCTTCATCACCAGAGTAGTCCAAAAGATGACTGAGTGCTGGTTCCCTTCTTCATCCAGCTTTTGTATAGAAAGCTTGATGTCGTCTCCCTTAAAATATAAGAACATATAAACTAACACAGAAGCATACTTGAACACCTTCTTAGTTTGGAATTTTATAAACTTCTCATGAATAGAATTTGCAAGAAATTGGCTAAATTTAAACATGATGGAGAGCTTAGAATTAGCAGAGAAAATGGAGAGAAATCCTATGATGGCCTCATCTACCCACTGATCTGAGTAATAGCCAAGGAGGTATGAGATAACTGTGATGATTTGTTTGGCTCTCTCAGGTAAAATAGAGGAGGGATAGGGAGGATTTTTCTTTGGCAATGGAGCATCTTCTGTTAAGAAAATATCAATGGTTTTTTCCCTCTTGGCAAAGTCCAATTTCTGGTATAACTCAACAAGTGCTTCATAGGAAAAGGGGGTGGAATTCTCTACTGTAGGGGCTTGCATCATCTGGTCTATAGCTTGAGGAGTGATAATGAACAAAATTCCTCCAGTGGGGGCAATAATGGTCCTTTGGCTTGGAAAATAACATGCATGATATTTCCTAACAAATTCTGGGGTGTTGTGGGTACGGGGAAAAATATAGTGGGGTAAATTTGATTCCCACAGCTGAATGTCCTTGGATTTATCTATATATTTGTCCTCAATCTAGCAATACATCTCAAAAAGGTCAAATTCGCAGAGAGTTTAATGGATTTCATGGTCTCTGTTAGCCAAAGGGATGTGGTGAAAGTCAATGGGAGGATAGATTAGAGGATTGACAAGTTCTTCTAGTCCCTTGTCTTTTGGAGGCATCCTTGGATAAGGCTAAGGATAGTAGTGAAAACTAGATTATAGGCTTCAATACAAATAGAGGACTTAGGATTTGTGGACAAGAATAATGGTAATAGCCTGAAATTGAGTGAGAGGGCAATGTTCCTGGTCTGGTGAAGTGTTTATAATACGCAGTGGTGCACTTGTAACAAAGCAATATCAGTAGCAATCTAAAAACTTAGTAATTGGTTAATGAGCAAAAGGAGGGATTATATAACACTCTGGTTTTCTTGTTGATGGTGGTGCGGGTCCATTCAATTAACGGTTAAGGGAATTGATTTCTTAACGACTTAATTTTGGAGGGAGCGGATGTGATTGGCATAATCAACAGGAAAATGACATGGTGGAATATGAGTGGTGGGCGTGCAACGGATACAAGAGTGGTATCGGGAGGTAGAGAAACTACTTTTCGAGGGGGCGAGGCAGTTAATGGCTTTTCTTGAGGGGGGTCTGAAATGCTATAGTGTTGACACGTAGCAGCGGGCACAGTTTTGAATACCACCCATTTTAGACCACCCCCGATGGTAAAATTTAGATGGTGGGGGGGGGGCGGGGTCGAAATATAGTGTGGGTCGTCGAATCTTGGGAGGTGGGTGCAGATGAGCGGAGAGGTAGCGGAGAGTTAATGTGACGCAACGAGGCACTTGGTGGGGTCGACGGAAATTAATTTAATGCATAGTGGGGAATAGTTGGAGTGTATGGTGGGGTAACAAAACTTAGGAATAGTTGGTTGGACAAAAATACGAGAGGAGGGACGACTTTGGGGTATTAAAACTTAGTAATAGGGGATTAATACACTAAAATGAATTGATATATTAATCTTTAGAGTATAGCTTTAATCCTTTGTCTTTTCCTCTGCACATGAAAATAATACTTGAAATTTGACTTTAGGATAAAATCTTCATTCCTTTCCTCTAATCACCATAGTGCTTCTACCTACCCTTCTACATTCCACTGTTTTTCTAAGCTAACATTTTCTCTTCTTGCTTTGCAGGGTGCACTTAAGCTAGCAGGCCCAAATCATTTTTCTTTTATGTTCATCTACCTTATCCTATCACTTATTTCACCATTGGCTCAAATTAAAATGTCGAGTGAATTTTATTTCTACCTAGCTATTGATTTACCAAGTTTAAACTATTTGGTAAACCTTCATTCACTAATCTAATTAACAAAAATTTAAATGTGTTCAGTCATGATTAAATTGTATGACCTGAACAAAATTTTAGTCATTGTGGCATTCAAGAACAATTTTCACACAACCTTATTTGAAAATAGAATAACAGATCTAACTTATGAGTAGTGCCACTTGTACTTGCAATACTTTCAGTTTTATTTCCTATTTTTTCTTTTGTGGGGCTCTTATTTCATTTTTCTTGTTTAATTTTTATGATACCCTCTTTTCTTTTTCTTTTTTTCTATTTTTTTGGAAATCATTTGAATATTGAAATTTATGTACAATATGAAATCACAAATATAGAATACTCAATCACCTTGAGATCCTATAATTTGTAGGACTCTAACAGTGGCTCTAGTTTGGGATGGCACTTCTCCAAGTGAAGTGTCAAGAACATATGACTAGTAGCCTTGAGTACACGATGTCTATAATGTCTTCATCTGATTTCTTTGCTGATTAAGATAATATTTGGTAGCTCATTAATCCAAGCTTAGGGCCTTCACTGTGGGCTTAAACCTTTGTTAACAAGTTACTCAATCAAAACCGTAAAGACTATGATACTTACAATGATGAAAGAAAAATCTGTAGGCTAGAAAAAATAGTGCTTCAGCATCTTGCCATTGACAGGACCTCCCGATATGTCTGCTCCATCTAGGTCTTTAAGGTAGAATGCATTATTTCCCTTGATAGCATGAACAACATATGGCCCATTCCAAAGATTATCAAACTTGCCATGTTTTCCCTTGTCTTCTCTCCTTGAATCCCATCTCAAAACTTGGTCCCCAATGTTAAAGTCATAAGATTTTGTTCTTCTCTCAAAAATATTTTTAACATTTTCTTGAATAACTTTGGTCTTGTGGTATACTTCCTCCCTGGACTACTGCAACTGGATAGTTTGATTAATCCTTCTTTATACATCATTGGGTTCATCTTGCACTTCTTGAATGATATTCATGATTGGAACTCCTAAGGAGGATGGAAAAACTACATCCATCCCATAGACCAATTGATATGGTGACATGCCAATTGATTTTTTAGTAGTAAGTATGTTAGCCCAAAGTGCATTGAATAGCTTGTTGTGCGAAGACTTTTTGTTGTCTTCTAACAATTTTTTGATGATGTTTACCAAAATTTTGTTAGAGGAATCAGCCAACCCATTACCCTAAGGGTAATAAGTTGTTGAATGTCCCAAAGTGATGTGGTATTTATGGCAGAGTTCAACCATGTTTTTAGATTTGAAGGCTGCAACATTATCAGTGATGAGTTTTCTAGGACAACCAAATCTGGAGAGAATATTGGTCTCAAGGAATTTAATAATGACAACATCAGTGGCATTTCTAGAAGTGGTGGCCTCTATCCACTTGGTAAAGTAGTCAGTGGCTATAAGGATCCACTTATGTTAGGCATAGGAAGAGGGATGAATTTTTCCAATGAAATCTAATCCCCATTGCTGGAAGGGGCTTTCAACAGAGATTGGCTTTAATGGCAAGGGAAATAATTTCCATTTTCTCTAAAAAATCTGGCATTTATGGCATGAGGTGACTTGTTTGTG
Organism: Pinus tabuliformis; assembly: GCA_031772625.1. Taxonomy (NCBI): domain Eukaryota; kingdom Viridiplantae; phylum Streptophyta; class Pinopsida; order Pinales; family Pinaceae; genus Pinus; species Pinus tabuliformis. The sequence goes on along the minus strand of CM062819.1, from coordinate 1,434,892,108 downwards.
AATGTCAGGAAAAAGGGTAGGCAAGTAGAAACCAACTCTAAGGATTTTATTGGCAGTGGTTTTTCAATAAATATGTCCACCACAATCATCTTCATGGAATTCCTGTATAACTTTATCTGCATCATCCTTCAACAAGCATTTAAGTAAAATACCCCCAACATCTTTCCAATACAAGAGCTTGTCTATAATGCAAAATTTAACTTCTTTTAACTTAAGAAATCTTGCCTTTGTTTTTGTCAAACCAGGAGGAGCATTTAACTTAAATAAAACATAAAGCAAGTTTGCATACTAGGGTGAGTTCATAAATGCCTCATCAATTTGTGGAGTCTCTTGTTCCTCTTGATTATCTAATGAATCAATCAAGTTAATGTATCATGCATGGAAATTTGACTCGACCATCAATTTTGTTAGTCCCAGACCTTTAATTAACTTGTTGGGATTGATTTCTAAGTCATATTTCCAAATGACAACAATCCATTTTCCTTTCTTTCCATTAGGTCCATTCTATGTCAAAATGTCCTTAACCACTGCATTAGGTACATAAACAATAATATGGGAATGAAAAATATATAATCTAAAATATTTTAATGATTTAACTAATGTAAAGGCTTGTTTTTCCATAATATTGTATTTCAAAGATGCATCTCTTAAAGATTTGCTAAAGAATGCAATAGGCTATTCAAAGCCTTCACTGTTTTTCTGCAGTAAAACTACTGCAATGGTGTGTTTGAAAGCAAAAGAGAAGATTATGAAATATTTGGTAAATCTAGGTTGATCAACACTGGTGCATTGGTCAATGCTTGTTTAACTAACTCAAAGGATTGTTTAGCCTCAACACTCCACTTGATTTCGGAGTCCTTTTTAAGCATGTTTGTTATGTTTCTAAGAAGTTCTACCAGGTTAGGAATGAATCTCCTTAAGAAATTGATTTTACCAATAAAATATTGAAGCTCTCTGATGTTTCTTGGATGACTAATTTTTAAAATTGCTTCAATCCTACTGGGATCAATCCTAATTCTATCCTTAGGAATAATGTGACCAAGAAGTTTTCCTTCCTCAAGGCTAAACAATGTCTTTTTAGGATTGAGTGAGATGCCAAACCTTCTACATTTTTCAAACACTCTTCTCAGATGTGCTAAATATTCCTCATCAGTTTTTGAATAGACTATAATGTCATCTAAATAAATCACAATAAGATGCCCAATTTCATCAGCAAAGGCAATTGTTGGAAATAATACTGAGAGGGGGGGTGAATCAGTATTATCAAATCAATTCTTTTTCATTTCACAATTAGATTTGTATATGCTACTTCAGTTATGGGAAACTGCGTATATACGCTACTATGACTAAAGCAACCAGCGTATATCAGTAAAATTATGATTCATTAAATGTTGATCTTTAATCAGTGCATTAGAACTTCATTAACCATAAGAACAATAAACATGTGCAGTAAAACAGAACAGATCATCACACACATGGACACAAGATATAAGGTGGAAACCTAATGTGGGTGAAAACCACCTGCTGCAATTCGTCTCTATCTTCTTTTAATAAGAAACTTCTTTTTACAATGTTTTTGTACTGGTGCAGTCTTATACCAGTACGTAGGCTTCTACCTGCAGAAGGCTACAACCTTCTCTCGTTCTCCAGCTTCTCCTGGAAGGGAGCTACAACCCCCTTAGCTCTTGTACTAGTTGATGTACTAGTACATAGGTGCTGACCTACAAAAGGCTACAACCTTCTCTTTTCTTCCAGGGACCATGTTTCATAAATTTTCAGACTGGATCCATCAATAACAATAATCAAACATCAAATACATCTGCATCAACCAATCTCCTTTGCTTCAATCAAAACTGAATCAAACAATTACTTCTCTAAATGTTGTAACCAGAATACATTAATAGTAACCAGAAACCAATCCTGAACCTAGAACTCTGCAACAATAAACAGAAGTGGTTAAAACATATTTCATGAGACGTACGTTACTTCAATATGTAGAACCTGTGTGCATACGCTTCTGTATTAAGGCCAACCAGCGTATACGCTGCTTTGGCTTACTGAACTAGCGTGTATATGTGCCTCTGCTGTGCCAAACCTGCATATAGATCTATAAAAGATAATTTACCCTTTTCACTTATTCAGACATTAGTTATACCCAGATTATCAGATTTATAGATCAAGTCATGCACCAAATATAACAGATCAAAATCACACAAAGATATTACTATTCAAGCCTTAAGATCTTGACCCATTGATAGAGCCTATCCTTCTTCTAGCGCTCAGGTTCCTCCTTGGTTCAGATCCAGCTATGCACCATAACCCAATTCTAGATCTTTCTCTTCATAAGATATTCAATGCTTGAGTGAATGCCTTTGCCAAATGATCTCCTTCCCTTTTTATAGTCTTAGGCCTTACTCAATACCATGGTCCAAAACCATAGAGAATCAATACCATGGACCCAATACCTGGGTTTAACACTTCAGATGAGATACCATGGTTCAAAACCATAGGTTCAAATACCAAGGACTAAATACCATGGACCAAAAAATAAGTTTTCCCACATGTATGCGCTTTTCCTTGCATGAAAGTGCATGCATACGTATACGCGCCTTATGATCGTCGAACCTGCGTGTATACGCGACTTGGTTAAGAGGAACCTGTGTATATCTCTTATTCCTTCATTCTGAGAGCCTGAACTGTGATCTGTCATCTGAGTGAGTTGCCATCAAGGACAACACCTGTGTCATAGCGCCAAACCTGTGTCATAATGCCAACAATCTCCCCCTTTGGACTTGATGGCAACCCCAAGTCACTCATAGTCATTCTCCCCCTTTGTCATCAAGGGCAAAGGGTTATGCTCCCTCTGAGTACATGTTGAAATCTCTGCTCTACTATGCTGTCCATTCTCCCCTTGACTATAGGCAAGGTCTGCAAAAAGATGTTCTACAAGAAGAAACATGACTTCATACATCATAAATGACCTTCCTATCACCAAAGGCTCATACATACATCCATCTCCAAACCAAGTGGGGATATACCAATATTGACTCATCCACCCAACCAAGTGGGGATACACCAGAAGTTTACACATGATAAAATAAGAACATTACATCATCCATCCCAGGCATAGTGGGGAAAACAACATAGGCTATTACATGACCTTGATACTACAAGAAATACATGACATAGAGACTAAATATCTAAGACAAGACTATGATAGTCATCAGCAACTAATCATCAGCAGCATCTATCAATCATCATTCAAACCAGCAACCATGATCTCCCTCTGCACCTGTTCCACTTGAAAGAAAATGAACCAAAGATCTTCTAAGATAATGCCAACAATGCATTATTAGAAGTATATGCTCCCCCTGAACTTGTGCCAGATGGTCTCTGTTAGACCCATATCAGACTCTTTTCATCCTGAGTCTGGCCCCATTGTTTGTCTTCAAACCATAATATACGTGACTGTGTCTACAGACACCTACGTATGTACGTGGATACACTTCATGAAACTCATGTACAACCACTGTTCTCTGAAATAGATAATTTCAACAGAAAGATGATGCATCAACTACTCCTAGCTTCTATCTAAGGTATTCAAATGTCTCCCTGGGCAGTGGTTTGGTGAATATATCAGCAACTTGTTCCTTGGAGGGGACATACTCCAATTTGACCTTTTGTTCAAGCACTTGTTCTCGGAGAAAATGATATTTGATAGGTATGTGCTTGGTCTTCAAATGCATGACTGGATTCTTTGAAATACTGATTGCACTTGTATTATCACAAAAAATGGAGATAGGTGGAGTACAAGTGATTTGAATGTCTTGCAATGTTTGCATCATCCAAAGGAGTTGTGTGCAGCAAGATGCAGCAGCCACATATTCTGCTTCAGCTGTAGATAATGCAATTGAACTTTGTTTCTTGCTGAACCAAGATACTAATTTGGAACCCATAAAGAATGAACAACCACTAGTGCTTTTTCTGTCATCCACGCTTCCTGCCTAATCTGCATTTGTATATGCATGAAGTGTGAGATCTGTATCTCTAGGATACCATAAGCCATAATTTTGAGTTCCTTGAAGATACTTGAAAATTATTTTGACTGCCTGAAGATGAGTTTCCTTTGTATTTTCCTGAAATCTTCTGACTATTCCAACTGCATGCATGATGTCTGGCTGGGTACTTGTTAGATAGAGCAGACTTCCAATCATTGATCTATAGGTTGGTTGATGCACTACTGCTGATTCATCATTTGCACTGAGGCTACATCCTGTTACCATAGGGGTACATACTGGTTTTGAATCCTCCATCCCATATTTCTTCAAGATCTGCTTGAGGTACTTGGTTTGTGATAGAAAGATACCGTCTTTGTTTTGTTGGACTTGTAAACCAAGAAAATATGTGAGCTCACCAAGTAAGGACATTTCAAATTCTTTCTGCATCACCAAAGCGAAGTTTTGACTCATGGCTTCTTCATTGCTACCAAAGATGATATCATCAACATACACAACAAGTATTAGCAATTTATCATTATCAATTTTTATATATAGATTGCTATCTGTTGATCCTTTTGAAAAACCTTGTTGATGGAGGTACTTATCCAAACGATAATACCAAGCCCTTGGAGCCTGTTTAAGGCCATAGAGAGCCTTTTTGAGTCTACATACAAGTTTTGGATCATTTCCAAGGATGAATCCATCTGGTTGCTCAATGTACACTTCTTCTTCTAAGTCTCCATTTAGAAAAGAAGATTTCACATCCATTTGATATACTTTGAACTCCTGAAAGCTAGAAAGAGCAAGGAACATTCTTCTGGCATCAAGTCTAACAACTGGTGCAAAAGTTTCTTCAAAGTCCATGCCTTCTTGTTGAGCATACCCTTTACAAACAAGTCTGGCCTTGTTTCTAATAACATCTCCATTCTCATTTAGCTTGTTTTTGAATATCCATTTTGTCCCTATGACATTCTTATCATTTGGTCTAGGAACCAACTCCCAAGTGTTATTCTTTTCAATCTGCTCAAGTTCTTCATTCATGGCCTTGACCCAGCATTCATCTTTGCATGCTTCACTTACATTTCATGTTTCAGTGGAGGAGAGCAATGCTAGATAGCTGGAAGCTTCTGAAATAGTTCTTCTTGTTTGTACACCTGCTTCTTTCTGCCCCAAAATTTGAGTCTCTAGATGATTCTTCTGGACATACCTGGATGGAGTCTTTTCTTCTATCCTTATCTGTTCTTCTGGTGCCTCATAGGTTTCTTCTTCATCATTAGTCTGATTCGATGTTGAAGGATAGTCCTCATCATCTTCGAAATCTTTGGATTTTACCTACCTTGGATTGTTTCCCTCCTCATCAACCACTACATCAATACTTTCGACAATTTTTCTCAGTATTTTATTGTAACACTTATATCCTTTGCTTTGGAGAGAGTAACCAAGGAGAATGCCTTCATCTGCTCTAGGTTCAAACTTGCCAAGGTTTTCATCAGTCCTATTGATGTAACATTTGCTTCCAAAAATTTTGAAGTATTTTACCATAGGAGTCTTACCATACCAGAGTTCATGAGGAGTTTGAGTGCTATTCACTCGGACGTTTGTCATGTTGAGAATAGTAACGACAGCAAATGCAGCTTCACCCCACAAGGTTGCAGGAGTTCCAGACTCCGTTTTGTTGAGGAGTCCTTGGAGTAGAGAATTCCCTTCTTATTCCATGTTCTTCACAAAAATCGAAAAATTCATCCGAGGTAAATTCCCCTCCTCGATCAGACCTGAGGCATTTGATTCTGCGATCTGATTCATTTTCAACCAAGGCTTTGAATGCTTTGAACTTTTCGAAAGCTTCATCTTTATGCTTCAGAAGTCCTATCCAACACATCCTAGAAAAGTCATCAATGAACAATATGAAGTATTCTTCTCCTCGAGGTGACCTTTTCCTGGATGGACCACATACATCTGTATGGACAAGTTCAAGTGGCTTACTTGCTGATCCTTCCTTCTCAGGGAAATTAGTTCTGGTTTGCTTACCAAACTAACATGATTTTCATATTGTATTGTCTGGAATTCTGATGTCAGGGAGATCACAAACCGCCTGATATTTGCATGCTTTCCTTATCTGAGAGAAGCTTAGATGCCCCAATCTTCTGTGCCATAGCTAGTGTTCATCATTCTTGCTTAGATAGCATTGTTGTTGTCCTCCCTTGAGTATATATAAATTATTTGGAGTTCTTATGCCTTTGATCACTGTTTCTCCTGTATCAAGCTCACGAACAATACATCCATTTGATCGAAATATTACCTCATTTCCTTGGTCACACATTTGACTGACACTCAATAGGTTATGCTTTAAGCCATCAACATACATAACATTTCCAGCTTTGACATTTTCTTTCAAAAGAATAGAACCTTTACCTTTTATGACTGCAGGGGTGTCATTTCCAAATGAGACCTTCCTTTCCTTTTCTAAGGCACTATATGACTGAAGTTTTCCTTTATCACCTGTCATATGTTTCAAACATCCACTGTCGATGTACCACTGATTTTCTTGTCCTTCCGCATATAAGGCTATACCCCATCTTTTTGGTTGCGGTTCTTTCTTTCTCCATGTTTTGGGACTCAATGAAGCTTGCTCCTTCTGAGTTGTTTGCTGAAACCTACTCCTGCATTCAGAATCTTCATGACCGAAGTTGTTACAAATAGAACAAACAATGTAAACTTTGAAACGGGAACTATAAACTCAAAACGGGAACTTTGGCCAAAAATCCTCAAAAAAACATCAAAAACAGTGTTAAGAACGAAAAGTGTTGATGCTGGAATAACACCTTTTTCTTCTTGGGTAAATTTTCAACATGTTTTAAAAATGGCGGTGAAAACCAAATTTTTGGGCAAAAATTGTCCAAAAAACACCATCAAAATGAAAAGTGTTAACATTGGGAAAACACTTTTTTTTTTTTTTTTTTCAGAAGTAAAATTTCAACATTTCGAAATACTGGCGTAAAATATTTTATCATGACCTTGAAAAGCATTAAAAAAAAAAAAAAAAATTAAAACAATGAAAAAACACAACAAAAAAAAAGTATAAAAAAAAAAAAAAAACATAAATAAAAAAAAAAAAATGTAAAAAAAATAAAATTAATGATAAGAATTAAGAAAAAAACATTATAAACAAATAAATAGTAAAAAAAATATTTTAAAAAAATGGAAAAAAAAAAAAGAAAATATAAATTGGCAAAAAGAAAAAAAAAATATGGAAAAGAAAAAATAACATTTAAAATAAACTAAAAATTAAGTAGGTAAAAAAAAAAAAAATTAAAAACAAACTAGATTTAAAAGAAATAGAAAATTAACAAAAAAAAATTAAAAACTATTAAAATTAAGATTAAAATGTTGATTACTTAGAAAAACAAATATAAAAATATATATAAAAAAGACAAAAATGAAAAATAAAAAATGTTAAAAAAAATTATCTTATAAACCATAAAAGAATTTGAATATATATATATATATATATATATATATATATATATATATATATATAAGTAAGTAAAAAATAGAGAAATTGAAAACAACATTAGCAAAAATTAGGAAAAAAATAAAAAACAAGCTAGTTACAAAAAAAAATTAACGAAAAAAATAAAAAAATAGTAAAATTAATATTAAAAAAAACAAAAATTAACTCAAATTATATATATATATATATATATATATATATATATATATATATATATATAAATGAAAAATATTAAAAAAAAAACCAAAAACATATTAAAATATAAAAAAACCAAAAAAATTTTAACATTTATTTATTTATTTTAACAATTTCTTTTTTTATTAAAAAAAAATTATTATTATTAATTTTTTTTTTTTAAACAAATTTTTTTCCTTATTTAAAAAAAAAATTCATTTTATTTTTTAAACGAATAAAAATTTAAAATTTAAAATTTAAAAATTTAAAAAATTAATTAAAAAAAATTAAAAATTTTAATTTATTTTATTTATTTATTTTTTTATCGATTTTTTAAAAAAGGTTTATTTTTTATTTTAAAAAATAATTATTATATTAAAAAAAAATTTAAAACATTTTTTTATTATAAATTTTAAAATATATAATTATTATTTAAAAAAATTTAAGTTTAAAATTTTTTAATTTAAAATCATAACATATATGAATATTATTTAAAAAAAAATTAAACATATGGAATTTTTAAAATTTAAAATTTAAAATTTATATTTATTATTTAAAAAAAAAAATTAAAAAAGAAAAATTGGTTTGCCTACCCCTCCGCTGCCCATGGTGGTGGAGCGTTGGGCGGAGGGTCCTGCGCGTAGGCCCTCCGCCCACCGCCGCGCCACCACGGGCGGCCGGGGGGCGGGTGTCCGATTCTTCATGGTGGCACGGTGGTGGGCGAAGGGCCTACGCGCAGGACCCTCTGCACATCGCCCCGCCACCACGGGTGGCCGGGGGGTGGGCAAACCATTTTTTTTTTAAATAATAAATATAAATTTTAAAAATTTTGTATGTTTAATTTTTTTAAAAATAATATTCATATATGTTATGATTTTAAATTAAAACATTTTAAACTTGAATTTTTTTTAAATAATAATTATATATTTTAAAATTTATAATAAAAAAAATGTTTTAAATTTTTTTTAATATAATAATTATTTTTTAAATAAAAAATAAATGTTTTTAAAAAAATCCATTAATTTTTTTTTTTTTTTCCTTAAGTAATTTTTAAAATTTTTTAAATTAAAAATAAAAAAATTTAATTCCTTTAAATTTTTTAATGATTTTTTTTTAATAAGAAAAAGATTTTGTTTTAAAAAAAAGTTAATAATAATAATTTTTTTTAATAAAAAAGAAATTGGTTAAAAAAAAAAAAATTAAATGTTAAAATTTTTTGGGTTTTTTTATATTTTAATATTTTTTTGGTTTTTTTTTTTTTTAAATAATTTTCATATTTTTTTGTTTTTTATTTTATTTTATAATTTGAGTTAATTTTTGTTTTTTTTTTAATATTAATTTTACTAGTTTTTTATTTTTTTCGTTATTTTTTTTTATTTTTTTTGAACTAGCTTGTTTTTTTTTTTCCATAGTTTTTGCTAATGTTTTTTTCAATTTCTATATATATATATATATATATATATATATATATATATATATATATCTTCTTTTATGGATTATAAAATAATTTTTTTTAACATTTTTTATTTTTCATTTTTTGTCTTTTTTATATATATTTTTATATATGTTTTTTAGAGACAATTATTTCATGTGGATTGAAAATTTAAATAAGGATGTATAAATATGTAGAATATCAAAAATGCAAAATATTGACCTTCTTTAAATATGCAAAACAATAAAAACCTCACTACAAAAAAAATAAAAACAAGAAAATATGAAGAAAAATACCACTTCCAAAGTTATTAAATTTACAAAATCATTATTTACATTTCATATATTATAAAATTAAAAGTAAAAAAAAAATAAGCCTCTTAAAAAAAGGGCATGGTGTAGAATTACCACTTTTTTAATTCAACATCAAAATCACTACCATTCTAAAACACAATGTACACAAAAAAATTTTATAGTGCCAAAAGCTATGCTCTAAAAAAAACATGTGTGTTCTGCATCATCCCTTTTCAAAATCGGGTCACTCTTTTGCTATCTCTACAAAACGGGTAACAGTATTAGTTCTCGTTTCAAAGTTTACATTGTTAACATTCTATTTCATTTTCAAGAGCAGAAAAGTTATTGTAGGTCCTTTTCATGATTCCAGTCACATTCCTTTGATTTCGTGCTTCTTTGGTCATGATGGTCTTGTAGGCAACACATTGAGTTGCTTTGTGTCCAAATTTATGACAAGAGAAACATTGGCCATTGAAGAAATTCCTGCGATTATCAAACCTACTGTCCAGGTGATTGTAGTTTCCATAGACATTCATTCTTGAGGCAAATTGAGAATGATTTACCTACAGTTGGTTGTAGCTTCTGTTCATCCTTGAAGTAGATTGCCCCCGATTTACTTGGTGATCTATGTTCATCCTTGAAGTAGATTGACCTTGATTTACCTGGTGATCTGCTATATGCCTTTGTTGTCGATTGTCAACCTGTTCACTTCTCCTTGTTGCATCAAGATAACTTTTGGAGGTGGATGGCTTCTGTGCTTGAGATGCTTCTTCAGAATATCCAAGACCTATCTTGATTAGAGGAGAATGCTACACTTTGATAATCTCATCTAAAGTTTTAGATCCTTTAGCAAATCTAAGATTAAGAGCTTTTGTTTTCTCAATATCTTTCCTAAGTCCCACAATTTCACATTCTAACTTTTCATTGTGTTTTTCCCTTTCAGCAAGTTGGAATGTCAGAGTATCTATGATCATACTCTTTTCTTCTAAACAGATTTTAAGTTTAGAAATTTCTTCATAGAGATCATCTTCATCTATAGCATCCAAGAAATCATCATCTTCAAAAGCCATCAAAAGTCTATAATCATTACATTTCTCATCTTCATCACTAATTAAAAATCCATCACTATCTTCATGAGTATAATATCTCTTCTTACTTACATTATTTTTCCTGTTCCATCTAACTGGTTCCTTACCTTTGTCAAGCTTATCTTTATGAGGAAACTTGGTTGCATAGTGACCGACTCTTCCACAAGCAAAGCATTTGAAAGGTAGCTTACCTCTGAATCTTCTAGAACCCCGTTGAAGGTTCTTGACAAAGTTTGATTCTTCCTCTCCTTCTGACATATGTCCTGACTCATTGTAATCTCCTTTTCCTGAAGCTTTGAATGTAGCTTCTCTCCTGTCTGATGGTCCCCCTTTTCTCATTTCGAAAGCAGTTAGGATTCCGTGCAGCTGTGACATGGTAATGCTCTGTAGATCCTGCTTTTCTTCTATGGCATAAACTTTTGATTCAAACTTAGAAGACAAAGATCTTAACACCTTTTCAACCAAAGTAACTTCTTTTATTTCTTCACCCAAGTTTTTCATACGATTAACAATCTCATCTATACGTAAGAAATAATTATCCACACTTTCATCATTGTGCATTCTGAGATTTTCATATTGAATTCTGAGAGTTTGCAGTTTTGCACGTTTTACCTGATCATCTCCTTCATAGCTTAGAACGGTCTTATCCCATATTTCTTTTGCAGTTTTGAGCTACATAAACTTAAAGAATTCTAATCGAGATAAACTCCCTAATAGAGTATTGACAGCCTTTGCATTTGTTTCATACTGCTTCTTACCAGCCGTATCCGTAGGAGTTGCTGATGGAAATGTGTATCCTGCTTCCATGATATCCCAAACTTATGTACCAAGAGATTGAAGATAGGCTGTGATTCTTACCTGTCAATAGACGAAGTTGCCCCCATCAAAGATTGGTGGCCTGATAAATGCCTCTTTTTCGTAGTTGCTCATGATGATAGATCTTCCTTCAAGTGATCAAGCTTCTTCTGAAGGACCTGCTTTGATTCCAATTGTTGGAAATAATACTGAGAGGGGGGTGAATTAGTGTTATCAAATCAATTCTTTTTTATTTCACAATTAGATTTGTATACGCTACTTCAGTTAGGGGAAACTGCGTATATACGCTATTGTGACTAAAGCAACCAGCGTATATCAGTAAACTTATGATTCATTAAATGTTGATCTTGAATTAGTGCATCAGAACTTCATTAACCATAAGAACAGTAAACAGGTGCAGTAAAACAGAGCAGATCATCACACACATGGACACAAGATATAAGGTGGAAACCCAATGTGGGTGAAAACCACCTACTGCAATTCGTCTCTATCTTCTTTTAATAAGAAACTTCTTTTTACAATGTTTCTGTACTGGTGCAATCTTATACTAGTACACAGGCTTCTACCTGCAGAAGGCTACAACCTTCTCTTGTTCTCCAGCTTCTCCTGGAAGGGAGCTACAACACCCTTAGCTCTTGTACTAGCTAATGTACTAATACGTAGGTGCTGACCTACAGAAGGCTACAACCTTCTCTTTTCTTCCAGGGACCACGTTTCATAAATTTTCAGACTGGATCCATCAATAACAATAATCAAACATCAAATACATCTGCATCAACCAATCTCCTTTGCTTCAATCAAAACTGAATCAAACAATTACTTCTATGAATGTTGTAACTAGAATACATTGACAGTAACCAGAAACCAATCCTGAACCCAGAACACTGCAGCAATAAACAAAAGTGGTTAAAACATATTTCATGAGACGTACGCTACTTCAATATGTAGAACCTACGTGCATACACTTCTGTATTAAGGCCAACCAGCATATACGTTGCTTTGACTTACTGAACTAGCGTGTATACGCGCCTCTACTGTGTCGAACCTGCGTATAGATCTATAAAAGATAATTTACCCTTTTCACTTATTCAGACATCAGTTATACCCAGATTATCAGATTTATAGATCAAGTCATGTGCCAAATATAACAGATCAAAATCACACAAAGATATTACTATTCAAGCCTTAAGATCTTGACCCATTGATAGAGCTTATCCTTCTTCTAGCGCTCAGGTTCCTCCTTGGTTCAGATCCAGCTATGCACCATAACCCAATTCTAGATCTTTCTCTTCATAAGATATTCAATGCTTGAGTGAATGCCTTTGCCAAATGATCTCCTTCCCTTTTTATAGTCTTAGGCCTTACTCAATACCATGGTCCAAAACCATAGAGAATCAATACCATGGACCCAATACATGGGTTTAACACTTCAGATGAGATATCATGGTTCAAAACCATACATTCAAATACCAAGGATTAAATACCATGGTCCAAAAAACAAGTTTTCCCACATGTACACGCTTTTCCTTGCATGAAAGTGCATGCATGCGTATACGCGCCTTATGATCGTCGAACCCGCATGTATATGTGACTTGGTTAGGAGGAACCTACGTATATCTCTAATTCCTTCATTCTGAGAGCTTGAACTGTGATCTGTCATCTGAGTGAGTTGCCATCAAGGACAACACCTGTGTCATAGTGCCAAACCTGTGTCATAATGCCAATAATATCCATTGCTCTTTGGAAAGTGGCTCCATCATTCATTAACCCAAAGGGCATTTCACATACATGAAAGTGACCCATGGTGTAGTGAAGGCAGTTTCATCCGGATCATCAGGGTACAATAAGACTTGGTTATAACCTGAGAAACCATCTAACAAGGAAATCCTACTAGACCCTACTACCTTTTGCAATATATGATCCATTTTAGGTAACAAGTAGTTGTCTTTAAGAGATACCTTATTTAGATTTATGAAATCAATACACAGTTTGATTTCTCTAGTTTTCTTTCTAGTAGGCACAATGTTGGACACCCATTTAGAGTATCTAATAGGAAGTATAATTTTTTCATCATACATCCTTTTTACTTTTTTCTTCATCTAAGGCATTAAGACAGGATTGATCCTATGAAGTTTTTTCTTGAATGGTTTTTGATCTTCTTCGATTGGGATTTTGTGTTGTATGATACTGGTGTCATATGCTTTTAGGTCCTCATAGCTCCACGCAAAGACATCTATGAATTCTTTCAAAAGAGCTGTATATCATTGTTTTGTGGTAATAGGCAGTGATATTGAGAGTTTTTTCATTTTTGGATTTTGTTCACTACCTATATTGCATTATTCTGTGTTTTCCCCTATGGGTTCCATTTTTGGATTTTTTGCTACATCATTAAAATAAAAAAGTTCTTCTAAAGTAGATAGACCCCTTGGCAGAACATTATCTTTAACCTGGAGTACTTCAAATTCTTCTTTTTCTGGATGAATCTCATGTAATTCTAATTTATGTACATATTTACTCACTGAAATATTTACATCTGAATCATCAAGCTGTTTATCTACACTAACATATTCAACAATATGATTCCCTACTTTAGAGACTGGAAATTCAATAATCTGATCTTCCTCTTCACAAACGGAATCTATGTTATTTTCTTCATACTCCTCCTTGGATTGCAAAAAAAATTCAATCTTCTTATCACTTCCAAATACCTGCCAATGTCTCATATTATCAGGTACAACAAGACAATGTTTAACCTCCACTGTATACTATTTGTTTGGATGAGGAATTTGGTAGGTGCTAGCTAAAAAAGATAAACCATTGGCCAATACATTCTGATTCCTTGGAATGACAAAAATTTCATATTCTTCAAAAGTTCTTAAAAAGTCAAGGACAACGTTCCTATAGTTTCTCAACCTAGGATGTTTTGTAGCATATTCTTCCTTGATCTATTTAATAATTAATTGATAATCTCCTTGAACATCAATTCTTTTGGCACATAACTTATTCAATAGTTTCAATCCTAAGAGAAGTGCCTCATATTCTGCTATATTATTGGTGCAATGAAAATTGAGTTTATAGGAATGACCTTCTATATGATTGTCTCCTGGATTGGACACCAAAACATGTGTCCCTGAACCTACTTTGCTATAAGAGCTATCAAAGCTCATGTTTCGAAAAGGTTCAGTTTCAGTGCTTTGCTGCACAATTAGAGTCTGATTTTCCTGTTTTTCATCAATATCATTTTCTTGTTGGGTGACCTGTGCATCAATTCCCTCATCATTGTAAAGAATGGAGTCCAGGTCAAAATGAATAGAGTAGAGAGGGTAGTTATGCAGTTTATCTTGACTGTTGACCATGTACTTCATTAAGGTTTCCCTATACAGTCTTCTATGTTGACCAAATGCTGGTATAGTGGCATAGGCCATGTCCATTTGCAGGGTTCCTTGTAATTTTTCTCCCCATGAGCGTGACAAGAGCATGCCATACTTTGGGGGAATGTTCGCAACCACTATATCTATCACTAGACTTTTAGCAGGGATTTGCACCAAAGTGACACACAAGTCTTTGATAAGACCTAGGCACTTGACTTTGCTAGAGTCAAAGGAAAACAAATCTTTGTATTATATAGTGATATCTAGTCGTAGTTTCTCCATGACTTCTTTTGGCATTAGATTATGAGATGCTCCTAAATCTAGCATAGCATTATGAAGTATTTTATCATGAATATTAAAAATGACATAAAATGGAGGGACTCCTCCTTCTTGTGGTTTGCATTCTACCTCGGGCCCAAATAGGAGATCACGTTGATCATCACTCAAATTTACATAATCAATTTTCTCCCCAGTGTTTAAATCCTTCAGGACCTGAGTCCTGTATACATTATTGTTGACTAATTCAGTTAAGGGGATAGAAATTTTCAACTTTGAAAGTTCATTTTCTACACTGAACGGTGTTTGCTTTTTAAGCTGATTTGAAAAATCAGACTTATCAGCGATTAGTTTTGTGGCCAGTTCAATTTGTTGGCTGGTATAAGGTAGATCAATTTGAGTGTTTTTAGAAGTGGTATCAATGGTCCTTTTTATAACAGGTTCTGATGACTTCTTTCCAAGAGTTTCTGTGGTTTTCTTAGGGGGATTTTTTGTTGTTTTCTTGGGATCAGAATCAGAGACCTTCTTAATAAGATTTTCAACATTCTTTTTAGTTGCAGTATCTTGATTTTTATTACTTCTAAGATTGTACTGCCTATGTACTTCCATTATAGCATTTTCAAATCCTTTTTTGTATTCCTCTGACTCTTCAGAATCCATTTCAATCTGGGTAATAAGAAAAATTTCATGTTCCTCTTGAGTGAAGAACAATGTTTCATATTCATTTACCCCTACCAAATTAATTTGGTTATCATCCAAATCTTCCACAATATTCCCCTCATCATCCATGTAATTTTCCTGAAAAGGAGGTCGAATCTGCTGATCTTGTCCCTTTTTCTCTCTTTGTTTAATTTGGGGAGTATTTCTTTTAAAATTTTGGTTTCTGGTTTGTTGAACATTTTGGTTTTGACTTGTTTGATTTTGTTCATTAAGTTTCACTCTTTGCATCATTTGATTCACTACTCTGACTAGGTTATCAATCTTATGGTCAACAACAGAAGTAGAAGGTTCTTCTTTTATGGTTACTTTGCATTCAGACTTCAATTTGGTTTTATCATCCCTGATGTTGGATTCAACTTTAATTGCATTTGCTTACATTTATTCCAAAGTTGTTGGGTCTCTTTCCCTAAGTTGATACTCCATATCTACATCGAAACCATCTGGAGAATCAATCAAGGCTAGGCTAGGAGAGGGCTTGATGTCTTATGGGATGGCATTGTAAATAGTATTGAATCTTTCACAATACTCTTCCATAGCTTCATTGGGTTTTCTTTTTAACCTTTTATATTTGTTTAGGAGTTGTAGTGGGTTCTTCTTGATCTCCCATATAGCTAAAAAATCTTGATGGAAAGAAACAAGATTAGATATGCTTCCTACAGGTAAACCTCTAAACCACTTCTTCACATCACCTCCTAAGCTCTAGGCAAATAATCTCTTTTTAACATTGGCCTCATCCACTTCCTGGAGGTCAAACACATCATTCATCCTATCTACATGCTGTTGGGCAGTATAAGCACCAGTATTGTCAAAGGTCAGAATTTTGGATGGATAATTTGCAGGCATAGCATTTAGCTAGCTTGGTAACACCAAGGGAGCATACCTTCCTACCATAACTGTCTTGGTAGATTGAGTTGAGGGTGGACCTAGTGGAGGTGTATTTTAGATCACTACAAGACTAATAGGTATAGTAGTTTGAGAAACCAGAGGTAGGGATGTTGAAACTACAGAATGAGTAGGACTAGGAGACTGTAAATGTACAAACTGTGAGGACTGACTATATAAAGAGGCTGCTGCAATAGTCCAAGCAGAGAATTCAACAGATTTCTGAATGAAAGCTTCTCCTATATCTTGGTCCAATACTAAAACTAGACCTTGTAATTTGGCAAATTGTTGTAAAGGTTCAAGATCAATATCTATTTCAAGGTCTTGGGCTTGGGAGGTATATGGTTGTAGTATGGCTTTATATATGATAGTTTGATCTATGAAAGCCTCAGAATTAGATCTAAACAAACTTTGTTGAAAAGGCAAATCAAATTCTATGTCTTGTAAAGTTTCAAACTTCTCTGGAAGAGAATTTGATCTTGACAAAGGGGTATTTTCCAGAGGAGAATTGAATCTAGATAGGGGTATATTACTACCTTGACTCTTGGTAAGGCTCCTTTTTCTCACCAATTTCTCAGGGTCATATACAATTTTAGCAGGGTTGGGATTTGGATGAGATCTAGTATAAACTCTTGTGGGAGCCAGGGTTATGAAAAATCATCACACAAAAAATAAAAATTAGGATCTATAATCTAACATATATCTACAAAATCAACCTCAGATCATGTATTTCATATTGATACAACAATTACTTACTGAAATACTGATTTTTAAACCAAGGAATAATAATGTTTTGGATTAAAATGTATTCTTCCCTAGTATGCTCGCCACTATGTTATCGTTCTGTATTTTTGAGGTTATAGGAGTAAATACATTAGACAACATCAAACCACTTTTGAAGCTGGAATCTAGCCTTTCCAGCTTCAGAGAGGGCTCTCTCTTTATGATATAACTTGGTTTTTAAGTTGATTTTAGGCTAGTTATGATTATGCTTGGTTGTTTGTGTAGAAATTCGCACTCTAGATCAACAGATTATGCAATATACTAAAACACAATACAAGATCTACTTCTACAACACTTTGTGGAAGCTTAATCGAATTAAGCAATATCAAGAGAACGCATATAACTGAGAATGAGAAATCAATCACACATAACACAGAAGAAATAACCCGGGGAAAGCCTCAGCCTAAAACCCCAATCTCTGTATTAAAATACAAGTGGAAATCTTGTTCAAGTTACAAAAAGAATTAGCTCTCAAGCTATCCTACTCCCTTTGCAATCCTTCTCAAGCCCTCCAAGCCTCCTATTTCCTTGCGCAGTTTTTCTTGGGGTCCAGTGAAGCAACATGTGTGAATTAGCCTCATCACACTCACTAAACCTGAAGAAGTAACTGCTCAATCCTCAAGGAAAGAATTCCTTTTGCATGTAAGGAATCTTCACAATGGAATATTCTAGCAACTGATAGTACATTGCCCCTCCATCTAATCTCAACTAGGTCTCTGTCTGAACTGACATGCATGAGTTATTTATGAGATAATACTCAGTTATCTAAAGTGCAGTAGTTACATGCATGCAAGCATTAACTAACTGAACTTACATTAATTCAACAAACTGTTTGAATAAATCTAATTGGACTTGACTTAGTTAACTGAGCCAACTAATTACAACTCAAATTACAACTCATCCTTATCTCTTTAACTAATGGATAAATTCCTCAATTAATGGAGAAACTATTGCATGTCCCCACATAGACTTCATGTTTGATTTTCCTTAACTAATTAACTCAAGATGAATTAATTAATTATTTTACAAATAGCTGGTAAGATCGAATTCGAATTTTACTTCACTATTTAGTTTAGGGACTGACTAAAATAGGAAGGTATCCCGAAATACTATTTATAGAATGCTATTTTTAGCACTTCCATTTTTCCATCCATTGTTGCTAAGATCAACGCTGGCTGAATTGCTATTTATAGCAATTCTATTTTTAGCATATCTTGTTGCTATTTTCAGCATTCCCTCTCAACAAGAAAGGGATTATCAGTAACCCCAATCTTGTCTCAGTGGAACTCGAACTTGCATTTTGACAATGCCTTATTCAAAATATCTGCATCCTGTTCCTCGATTGAAACATACAGCAACAACATGATCCTCTTGATCACACAATCTCGAAGATGGTGATATCAGATATCTATGTGCTTGGACCTGTCATGAAAAACTGGATTCTCAGAGAATTTGATACAACTTTGGTTATCGTGGTAGATCATTGTAGGATCCATCATCTGACCAAACAATCCCACTAGAATCTTCCACATCCAAATGGCCTCACATGCAACCTGACTAGCAACCATGTATTTAGCCTCTACTGAGCTAAGTGCAACTGATCTCCGTTTCCTGCTGTACCTGGAAAATGCAGCTGAACCAAGGTTGAAGATTCCTCAAGAAATTCTCTTCCAGTCTGATGGACTCCCTGCCCAATCTGCATCGGTGAAGCCCTGAAGCTTCACTCCCTCTGTCCATTTGTACCACAATCCGAACTGAGATGTTCCTTTGAGGTATCTCAGCACATGCTTCACTGCCTTCCAAAATAGCCTGGTAGGCTGAACCATAGCTTGACTCAGTTGGTTCACCGCAAAGCATAAGTCAGGTGTGTTCACCAGATACATAAGTGAACCCACCAGTTGCCGATAAATAGTAGTAGCTACTACCTCACCTGAAGTAGCATCCTCCTTCCTCCAGTTCTTAGCTATAGGAGTCTGCATGGGCTTGCACTTCTCCATGTGAAAGCACCTGAGTATCTCATTGGCATACTTCCCCATCTTTCTGCCATACCTCCATGCCTAGAAAGTAGCACATAAGGCCCATGTCCTTCATCTTGAACTCTCTTGCAAGGTCCTCCTTGCAGGATTGTATCAGCTGATCATCACCTATCAAAATCAGATCATCGACATAAATAACAATGATCAATCGTTTACCTTCTACCATGATGTGGTAAAGGTTCACATTTTCTTCACTCTTGGTGAAGCCCAAACCGGTGAAATAGCTTCCAATCCTGGTGTACCAAGAACGGGGTGCTTGCTTCAACCCATACAAATCCCTCTTGAGTCTGCACACATGCGACTCATGATCGAAGGTCTCGAAACCCTCTCGCTGCTCAGTGTACACCTCCTCCTCAATATTCCTATTGAGGAATGTTGTCTTCACATCCATCTGGTGGATCTTCCACCCCATTTGAGGTGATAGTGCCAATATTGATCTAATCAATGAGTACCTTGCTATGAGAGCAAAGGTCTCATCGTAGTTGATCCCCTCGACCTGTGAGAAACCCCGGGAAACAAACCTTGGCTTATGTTTCTCAACACTGCCATCAGCTTCCTGCTTTACCTTCCAAAGCCATCTGAAACTCACCACTGACTTGCCCTGAGGCCTTGGGACAACATCCCACACACTATTCCAAATGATAGAGTCATACTCCTCTACCATTGCATCAACCCAGACTAGTTGCTACACTGCCTCCTCAAATGAAGAAGGTTCGGTATCTACACACTCCCCAACTGGGGCCATGTACCCAGTGTACCATTCGGGCAACCTCCTCTGCCTATGCTGAGAAGATGGTTGTCCCACATTCTCTCGTGCATCCAGCATCAATCTGTCAGCTTCCCTTGAGCGTTTCCACCCATATTTGGAAGTATCAGCATGAGTGGATGTCTCCACTCCTGAATCCTCTGCATGCGGTTGCTCTGCATCAATCTGAAGCTCCTCATCCTTAGGAACTGAAAGTTACTCATCTACATGCAAATCGAGCTCCCTCTCAAGTGATAAGCGCATAGCTTTCTACTCTTCAAACTTCAGATCCCTGCGTACCACTGTCCTCTGAGTGGAAGGCAGGTACACCCGATAGTTGTGGGGTGTATCTGTGTACCCCACAAGTATTCCAAACTCAACTGTTGGGTCAAGCTTCTTCTTGGCATCTTTAGTCACATGATAGTAAATTGATGATCCAAATATTCGGAAGTGACTTACATTAGGTCGCTTCCTGGAATAGGCCTCCACAGGTGTCTTCATCCCCAGTATATGGTGCAGGCTTCTGTTATGCAAGTATATAGCTATATTGCATGCCTTAGCCCACAAATGCAGTGGTAGGCTTTGGTCATGCAACATCACTCGAGCTGCTCCCGCAATTTATCTATTCTTCCTTTCAGCCACCCCATTCTGATGTGGGTTATGGGGTTATTCCTTCTGCAGTGCAGAAGTCTTTAAATTGTTGGGAGACATACTCTCCACCATTGTCGCTATGCAAGGCTTTTATTTTCTTTCCATATTCTTTCTTTGCCAAGGCTTTAAATTCACAAAACCTCAAGAAGGTCTGATCCTTCTTTTGCATAAGGTAGATCCAACATCTATGAGAAAAATCTTCAATAAAAATAACATAGTACCTTTGTTTAGCGGTGGAGGTTGTAGAGAAAGGTCCACAAACATCTGAGTGAACTTGCTCCAGGATTGCTCCAGCTCTACTGTCTCGATCTAGAAAGGAAGATTTCACATACTTACCTAAGGTACAACCTTGGCATATAGTCATCTGCTCAATTTTTCCCTTGGGTAATCCAGTAGAAATCTGTTGCATGATCTTCAGGGCTCCATGGTGAAAGTTGTTATGCTCCTATAACAATAGGTGTCATATATCATGATTGACTTGGTTTAGCTCTGAAATATGTACATACCTTTGCTTGTTGCAAATGTTTTCCATATTTGTAAAAAATCAAAAATTAAAAAATGTAAAGAGGGTATGCCCTAAAAGAAAAATCAAAGGGCAAAAAGAATAAAGAAAAGGTCAAAAAATGAAAGAAAATGAACCCCAAGAAAAGGAAAAAGACCATGAAAGTGTGCAAGTCCAAATGCCACTGCTATTTCACTTTTTGTATAAAGATTGTGTGCAACTTGTTACTTATGCCACAATCCATGGTAACCAAATAGTTTAATCTTGGTTATTCCATGTTTTGAATTTCATGTTTATAGATATAGAGAATAAAATCTGACCAAACTGTTTAATCTTGGCAGATAAGTAGATAGGTAGAGTGAATAAAAGGATGCTCAACAGTTTAATTTGAGCCCTTGGATGTAATAAGGTTAGACTTAGATAGATTTCCATTGTAAAAGAAAAAGAAAAGTTTGATAAGGGTTTGCCAGTTTAAGTGCACCCTAATAAAAGAAGTAAAAATGGTAGGATGTGTAGGTGGGTAAGTAGATGATTGGTTGCAGAATTATGTATGATGAATGGTTAAGTTAAAAGCTCAAATATTTTGCTTTCATCACTTTGACAAAGTATGGATGACAATGAAGACATTTACATTAGAGACAAAGGTCAAACTAATTAACCTCCTCACTCATTTTTCCCTAAATTTTACTAATTTCCCATAAAAACTAAAAGCACCAACCACCTGAAAGTTAAAGGGGCTTAGAGCATTTCTCTGACTTCTGGAGGGACCGGACCCTCAGCCCAATAACTTGTAAGGCCTAAGTGTTAAAACCCCTTCATAATTCATTCATCCCCCTTCAAAAGCTTTTCCCAAGTAAAATCACTATTTTACTTTGGAAAAATAAATGGTTCCTTATAAAACCCCCCAAACACATTTTAGCCTAAGTCATAATGTTGGATGATGAATGTATTTTCGGAAACATTTACTTAGTGCATTTTCTTTTTCCATAGTCATATTAACTTTTAATTTTATTATTATTTAACTCCCAAAACAAATAACCCCTTCCCGTATTATTAATTAAAACCCCAAAACAAATAAATATCCCCTCCCGATGGTTTGAAAAATAAACCATAAAAAAAGTTAATTAAATTGGATTAATTAATCGAATCATGATTAGTTAAGAACCAAACCCCCGATGTATTAAAAAAGGGATTAATTAATCACTTGGATTAATTAAAAAACCTCTCCACCAATCATATCACCCCCGATATAATTAAGTCATTTTCATTATAATCGGTTCCCTCCATTAACTCCTTGCCACTTCCCACTGCCAACTACCATTCGATTAACCTCCCCACATCTAACAGCTCTAGCCCATATCACATAGACCTTTGGACCAAACGTTAACTGTGCAATACGAGTGGTTTTGACTTTTCACCAGTGCTACGTGTCACTCGATCTATGGCATTGCGCGACCCTCCGCCAAAACCACCAACCTCCCAAAAGCAGTGCGATGAAAACCATTACTGCTCCCATTTACCGCCTCCACTAAACAACAAAGTGTCCCATCAATCAGTTGCCGCCAACTGTCATTTTCATTCACCTGCCAAAAATCATTGACTTTGTGCATAAAAACAAAAATGTTCATTTTTTTCCCTTTTTTCCCGAGAAAGTGACTTCTGCCTTCCATGCATGCACAAAGTACGTCCAGTCCAGCAACTGACTTCCAACTGTCAACCGCCATCAGTTACTGAACTCCAAACCACTGTGGACTACTGTGCGCACCCTGAAAAGCCTTCACTATAGCCATTTGTCCAGACAGTCAACCAAAAACAAGTATTTACCGCATTTCCCTCTCAAAAACCCTTTTTTGTACTGAATTTCCACTAAATTGATCTAAACCCAAATTATTTAATACAATTAAGCTATTTTCTTAGTCCCCAGACTTCCCCAAGCACCTATTTTTCCTAAAATTCCTTGAAAACCCCCAACTTTCTTCCTTGAAAACACAAGAACCAAGGATGGAAGCTCCTGTTTCCCTAAATGTTGCTCCAATCACTACTCCCCACAGGGATTTGGACTACCTCCCCTTGGCCGATAAAGATTTTCAAATCAAAGACCTTACTTTTGATGATAGCCCCTTGAAATTCTACTACAAGTACTAAGACAATTACCTGAACCACTCTGATAACGTAGGTCTTTGGGAATCAAATTTTTATAGGACAAAATGACCTCCTCATCAACTCAGAGGTGAAAGATAGAATGACTGAAGCAAAGACCACAATTGCAGGGCTTGATTCCACATTAACGCTCTCTGCACACTGCTAACCTGCTTTATAAAGTTTGTTACCAAGCATAGAGGAGCGTTAGTCACCTTGTTGACTCAAGTTGTTAGACCAGGGGGAGCATTAGTGAAACTAAGGGAAGTTAAATGGGTCAAGCCAATGAATCTGCTCACAAATATCTAGATATTTATCCCTAAATTTGCTCAAGAAAAGTAAGGAAACTCCAAAAAACAAGATATTTGGAGAACTTCCAATCTGAGAATGAAGGAAAATGGGAAAAAGCTTGAAAACAAGGCAGGTTCATAGCTTTTTCCCTAATGAACTCTAGGAGGAGCTTGGCAACCCTAATTCAATTGCTACATAAGCAATGAGAGGGCCATTGTGAAAGGGGTTAGAGCATTTGGAAGGATAGCCCGTTAGGCTGTTGTGAAATTTTCATACACTTGAAGAAGTGAGCTAAAGGAGAGAGAGAGAGAGAGGAAGAAGGAGCAAAGGAAGGTTGATACAACGGATGGTTGTATTCACTCTTTCATTATAAATATAGAATTGCAGTTGTGTTCCCTACTCCATAGTGTCGGTAATGCTGCTCATTTATTTGTTCATTCTGATGCTTGTCGAGATGAGTAATTAAGTTATACACTAATATATGTTTATTGTGCATTCTTACATTAGTTTTCAAGAGTGTATGCTGTGATTGGTTTGCCTTGTCCTTTGTGCAGGAATTGTCTTGGAGCCAGCCTTGAAGGAGTTTTCTTGCCACCTAGAGATCTCCAAACAAATCTAGAAGGAACTAAAGGTGATCCTCTTTCCATACCTTGTCAATTTATGTTTGATAGATGAACATGTGTGTAACTTGGTAGCTTTTGCAGATAATCTTATAGTCTGTCAAAGGTCTTGGGAAGGCCTTTGAGGGTAGTTTTCATCCTACAATACACCATGCATTTTACCCCATAGCAGAATTGGCGACTCCACTGGGGACTATACATCTAGTTCCCGGTCAACTTGGACTCCTCTCAGTTCTTCTCTTTCTTCTAAGAGCTTCCTACTTCTTCAAATCCTTTTCTGATCCACCAACTATCTTGTTACATCCTACTAGTTTGCATTCTCCTCAAAAACTGATCCTAAAGGCCCTTTGTTTGAGCTATTTCCCTCACTAACGTAGGTTGCCAGGCTAAACAGAGCTTTATAAAGCTCTGTGCCTGTGTACAGGGAGCGTTAGTGGCCCAACTAACTCTCTGTTTACACTGAAATAGAGTGTTAGTCTCCCATTTCCATGATTTCTAGAAGAGTCTATGGACCAAAAGGGGGGGAAACTTGTCTCAGGGACTAAATTAAGATCTACAACTATATTATGTTAACAAATTTGGTGTCCTGAAAATTCATTTTTAGGAAAGTGTTTTAGTTTTTCTCTCCTAAAATACATTTTTTTTGAAAGAAAGACTGATAAATTGTATTCATCCTTCTATTGAAATAGTTGTAAGCTGCTTCATTTTGGTTTTCAGTAGTTGTTAGGAAATATTGGGAAAAAAATATTTTGGTTATGCAAGTTTTGAATGGCTTTAGATGCACAGACGAATCCATGAATATGAGAAAAGATGAATATGTAGAATATGACTTGTTTGCATAAGAAATTGAAAAAAGAATTCAGAGCATCGTTCTGCATGGTTTATTGAGTTGAGAGTCTCACCATATTCATATGTCGACACCCCTACCGAAGACAAAGAATCAAGTACAATAAAATTTAAATTAA
This sequence comes from Pinus tabuliformis, assembly GCA_031772625.1. Classification (NCBI taxonomy): domain Eukaryota; kingdom Viridiplantae; phylum Streptophyta; class Pinopsida; order Pinales; family Pinaceae; genus Pinus; species Pinus tabuliformis. The sequence continues at coordinate 1,434,866,815 of CM062819.1, read as the reverse complement.
AATCAATCAATTTCTCTTTTGAGAAAACCAACATTAGCTATATTAGGACCTTGGGATAAGCATGTAAGTAAACTGCCCAAGGTCGAAAACCAAAACTAGTGTCGTTAACGAGTGAAAAATCCTTCTGCACTCATATTACTAGGACCACTCCACCAACAATGGAGCGAAATACGAGACAACATAAGATTGTAATAGAAGGTAGCCCACCTTCTCTTACAAATCTTTTGGGCATTCTGTGTACTGGGGTCCCTTCAGGGATTTCAAAACTAAGTTGGGGACTCGGGTTTCCTACCCACATAGCATGCTATCTATGACTATGTCCCCCCTGGTAATGTTTGTGATTTGAGGTATCTCTAGTGGCCAAAAATTCTAGGTACTTACACAAGGTGACTGGGATGGGCTGTCCTGGTACCTAAAACAGACGGATCTACTTTGTCTTCAGTTTTTGGGAGGGTGCTCGTCTTCACAAGAGTACTTGGCCCCTCAATCTAAGGTTCGGGCGAAGCTCTAAAGTAACTGTAACCGTACATTTGGCCATCCTTCTCTGTTATTCATTGAGAGACTTGGTTTCATCTCCAGTGATCGGTGCTTATCGAACGAGGTACTTTCCCTCTGTTTGCTGATTGATATATTTAGTGTATTTTTTATTTTTAGGTGCTTGAGTGCTATCATTTTTGAGACTTTAAAGAATATCACATTAAAATCTATTTGATAAAACTTAACAGTTATCATGGCTACATTCGGCCCTTGTCGTCACTCCAGATGATTGTTAGGACTTCCTCCACTCATTATGGAAGATCTACCGAGTTCCACTGACTCGGATTCCTCATCTTTGAGGAATCAGTCTCCTAAATCTCACACGGGATTTGTGTGGATGACTGACGATTCTAGTTTGCCGGAGGATTTCTTCACGGAAGGATTTCTTCCTCACTTTAACACTCCACTCACAAATCCGTCGGATCCTATCGTGGTTCTCGTGGTACCTGTACTTCCTTCTTCAGTAGGTGGAACTTTCCCATCTATCCAGTCGATGACTCAAGGGTTGTGGAATTTTAGAGACACTATTGGTCCTCTACCACTTCCCCAGTCAATGGTCATCACAACACCGGTAATGTGGAATCTCGCTATCCCATTTGTCCTAGGTACAACAACTCACATAACACCCTCTATAAGTGGAACCCAGCAGATGCCAGGTTCCACTCCTATGGTGCCACAATGCATACCTTCGACTAGTGCCACATATAGTGCTCCATATAACACTCAATGTGGCACTATGGGCGCAGTTCCAGTTTACCAACAACAAGGTCGGCCGCCAATGTACAGTTCCAACCTGCAGATTCAGATATCTGTGGGGGTTCCCAATATGCAAATGCTGGTGGAGAATGTCACAGTTCCCCCTCCGTTCTCAGGCACGCATGGACAGTTGCTGATTGACATGAGTGTTCCCTCTGTTAATCAAGGCCATATGGTTAGTTTTGTGTCGGTTGGGAATCCACAAGGGATTCCCAACCAATCCATGGGGGCACCCTACTCACAGACTCAAATGAGTCAAGGGGGCACCGGTTATACTGGGGGTAATTTCATACCCCACTATCAAAATCCTCATGGAAATCAACTCTACAACACCGTACCATAAAGAAACTGCTACACCATGCAACCCATGTACACTATGGGAACCAAATGATGGGAGGAGCACATAGCTCCTCAGGTCATCCGTCATCACCATGGTCTGAGTCAGGAGCACCCAACTCTCTACCTTTTTTGGCAACTTTCGATATTCCCGACTTATACAAATTGACAAATGACCCCATCTACCACAACTTACAATGGCCATCGATCCTGCCTAAAATATCGACTGACATTCCAAAGTTCGACGGAAAACAAGGGGAGGATCCAGGCACCCATATCACCACCTACCATCTCTGGTGTGTTTCAAACTCTATGGTGGATGATAGTGTCCGATTACGTCTTTTTCCTCGCACCCTCATTGGCAATGCCACGAAATGGTATATTGAGTTACCACGTGCGTTAGTAAATACCTTTGACGCTTTAGCGATGGAGTTCCTAAGCAACTTTCAGTTACTTATCCACTATGAGATTGGGACAAAGCTCCTTACTTCATTTTGTCAGAATACCATGACCCACATCTTCGATCATATTCATGAATGGAGACATAATCGGAGGTTGGTCAAAGCTCCCATCCCTGATTTTATCTTAACGGACTGGTTTTGTAAGTCTTGACTCCCACAAATCGCTAGAGATGTTGCTTTAGGTGGTACGGTCACAGAAGACCAATCCATACATCACGCCCAACACTTAGATTTGATTTATTCATAGTCTGGCACTCTTTACGACATCATCCACAATGCTCTTGGTAACCCCAATGCTTCCACCACTCAGCACCCTAGAGCCCACACCGATGGGATTGTCGGCACAACCTTTGGGGTTGTTGTAAAACAACTCAGTGGTTCCATTGCTAAGCTGGTAGTAGACCCCTATACCAAAGCGACTGCTCTTCCTGCCACTGCGATAAACTTTATGCAGTCTACACAAAAATCCGGTGGCAAGAACAAGAAGAATAAGAACAAGACCGCTCCTTTTGAAGAGCAGTCATCCAAGCAGCCCAACTCGAAATAGAAGGCCGTTGCGCCTACTGATGAGGAAAAGGATAAAGGCACCAGATATCCATGCAAACTCTATCTTGAAGACCACGTAACCTGGTGTTGTCCGCGTCTTCAAGAATGCACAGATTACCTTGCCAAAAGGGATTCTGGTAAGGCACCTGCTGTCCTTAGAAATCCTTTTCCTACTCAACAGCAGCAAAATCTCATTGCCAACCAACCACAACCCACGCTAGGGGGCAGCGATGGTTCACAACATCCTTCAGCTGGTGAAGGAATTTCTACCGTTTACACATTTGAAATGGTAGAACTCACCACAAGAGCCAAATCTTATGGAGCTCCTGTCACTTTGGCAGCAGAACCATCCTCAGGTCAAAACCCATCACCACCCAATGATCTACATATCGAAAGGCCGGTTGAGGACTTTGTAATTTGACCCCCCAAGGGGGCACTTCGATGCACAACACACAATACATCTGCACGTGCCGCCCAACACTACAACATCGTAGAGGATTTGGCGCAAGCACCATCGGCTATGTCAGTGCTCGAAGTATTACAAACATGCCCCAACCAACGGAAAGCTTTTCTTTTGGCTATTGAAGGTATTGACCCTACAGATTCCATGCTTGCTATTTTCGACATGGACAAGTGTAAACCTCCCCTTTCCCACCAGCTTGCATTTCGAGTGCATATCAATTCGAAAGGTAAAGGTATACACTGAATTATCATCAACGAAGGTGCTTCAACCTATGTCATGTCAGCTTCATGTTGGCTCGTTGTGGGTTCCCCAACCCTATACCCACTATCGAACTCCCTTAAAGCTTTCAACGGCCACACCTTTATCCCAAAAGGATACCTAGCCAGTTTTCCCATCACATTGTATGGGAAAACAGTAACGATGGACGTAGAAGTCGTGGACAAGAAACTCGACTATAATCTGTTGCTGGGTCGCAGTTGGACATATGCCATGATGGCCGTTGTATCCACTGTCTTTCGTATCATCCTATTTCCATTGGATGGAAAGGTCATTACAGTGGATCAGTTGTCTTTCTGCATCCTGATTATTCACCATTACCAAGTGGCTCCGTACCCCTAGTAGGAGGTGGAACTGACAGTTATGTCAGTATTGGTACCGGTCTATTGAAGGCTTCTTTCCTTATGGGTTTTTTTTCCTCTTCAGCCGCCCTAGGTTTCACAAGCAGTCAATATGCTTTCATCAATTCCTCATGAACTGCTTGATCCCTGGATCATAACGGCGCCTTTAGACCTTAACACATTCGGAGAACAGATGCTGCTATCACCAGCTGAATCGGCCTACCAAGGCATTCAATCCACATCCACATCTCCGGTCATGTTGGCTATTGCCAATGGTAGCACTGCCCTTCCCATAACCGCTCCTCCTTTAGATCCGCTCGATCAACTCCTATCTACAGATGAAACTATTCGAGAAATCATGAGTTTTGAAGAGTAACATTGGGAGGATTGGCATATTTTGGTTTTGACATCTGATTCAGACATGATGCCTCTTCAAATCCTGTCCGCTGACATAAATGAAATCATTTTCCCACCCTATACAAGCATCCAAACTTTTGGGGTGGAAGGAAATACGGGTGACACTTCCAGGTCATTTCCCATAGAGATTTCAGTCACGACAGGCATCGTGGAAGACACCCAGATGCGAGCAGATTACAGTCCTAAGGAAATCGCTAGCTCCACCTGCCTACACGAGGAATTCCATGTTGACTTTGTTTGGTCTCACAAGGAAATGCCCAACTTTAATCCGTCATTTGTCGCACATGAGATCCAACTTTACGATGAGGCAAAACGAAATAGGTGGCTAATCTCTTCCCTAGAAATAGCCGTTGAACCCATGCTCAGCCCTACTGCCGAAGAAGAATACCTACTATACCTAAATAGCTAGATAAGACCCATCGAGATGCTGATTTGGCACTCGCAGCTCACAAGGAGTGGGTACAAACCTAATTTGCAAAAGAGGTTAGGTTTTTTTCTTTCCAAGCGGGCGACTTCGTATCGCTCTATCATCCAAAAGATAACCTCTTGGAGGCATTCACGCTTCGACCCATTTGGCTAGGTCCCTATGTCATAATGGAAGTCCTCCCCACAGGGGCATATGAACTGCAGGATTAGGAAGAAATCCCACTCAAGGAGCCCAAATATGGGCTCTATCTGAAAAAGTATTGTGCCTAGTATTGCACTAGGCATGTGCTTTGTAGTTTTATGTATTCATAACTTTTGCTTACCTTTTTTTGATGTAATTGGATTGTTTTGTTATTTAGTGGAGTACTTGTCTCATGCATTTTTCTTGCAATGCAGTTTTCGTCATTGCCCTTAGCATATGTAGGATACACGGATGGTGCCAGTCGTCACACACGGCACATTACATCAGCTGCTTGGGTCATCTACACACCCGAGTCGAAACTATTTTGCTTCGGGGGGGTCTTTCTTGGTACCGCCACCAACAATATTGATGAGTACATGTCCGTCATTTCACTTCTCACGAAAGTGTCATCAAGGGACATCTCCAATCTGGTGGTCAGGTTAGACTCCCAGCTAGTCATTATCCAATTGACAAACCATTATCACATCTGTAATCCAGCCTTGTTACATAACTATCTAAGGGTGCGACTCTTGGAACGTTGATTTGAAATAATCACATATGAGCATGTTCCTCGAGAATTAAATACAGTCGCTAATTCATTAGCTAACTATGTATTGGATTTGCATTTGTCTCATTTGTTATAGCAGCATGCATGAGAAGTAAAACATTTACTAAAGTTAAAAATTTGTTACAAAAAACATTTAAAAACACATTTACACCACCAAAATACCAAATATATATATATATATATATATATATATAAATAGATATATATATATATATATATATATATATATATATATATATATATAGATATATATATATATATATATATATCTATATATATATATATATATATATATATATATATATATATATCGAAATCCAATTTTTTACATCAAAATATTCCAAAACTTGGATGATTTAAGTACAAAATGGCTCAAAGTCCAGCTACAAGCACTCATATGGCTATGCCAGAACACCTGATAAAATGAGCCTATTGCTTCAGAAAAGCTAAAACAGCTCTAGCTACCTTTCGAAGAGGAACCAGAAACCGCTCAGGTACACCAATGGTGTGCCGCTGCATATGAGCAGGAATCTCCCTCATAGGAGGGGGGGGGGGGACACCCATAATTAAACCCCCTAGGTTCCTCAGAACCTTGCGGAGATTGTCAGAATTTCCCCCTCTAGAAAGTAGTTGGCTGCCTTGTCGCACATAGTGAGGTTTGCCTACAGGTCGTACTGGCACCACATCTGTGTTAAGCATAAAAGATTCATGTCAGTGCTTATTTCACCTTTAAAAAACATTACATATACATTCAAAAGCACAAAAATACTTAAGTACTGTCAAAATTATTCTCACCTTGAGGACCCCAATTGGTCCTGGGCGGTAGCATCAAGTCTGGGCTGTCGGTAAAGTCCATGCCTTCATAGGCATTGTCATCAACAATCACAATCTGGCTACGGAGCCACTGGAAGAAGTCTTCATCAAAGAAGTGCCAGAGCGGTCCTCCTCTTATGCGAGGATCAAGTGATGCTCCCTCAGATCAAGGGGACCTACGCTCATCCGTGGGTGCATGACAGGTACCCTCTCAAGGAAAAATGAGACTATGATAGTACCGTACCCAAAACTGTGTTGGGTACGGGTCTTGCATGCTGTTAATTCTGCCTTCAACTGTCGAAGCACTGCTTCACACCAGTTGAACATCTGTGGCTGGACACAGTCAATCGTAAGCAATATTTGGGCCTTTGTCGCTACGTGGGGACTTTTTGACCACACCAGTCGTACAATCAACCATAAAACTACCCTCATAGACCGAGATCGAATCCTCTCTATAGGGACTCTGTTGTTGACTAGTCCACTCTTAGGGATGTAGTAGATCTGTACCAGCTCTGAAGTAGATCGTGGATCTGACCTACCACTGGTGAGGTTTTCTTATGCCCCATGGCACGACAAACCAGTCAAAAAGTAAATGTCATCTCGGTCAATCGCCAGCACTTGATCTCCAATCCTGAACACTTGCTCGTGTTCATCCCAGCGCTGTATGATCCATCTCAGTAAATCCTCTTGTCCTTTCATCAGCTCTAGCTTTGCATACTTCAACAAACCATAGTGGCGCAATGCAAGTATGCATGCTGGATCGTTTCGCATCAACAATTCCTCATTATCATGGGCCCATTCTCTCCATAGGTGAGTCATTTCAGCCTAAAACCTGCACAAAATAACCCTAAAAACAGTTAAAATGGGGCAAAATCACTTAAGGAATCCATGCATGAGGGTTTTAACTACACCCTACAGCCCTAATGCTACCCCCAGTGCTGCACAGGGAGGATTAACACCCTCCAGTGGCTCATACAGAGCATTTAACGCTCCCTACTGGCCATTTGGAGGGCGTTAGTGTGCAAATAAGGCTCTAGGGCACCTCAGATCTGCAAAATTCCACCCATAAAATTGTTAAGAAAGGTTTAGTAAGGCATAGAGCAAGGTTTTAGCTCTCACCTAGGACTGACAGCACATCGAATGGTTGCCCGGATCTCCTGCAATGGTCCGCAGAAAATCTGCTCCTCTTTAGCTCCAGCAAGCTCTCACAAACTTCAAAATAATGAAAACGATGCATGTGAAAGCTCAAAGCATATCCTTATATAAATTTGAGAGACATGATTTTTTGAAAATCATTAACGATGAAGTGGTTCATTCTCCATGATTTCTTATCATGCATGAACCCAGATAATAGGAATTGCTGCTTTTTTATACTTTTTACCACTTTTGATGAAAGTACTTTCAGGAATGAAAAGCAGTAAAAGCTGCATGCAATTCTCAATAGAGCACTTTTGGAGATATTTTATTGCTCTTTAAAAAATATAAACATCTCCGAGTTTTTTGTCGTGGGGCTCATTAAACATATACCGCGATCAATAGAGCACTTTTAGGGATATTTTATTGCTCTTTAAAAAATATAAACATCTCCGAGTTTTCATTGTTAAGCTCGTTAAATCTTTGCGACGATGGTCAAAGCACTTTTTGTGATATTTTATTTCTCTTTAAAAAATAATAAACATCTTCGAGTTTTCATCATTACGCTCGTTAAATACATGTAACGATGCTCTGAGCAACTCTTTTTTGATCTTTTTCCAGCTCATAAACCTCATAAACTGAAAAGACCAAAGGAGCATTCTTTTAAGGCACTTTTTTCTCTCTCTTTAAACTAAAAAAATTCCGAGCTATGTCTTGCTACTCGTTAAACTTGCTAAAGATGACCCGAGCATTCTTTTTAGGTACTTTTCTTGCTCATTAAAAATAGAAAATCCCGAGTTTTTATTACTGGGCTCATTAAAAATTCATGACAAAACACGAGTTTAGTCTATCGCCTCGTACTCGTAACAAAATGAGGCCGACATCTATTGGAAAAAGGTTTCTCTTTATCCGGGTTCAATAGATTAAAAGACAGAAAAGCAATTGATCCAGGTATACTATTAACCTTTTGTCGCACCTGGTTAACAACTATGACAAAGGGACCACCATGGAGTCTCTCTTTACAATCTTTTCAAACTCTCTAAACATGAAAAGACTACTGAGTTGTCTAGTCTGGACTCTTTAAAATACACAGACAAGATATAGAGTTGTTCTTTTTATGATACTTTTCAGAATCTTAAAACATGAAAAAATCAATGAGTTTGCCTATCTAGACTCATTAAACTAATCAGATAGGGCAAAGAGTCATTCTTTTTGCGATCCTTTTTAGACTCTTTAAACATGAAAAGATCGATGAGTTTACCCGTCTGGACTCATTAAAAAATCAGACGAGGAAAGTGGACAATACAACTGCATTCTGTATTTGAAAGCATGGTTTGGTAGCAATCATTCCCTTGAACATGGCACTCCCTCAGATAAACCTTAATTTTGATGTCCTCTTAGTATGAACCCTACCAACCTATGAGTTTTAGCCTATATACCTTGATGTAATTGCATCTCCGTATCTTAAACACTCTATAGTGTTCATGAGTCTAGTGTTGTCTGGTTAAAACCGTTGTCATGCCTTCTATTGTTCAAGGGTCCCCATTTGTTTCCTCTATCAACCGATCATACATATCCTTTCATCATGCCCTCTGTTGTTTAGACCCAAATGCTCAAAAGATTCCTCAAAAAACAAAATCATTCTTGTCTGGTTTCGTGTCGACTGATGTAGGACACGTCATTGTCTACCTTTCCACAGGTTTTTTCCTATCGACTCCAACACTCTATCTAGGAAGATAACCCAGAAAAACATTCAGTGCCTTGGTACTTGTAGACATTAGTGGCAGGTTACCTTGTGTTTGATCACGGGTTTTCATTATTGGCTCCTGGTTAAGTGATTCTACGAGTGTTCGATGCCAAAGAAATCTTTCACACTTGCTAGTTTGCACTATGCATCTTGGAGACCATCACCATTATCGGTGGCCTTCCTCACATTTGTTAACAGTCTCCATTATTTACTGGTAATTAGATGATTTCTTGCATGTTTGATGTCAACACATCTTATCCCATGTACTGATCTATGTTGTTCGGTGAAATGGAAATCAAGGCCTTGGGTAAAGGCTTGCATCATTCAGCCTTGTTTCCTCTCCCAAGCTACGAATATTGTTCTTTGGAGACAACTATTTCAGGATGATCTATTATGACACTGGATCCACTCTGTGCTTATCGGCGTCTAGCATTATTATATCTCAGAAGAGAAAATTACTCTGACATAGCTACTGAGCATGGGAATGCCCAACTCAGGACATGATTTTAGCAGTTTATATATATGTATGTGTTGTATCAGGGTTTCCTTGCCGCCTGAAACTTCTCTCTCTCTCTACACAAATTTTGACAGAAAATTATAGTTTTTTCTAAGGTATTTCGGCCATCATCTCTGCCTCTGATCTCATACTTTAGGGGGCATCTATTATAGGACAAAATGACCTCCTCATCAACTCAGAGGTGAAAGACAGAATGACTAAAGCAAAGACCACAATTGCAGGCCTTGATTCCACACTAATGCTCTTTGCACACTGCTAACCTGCTTTATAAAGCTTGTTACCAAGCATAGAGGAGCATTAGTCACCCTGCTGACTCAAGTTGTTAGACCAGAGGGAGCGTTAGTGAAACTAAGGGAAGTTCAATGGGTTGATCCAATGAATCTGCTCACAAATATCTAGATATTTATCCCTAAATTTTCTCAAGAAAATCAAGGAAAGTCCAAAAATCAAGATATTTGGAGAAATTCCAATACAAGAATGAAGGCAAATGGGAAAGAGCTTGAAAACAGGGCAGGTTCATGGATTTTTCCCTAATGAACTTTAGGAGGAGCTTTGCAGCCCTAATTCGATTTCTACATAAGCAATGAGAGGGCCATTGTGAAAGGGGTCAGAGCATTTGGAAGGATAGCCCATTAAGCTATTGTGAAATTGTCATACACTTAAAGAAGTGAGCTGAAGGAGAGAGAGAGAGAGAGAGGAATAAGGGGCAAAGGAAGGTTGATACAACGGATGGTTGTAATCACTCTTCCATTATAAATATAGACTAAAGTTGTGTTCCCTATTCCATAGTGTCGGTAATGTTGTTCATTTATTTGTTCATTCTGATGCTTGTCGAGATTAGTAGTTAATTTATACACTAATATATGTTTATTGTGCATTATTACATTAGTTTTCAAGAGCGTATGCTGTGATTGGTTTGCCTTGTCCTTTGTGCATGAATTGTCTTGGAGCTAGCCTTGAAGGAGTTCTTCTTGCCGCATAGAGATCTCCAAACAAATCTAGAAGGAACTAAAGGTGATCCTCTTTCCATACCTTGTCAATTTATGTTTGATAGATGAACATGTGTGTAACTTGGCAACTTTTGTAGATAATCTTACAGTCTGTCAAAGGTCTCGGGAAGGCCTTTGAGGGTAGTTTTCATCCTACAATACACCGTGCATTTTACCCCGTAGCACAAATCTATCGAAGTATCAATTCCCTTTCGTTCACATTTTCCCAGATATTGTCCACCAATGCCATGCAAATTACAACCCCAATTTAAGAGCTGTAATGTCCTCGGACCAAAGAATCCTTTTCACCATTACAACCGAGTCTATTAATGAGATGTTGCAATTACAGCCTGACCAGAACCTCACTCCCCTTTCCATTGCAGAATTACTTGAGAAATCTACAAAGATGTCTAGTTCTGAAATTAGCAAAGTTTGTCATAATTTCATTGATAAGAAGTACATGCCAAAAGACCCCCCTCCCTACATGTCATGCTTTTTCACTGATTTGGGCAGAGATATTGTTATCGTGATTGACTACATTATGGGTTTCACCCCCAGTGAGTATGTAGATGAATTGACCTTAGCCTTCATGACTATTTTTACCCCTGGTCAACCTCCTGCAACTAAATTTGACTATGCCACATTCATTGTAGACAAAATACATGACCAATTCATGAGATTAGAGAATGATACAGTCTTTAAATATTCCTCTGTCTTGTATCATATTTTTCTTTACTACCAGTCTGATAAATTTCCTTTCTCTATCCAAAAACTTGACACCAGAGGGAGTCCCAGTTATGTTGTCTTCTGGAATTCAATTTTTCACTATTCAGCTTCTTCCCCTTATTCTTATACATATTTTATTGATCAGTTTGTCCATCCTGTAACTACCATGTTGATAGGAAGTCCCCCTCCTAGAATCAGTGATGATATCAAAAGAATCCTTCAATTATCCAAGCAATACAAGGTTGGTGACTGGTACTTATACCAGAACCATACCGAGATCAAAGTTTATGGGTGAGAATTTCCTCCCTACAAATTGCCCAAATATGTCCCCATGAGATTGTTTGCCCTGGAGTACTACAGGAAAATTATAAAATCTAATGAAATCCACTTGATGAAAGCTAAGAAGAAAGCTCAGTTAAGGATAAAGGACCACTTAGGACCATTTGTTTGTAACAACAGAAAAGCAGGGAAAACAACAGAATAAATTCTTGAAAGAATGAGACTGAAAAAGAGTTTCATCTGGCCTTATGATCCTCACAACTTCATTAGTGATAGAAGACAAAAGCATAAGCTGTCCCCCTACATTCATCATAGAATTCCAGATATAGAACAATATGAAAATTGAAATGAATGGGTGGAGGGAACACTTACAGAATGAGATAGCAGACAAGTTGAAGTCGAGAATGTTATGAAAGATTTAGAAAAGAGACTTGATCTGGATTCCTTTGAACATGTGCCTATAGAATCTTCACAAACACCAGCACAAGAGCTGAGTGCATAGTCATCAGGACAACTAGAGACTTCAGAACTGAGGAAAGATTCAGGGTCACAGAGCATTTTTGAGGAATTGACCCAAACTGAAACAAACATGGGCAATCCTCCAGTATTGCAGACTCCTCTCAATGAGGAACGAAACCAAAAAAGAAGCAGGAGTGAGGCTAGTCCCTCAACAGTGCCATTAGACTAGGTATATGTTAAAAGGACAAGATTGAATCCTCTGTCCGAGCAAGAATATGAAGAAACAAGAAGTGACATAGTACAGACTACAGTAGTAGGAGAGACACCATCTGCCTCCCAAACTTAGGCATTAAGTAGGCAACCAAGTGTGGAAGTGTCATCATTCAGAGCAGTTTCAAAGCAAAGCTAGGATTTTAAGGAAAGGTACAAAGAAATCAAGACTAGGAATGAGCAGCTCAAAGCTTAAACCTATGCTAAATATATGAAAATGGCTCCCACAAATCAAACAAGGTTGATGTCATATTTTGACATGAAAGAGGGAAAAATGTAGATGAGCTTCTTGAAGCCAGTAGCACAATAGCCAAAGTCCATGTCTGATTATTTGAAAACAAATTTTGAAGTTCTTGCTAAAGATATCCACCCAATTGATCAAATTGAGCTCCACAAGCAAACAGGTGAGATGGTCTATTCCACTTTAACTAGTAAAGCCATCATTGCACATCAGTTGCAAAATTATTTGAGCAATACTACAACACAATTACAGTTAGAAAAAGCCTCTTCTCAAGCTAAGGACACTAGAATAAAGTCATTAGAAGACCTAGTGATTGAGTTGGGTCACAATCCAAAAGATGTTAAGGCAGCTGAGAGTTTGATAAAAAAGAAAAATGAAGACATTGTTGCACTCAGAAAACAACTCAAGCTCCCTCCCCTCATACATCCACAAACTGCAGAAGTCATCGACAAACAGAATGAGGAGGAACTTATCGACCCAGTCCTTAAGTTAAATGAGCAGCTGAAAGAAACAGAACAAGAGTTGGAAAAAGCTTTGCAGTCTAAATAAGGTGTGTCGACCACCATGCCTTAGATTGCACTACCCATGATTTCTACAGCAGTGCCATCTACTATTGCAATAGCTTTGGACCCAACATTCCCCTAACAACATCTCTTCCAGTAACAGCAACAACAGGCACTTTTGAAACAACAACAACTTCAACACAGCAAACAGAGGACTTAATCAAGTCCATGGAAGAAATGAAAATCCAAGCAACTGAGATATAGAAATTAAAAGAAAAGGTTGCTAGCTTGGAGTACAATTATGAGATATCATAGATAAACTACACTGAACAGGAGAGAAAGAATAGAAGGATGACTGACAAAATAAAAACATTAGAGAAGGACTTAACATTTGAAAGGCCCTTGAGAGATATCATAGAGATTTTATGGACCAATATCATTAATTCCATTAATGATATTTGGTCTTCTATTTAGATTATCTTTGAACAAATTGATTTAATGAAACTAGCTACAGAGGCTATACAAAAGACTAGAGAAGAATTGGTGGAGAAACATGAAGAGGTAATCCAATTAATCAATTTCATGAATAGCCAAAGTAGGGAAGAACTGGAACAAAAGGATATAGAAGACCGCACTGGTACCATCCTTGAAATCAAGAGAGTTCTAACCAAAAAGAACTTGATGCTTAAACTAGAAAGAAGATGTCAAAGTATCTAAGAAGACATTGATGAGTTTATGATAAAATATAACATTCTGAGAGAGAAAGGACTTCCAAACTTATTGGTCATAAATGACAAGCTGATGAAACATGAAGACTACATTGACATACTGCACCAACAAGCCAGAAATCAAGCCAGCTCTTCAACAATGAAAGCACTACCCACAGGAAAAGTGCTATATGATGGCTTAGAAAACCTTTTCTATATTGAGCATGAAGTGAAACACTTGTTCACAGCTCAACCCAATTTTGCAAAGCACACTAAGGCTGATGAAATATATAGAAAATTGACCAGGATGAAGATACCCAATGAAGAATGGTGGACTGATATGCTCGTAATCCTGTAAGTTACTATGGTAACAATGAGGTAAAAGAAAATATTCACTGAGGTAAAGTCTGGTAAACAGGTAAAGAATATTAGTCAACAGGTAAAGAGTATCAGTAGGGAAAAGTAAAAAAGGATCTAGCACACAATTACTAGAGCAACAACAAGAGGCAAATTTGAGTTTCAACCTCCAGCTCTTCCATGAATAAAGGGACAACAACAATTAGTTTTACATCTATCTCTATATTTTTTTAAAAGATATTTTGTATTCCCTAGAATAAATCTCATGTAGTTATGAGATATTTTGATGTAATTTTTGTATAAATACTTCTCCATCTGAAGTATTGAGGGTGGATTCTATAACATGTATGTAAGTCTATGTTGTTAAGTTAAGAAAGTTGTTGTAATCAAATCTGGATTTTTGTTGGAAAATGAATGAAAGTTGAGGACATTTCATCAGATTCCCGTGCTGTATAATTGCAAATAAGTATTCTATCCTTGTGATTTTATGTGTTTTCGATATGTTTCAATGTTTCATGCATCTGAAATCTAAATGATAAAATAGTCGAAGTATATCAAAATTAGCTTTATTGCTCTCTCCTATCAAAAGTATACCATCTACATGTTTTCTTCTAAACTATTTTGATAAAGGAATTCTTAATTGCTCCTCTATCCCTGTAGTTTTTCTCTAATAAGTACTTGGTATAAGATTCTTAATTTCCCTCTACTAGTTGACCTATCTTCCTTTCTTCTTTCTTATCTTAACTTAAGGATTCTTGATTTCCCTCTAGTTTTGAGAATAATTACCACCCATTCGAGCCCCAAAGTTTGTTTTTACTCTGCTATCCTTCCTGTTGAAATTCTACCTCAGCAATTTGACTTATTCCAGTGAACTATCCTTGTTTGACTCCATAGCCCAATGGCCTAAAAGCCTAGTTTTCCCATTTGTTTCAGAACTCCACCATTCTCAAACAAAACAACCTCCTTGAACATTAATACTAGCCTAAAATCCTTTCAAACCATAGCTAAATCATAAAGAGAGAGCCCTCTCTGGACTAGGTGGGCTAGCACCTAAGCCTAAAAGTTGGTTTGTGGTTACCTTGAAACCTTTCCTTTTTCCAATAACTTCAGAGGAAAATCTGAGTGACAACATAGTGGCGACCATACTGGGGATACCAAATCCTCAGTTAAATAAACTTTTGAGAAACATAATGTTTGAATTTAAAGAATCTTAAAGGATTATTTTGAAGTTATTTTGAATTGATTTTGAAAATCCATAAAAATTTAGCATTGAAAAGCTTGAAATCTAGCTTCAGGAAGAACTCATTACACTAGGGCTAACCCCGATCCAAATCCTCCCCTTGTGTTTGAAAATCCTAACCTGATTCTAAGAATCATTAGAAGGTAAGAAGGTTCAGTAAGTCCTAGACCCTTGTTTAGATCACATTCTTGTCCTGTTGAGTGGCTTTTCCTTGAAGATCTTCCTTTTGATGAACACTTTGAACTCTCTCTGTTTAGAACCACATCTGACAGTGAACTATTGGACCTATTCTAAAATCCAAAATTCCTCAGAGAAATTGAAACCCAACGAGCCAATTTGTCAATTGATTGATATCTGCAGAATTCCACTCAGTCATCTCTTACCACTGATAGAACACCTGAAATTTCTGAGCCTACTTCTCTTTCTTCCAGTTCATCATTATTCCCTCACTCATTTGAAATCCATTCCACACCTCCCTTCATCCCTTCACTCCCTTTTCAATCAATCATCACTCAACAACCTACCACTACCTCTAGTTCTTCTTCCACAACCAAAACACCACCTGTTACCCAAACTCCTGCCCAACCTACAATCATAGCCAATAGATATGCTCACCTTGTGTTGCCTGCTGCCCCAGGTGCTATGCCACAGGATTATCAGAATAAAATTACTACTTTTGATGGCACTGGGACCTACACAACTCAACAGCATACTAGGAAAATGACAGACTACTTTGAACTTCATGAGATTGACACAGCAGATGGCCAAATGAGAATTTTCGTCCAAAGTCTAGTTGGAGAAGTTAGAACCTGGTTTAGAGCTTTAGCTTCCAAAACCATAGACAGTTTAAGAATCCTTTACCAACAATTCCTGAATAGGTGGGAGAAAAATAAGGACCCCCTTTAGATTTTATCTGAATATGAGAACCTTAAAAGGGGACCTCACGAGACTGTTCAGGACTATTGCACTAGGTTAAATAGTGTTTATAGTGCCATTCCAGTTGACCTTAGGCCCCCACCTGGTTTAGCCTTGATCAAATTTCCTGATGGATTTGATTCAGATATGGATTTCCAGTTAAGAGAAAGGAACCCCCGCTCTTTGGAAGAAATGCAAAGCGTAGCTGTAAGTGTTGAGGCTAACGTACTTTCCAAAAGAGCGAAAGCTAGAAATGAGAGAAGAATACCTGTAAAAGATGAAAGTTCACCCTTTGAAAAAAAGCTTGATGCTATTGTAAAAGGAATGGACAAATTGTTTGACAGAGTTGAAATTATCAAAATAAAATCTCCTTGGGATGGCCAACAGGCTAATTCAGGGAGAAATCCTAACTTTAGGAAAAATTATAACCAAAATGCTAGAAAGAATATTCCTGACCAGAATATTAGACCACCTTTCCAAGAAAACTATGCAAAGGTCTCCAATTTAGAAGACCCTGAACCAGACACTCAAATAAATTTAATGGGTCTAGATGATGAGGAAGATGTCTTCCTAACTCAGGATGACCAAGAATCCCACATACTGCAACAATTCAAAACCCAAATAGGAGAGTCATTTGATTTCAGATAGGGATATGGCTTTGCTATTTTTGAGGTACATAAGCAGTGTAATTTAAGAAGCAGAAAAAGTACTGATGCCCCAGAAACAAACCAGAAAATAGGCCCTAATCAACCTAAAAAGGGTAAAACAGTTCCAGTGACCAAAACACTTCAGATCCTTTCAAGAACAAATCAAAATCCCTCTAGCCCCACCATAGAAGATGTTTCTGATAATCAGCCCAATAATGAACAACCTTCCACTTCACTTCCTTCCAAGGAAACAGTAGAAGAGCCTCCAAAGATCGAATTAGAAAAATCAGCAAAGAATGTCCAAAATACGGAAAGAGAAGAAAACATAGAAAATGTTGCTACTAGAAATCCAAAAGTTCAAATAGACAAAGTAATCTTTCCCTTTAATCTAGGATAAGAGGTGGCCAAGCTCAAAATTTCAGTTCCTTTGACAGAATTGGTTAAACATGATATTTACAGGTCTCAGATAAACAAATCATTAAATATTATTGAAAATGCAGATTCTGTAAATCTCTTTGATGACCAACCCGAGTTGATTTTTGGCCCTGAAGTAAATGGGAAACCACTGGAAGGAGGGATACCACCTTTCTATGTCAGTCTCAATATCCATGATAAGATTTTGCATAATGCCATGTTTGACTCTGGTGCCTCTCACAACCTCATGCCCAAGTCTGTTATGGAGAAACTCAACTTAGACATCACTAGACCCTATAAGGATTTGTTTTCCTTTGATTCCAGTCAAGTGAGATGTTTAGGGCTTATAAAGGATTTATGTGTCTCTTTGGTTCAATACCCTACCAAAACTATACTCATGGACATAGTGGTAGCAGACATTCCACCCAAGTACGACATGTTGTTGTCCAGATCCTGGGGTGCTAAACTTCAGGGGTCTCTACAATTAGACATGTCATACACTACCATATCTATTTTTGGACAACCAAAGAAGCTATATAGAGAAACTTTAATGAAGTATGTAGTGAGTAGTCAGGAGAAGCCTCAAAACTTTCCCATTTACTCAGTGCATTCTGATATGGATTCCTTTATTCTCTATAATGTAGAAACTGATCCAGATGATATTCCAAATGGTATAGCAGCAGAACCAAAAGAAATTAAAAAATCTAAAGACATAGCAACATAACCAAAATAAATTGTAAAAGAAAAGGTTGCTAGCTTGGAGTACAATTATGAGATATCACAGATAAACTACACTGAAGAGGAGAGAAAGAATAAAAGGATGACTGACAAAATAAAAACATTAGAGAAGGACTTAACATTTGAAAGGCCCTTAAGAGATATCAGAGAGATTTTATGGACTAATATCATTAATTCCATTAATGATATTTGGTCCTCTATTTAGATTTTCTTTGAACAAATTGATTTAATGAAACTAGTTACAGATGCTATACAAATGACTAGAGAAGAATTAGGGGAGAAACCTAAAGAGGCAATCCAATTAGTCAATTTCTTGAATAGCCAAAGCAAGGAAGAACTGGAACAAAACGATATAGAAGACCGGACTAGTACCATCCTTGAAATCAAGAGAGTTCTGACCAAATAGAACTTGATGCTTAACCTAGAAAGAAGATGTCAAAATATCCAAGAAGACATTGATGAGTTTATGGTAAAATATAACATTATAAGAGAGAAAGGACTTCCAAACTTACTTTTCATAAACGACAAGCTGATGAAACATGAAGACTACATTGACATACTGCACCAACAGGCCAGAAATCAAGCCAGCTCTTCAATAGTGAAAGCACTACCCACAAGAAAAGTGTTATATGATGGCTTAGAAAACCTTTTCTATACTAAGCATGAAGTGAAACACTTGTTCACATCTCAACCCAATTTTGCAAAGCACACTGAGGCTGACGAAATATACAGAAAATTGATCAGGATGAAGATACCCTATGAAGAATGGTGGACTGATATGCTCGTAATCCTGTAAGTTACTATGGTAACTCTGAGGTAAAAGAAAATATTCACTGAGGTAAAGTCTGGTAAACAGGTAAAGAATATTAGTCAACAAGTAAAGGGTATCAGTAGGGAAAAGTAAAAAGGGATCCAACACACAATTACTAGAGCAACAACAAGAGGCAAATTCGAGTTTCAACCTCCAGCCCTTCCATGAATAAAGGGACAACAAAAATCAGTTTTACATCTGTCTCTATATTTTTTTAAAAGATATTTTGTATTCCTTAGAATAAATCTCATGTAGTTATGAGATATTTTGATGTAATTTTTGTATAAATACTTCTCCATCTGAAGTATTGAGGGTGGATTCTATAACATGTCTGTAAGTCTATGTTGTTAAGTTAAGAAAGTTGTTGTAATCAAATCTGGATTTTTGCTGGAAACAGAATGAAAGATGAGGACATTTCATCAGATTCCCGTGCAGTATAATTGTAAATAAGTATTCTATCCTTCTGATTTTATGTGTTTTCGATATGTTTCAATGTTTCATGGATCTAAAATCTCAATGGTAAAATAGTCAAAGTATATTAGAAGTAGCTTTATTGCTCTCTACTATCAAAAGTCTACCATTTACATGTTTTCTTCTAAACTATTTTGATAAATGAATTCTTAGTTGCTTCTTTATCCTTATAGTTTTTCTCTAATAAGTCCCTGGTATAGGATTCTTAACTGCCCTCTGCTAGTTTACCTATCTTCCTTTCTTCTTTCTTATCTTGACTTGAGGATTCTTGATTGCCCTCTAGTTTTGAGAAGAATTACCACCCATTCGAGCCCCAAAGTTTGTTTTTACTCTGCTATCTTGCCTGTTGAAATCCTACCTTAGCAATTTGACTTATTCTAGTGAACTATTCCTATTTGACTCCATAGCCCAATGACCTAAAATCCTAGTTTGCCTATTTGTTTCAGAACTCCACCATTCTCAAACAAAACAACCTCCTTGAACATTAATGCTAGCCTAAAATCCTTTCAAACCATAGCTAAATCATAAAGAGAGAGCCGTCTCTGGACTCGGTGAGTTAGCACCTAAGCCCAAAAGTTGGTTTTTGGTTACCTTGGATCCTTTTCTTCTTCCAATAACTTCAGAGGAAAATCTGAGTGATAACATAGTGGCGACAATATTGGGGATACCAAATCCTCAGTTAAATAAACTTTTGAGAAACATAAAGTTTGAATTTAAAGAATCTTAAAGGATTATTTTGAAGTTATTTTGAATTTATTTTGAAACTCCATAAACGAATAGCATTGAAAAGCTTGAAATCTGGCTTCAGGAAGAACTCATTACACTAGGGCTAACCCCGATCCAAATACTCCCCCTGTGTTTGAAAATCCTAACTCGATTCCAAGAATCATTAGAAGGTAAGAAAGTTCAGTAAGTCCTAGACCCTTGTTTAGATCACATTCATGTCCTGTTGAGTGGTTTTTCCTTGAAGATATTCCTTTTGACGAACACTTTGAACTCTCTCTGTTTAGAACCACATCTGACAGTGAACTATTGGACCTAGTCTAAGATCCATAATTCCTCAGAGAACTCGAAACCCAACGAGCCAATTTGTCAATTGATCGATATCTGCAGAATTCCACTTAGTCATCTCTTACCACTGATAGAACACTTGAAATTTCTGAGCCTATTTCTCTTTCTTCCAGTTCATCATTATTCCCTCACTCATTTGAAATCCATTCCACTCCTCCCTTCATCCCTTCACTCCCTTTTCAATCAATCATCACTCAACAACCTACCACTACCTCTAGTTCTTCTTCCACAACCAAAACACCACCTGTTACCCCAACTCCTGCCCAACCTACAATCATGGCCAATAGATATGCTCACCTTGTGTTGCCTGCTACCCCAGGTGCTATGCCACAGGTTTATCAAAGTAAAATTACTACTTTTGATGGCACTGGGACCTACACAGCTCAACATCATACTAGGAAAATAACAGACTACTTTGAACTTCATGAGATTGACACAACAGATGGCCAAATGAGAATTTTCGTCCAAAGTCTAGTTGGAGAAGTTAAAACCTGGTTTAGAGCTTTAGCTTCCAAAACCATAGATAGTTTAAGAATCCTTTACCAACAATTCCTGAATAGGTGGGAGAAAAATAAGGACCCCCTTTAGATTTTATCTGAATATGAGAACCTTAAAAGGGGACCTCACGAGACTGTTCAGGACTATTGCACTAGGTTAAATAGTGTTTATAGTGCCATTCCAGTTGACCTTAGGCCCCCACCTGGTTTAGCCTTGATCAAATTTCCTGATGGATTTGATTTAGATATGGCTTTTCAGTTAAGAGAAAGGAACCCCCCCTCTTTGAAAGAAATGCAAAGCGTAGCTGTAAGTGTTGAGGCTCACGTACTTTCCAAAAGAGCCAAAGCTAGAAATGAGAGAAGAATACTTGTAAAAGATGAAAGTTCACCATTTGAACAAAAGCTTGATGCTATTGTCAAAGGAATGGACAAATTGTTTGACAGAGTTGAAATTATCGAAAGGAAATCTCCTTGGGATGGCCAACAGGCTAATTCAGGGAGAAATCCTAACTTTAGGAAAAATCAGAACCAAAATGCTGGAAAGAATATTCCTGACCAGAATATCAAACCACCTTTCCAAGAAAACTATGCGAAGACCACCAATTCAGAAGACCCTGAACCAGACACTCAGATAAATTTAATGGGTCTAGGTGATGAGAAAGATGTCTTCCTAACTCAGGATGACCAAGAATCCCACATACTGCAACAATTCAAAACCCAAACAGGAGAGTCATTTGATTTCAGACAGGGATATGACTCTGCTATTTTTGAGGTACATAAGCATAGTAATTTAAGAAGCAGAAAAAGTACTAATGCCCGAGAAGCAAACCAGAAAACAGGCCCTAATCAACCTAAAAAGGGTAAAATAATTTCAGTGACCAAAACACTTCAGATCCTTTCAAGAACAAATCAAAATCCCTCTAGCCCCACCATAGAAGATGTTTCTGATAATTAGCCCAGTAATGAACAAACTTCCACTTCACTTCCTTCCAAGGAAACAGAAGAAGAGCCTCCAAAGATCGGATTAGAAAAATCAGCAAAGAATGTCCAGAATATGGAAAGAGAAGAAAACATAGAAAACGCTGCTGCTAGAAATCCAAAAGTTCAAACAGACAAAGTAATCCTGCCCTTTAATCTAGGAGCAGAGGTGGCCAAGCTCAAAATTTCAGTTCCTTTGATAGAATTGGTTAAACATGATATTTACAAGTCTCAGATAAACAAATCTTTAAATGTTATTGAAAATGCAGATTCTATAAATCTCTTTGATGACCAGCCCGACTTGATTTTTGGCCTTGAAGTAAATGGGAAACCACTGGAAGGAGGGATACCACCTTTCTATGCCAGTCTCAATATCCATGATAAGATTTTGCATAATGCCATGTTCGACTCTGGTGCCTCTCACAACCTCATGCCCAAGTCTATTATGGAGAAACTCAACTTAGATATCACTAGAACCTATAAGGATTTGTTTTCCTTTGATTCCAGTCAAGTGAGATGTTTAGGGCTTATAAAGGATTTATGTGTCTCTTTGGTTCAGTACCCTACAAAAACTATACTCATGGACATAGTGGTAGTAGACATTCCACCCAAGTACGGCATGTTGTTGTCCAGATCCTGGGTGCTAAACTTCAGGGGTCTCTACAATTAGACATGTCATACACTACCATATTTGTTTTTGGACAGCCAAAGAAGCTATATAGAGAAACTTTAATGAAGTATGTAGTGAGTAGTCAGGAGAAGCCTCAAAACTTTCCCATTTACTCAGTGCATTCTCATATGGATTCCTTTATTCTCTATAATGCAGAAACTGATCCAGATGATATTCCAAATGGTATAGCAGCAGAACCAAAAGAAATTAAAAAATCTAAAGACATAGCAACAGAACCAAAATAAATTGTAAAAGAAAAGGTTGCTAGCTTGGAGTACAATTATGAGATATCACAGATAAAGTAAACTGAAGAGGAGAGAAAGAATAGAAGGATGACTCACAAAATAAAAACATTAGAGAAGGACTTAACATTTGAAAGGCCCTTAAGAGATATCGGAGAGATTTTATGGACCAATATCATTAATTCCATTAATTATATTTGGTCTTCTATTCATATTATCTTTGAACAAATTGATTTAATGAAACTAGCTACAGATGCTATACAAAAGACCAGAGAAGAATTGGGGGAGAAACCTGAAGAGGCAATCCAATTAATCAATTTCATGAATGCCAAAGCAGGGAAGAACTGGAACAAAAGCATATAGAAGACCAGACTAGTACCATCCTTGAAATCAAGAGAGTTCTAACCAAAAAGAACTTGATGCTTAACGTGGAAAGAAGATGTTAAAGTGTCCAAGAAGACATTGATGAGTTTATGATAAAATATAACATTCTGAGAGAGAAAGGACTCCCAAACTTTTTGGTCATAAATGAAAAGTTGATGAAAGATGAAGACTACATTGACATACTACACCAACAGGCCAGAAATCAAGCCAGCTCTTCAACAGTGAAAGCACTACCCACAGGAAAAGTGCTATATGATGGCTTAGAAAACCTTTTCTATATTGAGCATGAAGTGAAACACTTGTTCACAGCTCAACCCAATTTTGCAAAGCACACTGAGGCTAATGAAATATACAGAAAATTGATCAGGATGAAGATACCCAATGAAGAATGGTGGACTGATATGCTCGTAATCCTGTAAGTTACTATGGTAACTCTGAGGTAAAAGAAAATATTCATTGAGGTAAAGTTTGGTAAACAGGTAAAGAGTATCAGTCAACAGGTAAAGAGTATCAATAGGGAAAAGTAAAAAAGGATCTAGCACAGAATTACTAGAGCAACAACAAGAGGCAAATTCGAGTTTCAACCTCCAGCTCTTCCATGAATAAAGGGACAGCAACAATCAGTTTTACATCTGTCTCTATATTTTTGTAAAAGATATTTTGTATTCCCTAGAATAAATCTCATGTAGTTATGAGATATTTTGATGTAATTTTTGTATAAATACTTCTCCATCTAAAGTATTGAGGATGGATTCTATAACATCTCTGTAATTCTATGCTGTTAAGTTAAGAAAGTTGTTGTAATCAAATCTAGATTTTTGTTGGAAAAGGAATGAAAGTTGAGGACATTTCATTAGATTCTCGTGCAATATAATTGCAAATAAGTATTCTATCCTTGTGATTTTATGTGTTTTCTATATGTTTCAATGTTTCATGCATCTGAAATCTAAATGGTAAAATAGTCAAAGTATATCAGAATTAGCTTTATTGCTCTCTGCTATCAACAGTCTACCATTTACATGTTTTCTTCTAAACTATTTTGATAAAGGAATTCTTAATTGCTCCTCTATCCCTGTAGTTTTTCTCTAATAAGTCCTTGGTATAGGATTCTTAATTGCCCTCTGCTAGTTGACCTATCTTCCTTTCTTCTTTCTTATCTTAACTTGAGGATTCTTGATTTCCCTCTAGTTTTGAGAAGAATTACCACCCATTCGAGCCCCAAAGTTTGTTTTTACTCTGCTATCCTGCCTGTTGAAATCCTACCTCAACAATTTGACTTATTCTAGTGAACTATCCCTGTTTGAGTCCATAGCCCAATGGCCTAAAAGCCTAGTTTGCCAATTTGTTTCAGAACTCCACCATTCTCACACAAAACAACCTCCTTGAACATTAATACTAGCCTAAAATCCTTTCAAACAATAGCTAAATCATAAAGAGAGAGCCCTCTCTGGAGTAGTTGGGCTAGGACCTAAGCCTAAAAGTTGGTTTGCGGTTACCTCAGATACTTTCCTTCTTCCACTAACTTCAGAGGAAAATCTGAGTGATAACACAAGTGACCCAGTCTTCTATGACATAGCTCGCCAACATCTTGGTTCTGCACCATCTCAGCTTTGGAACTCAACGCAGCACAATCGTCTACCTCTAGCTTGTAGAGATTCTTGACTCGAATCCCTATTCACTTTGTCTGTCTAGTACCGATATGCCTCAGGAATACCTTTCCTTTACTAAAGACTACACCATAGCCTTTATCTTCTAGCATAGCGACATACACAATATTCTTCTTCAGACCTAGTACATACTTAACATCAGTCTGGGTGAGGGGAGCTCCATGCTCCCTCTAAAACACAACTGCACCTTCACCTGAAACACGATACTTTCCATCATTTCCCATCTCGATCCGCATTTGGAGATCATTCTCCTCCAAGGTAATGAAAATATTCTTGTCACCTGACATGTGGAATGAAGCTCCACTGTCCAGGTACCACACACATCCCACCATGGATGAAACCATACATGCAATAAGTGAGAAATCTAGCTCAAATTGTGAGGCCAGTGCCTCACCATCGGATCCTTTTGAGGAACCCTTCTTGGATTTCTTTTGTGGACAATTCGTAGCATAATGGCCCACTTCATGACAATGAAAGCATCACACTTTCGATTTGTCAATCTTCTTCCCACCATGGGAAGAACCGGATTTAGAATGGGATGCCTTCCCTTTCCATTTCCTCGCCTTACTTGCTAAGGCTAGATTTTCCTCATCATCTTGCTTCGATGAGGATCCATCTCTAGTGCTTCTTCTTATTTCCTCTTTCATTAGATCCGACCAAAGTCGTTCCCAATCTAGCAGTTTTTCTCTTCCATTAACCGAGTCTTGGTAGCTATGCCAGCTCTTAGGAAGACCAAGGAGTGCAAGAGTCACGATGTCATCATCAAGCTCATCCCTGGAGGTGGTGAGCTTGTTCAGATATGTAGAGATCGTGTCATCCTTTTCACACTTGATCTTATGAAGCTTGTCTTTCAGCGCCAACTTCCTCTGATCATTGTTGTTTCAATATAAATCTTTCAATGTTTTCCACATCAAAAATGATGTCTCCTTCCCATGGAGGCTCGAGACAATGTGGTCTTGAACTCCCTCCAGGAGGATTCTCCTTGCTCTAGCCACACATTTCTTCCATTCTGCCAGTTGAGTAGTATCAGTCAGCTTGGGGACTTCTTGATCAATGAAGTCCTTTAGTCTGTTATCCTCTAATACTGCCTCCATGCGATCCTTCCAGGATATATAATTCGAGCTGCCATCAAGGGCATACTCGAGTCTTAAACCATTGAATGCCCTAGATGAAATTGAGATGTGATAAGAACTCGATTTCTATCTTCAAGAACCAAACTTTGAACTTCTTGTTCTTGTATACTATTCTTCACCTTGATCACCTTTGCTCTGATACCATGTAGAAATTCCCACTGTAGATCAACAGATTATGCAATATACTAAAACATAATACAATATCTACTTCTACAACACTTTGCGGAAGCTTAATCGAATTGAGAAATATCAAGAGAACACATATAACTGAGAATGAGAAATCAATCACACATAACACAGAAGAAATAACCTGGGGAAAGCCTCAGCCTAAAACCCCAATCTCTGTATTATCATACAAGTGGAAATCTTGTTCAAGTTAAAAAAAGAATTAGCTCTCAAGCTATCTTGCTCTCTCTGCAATCAAACAATACTATTCACAGACTGAATAGACATGGTATATGTCCTCCTCAAGCCCTCCAAGCCTCCTATTTCCTTGCACAATTTTTCTTAGGGTCCAGTGAAGCCACATGTGTGAATTGGCCTCACCACACTCACTAAACCTGAAGAAGTAACTGTGCAATCCTCAAGGAAAGAATTCCTTCTGCATGCAAGGAATATTCACAATGGAATATTCTAGCAACTGATAGTACACTACCCCTCCATCTGATCTCAACTAGGTCTCTGTCTGAACTAACATGCATGAGTTATTTATGAGAGAATACTTAGTTATCTAAAGTGCAGTAGTTACATGCATGCAAGCATTAACTAACTAAACTTACATTAATTCAACAAACTATTTGAATTAATCTAACTGGACTTAACTTTGTTAATTGAGCCAACTAATTACAACTCAAATTGCAACTCATCCTTATCTCTTTAACTGATGGATAAATTCCTCAATTAATGGAGAAACTGTTGCATGTCCCCACATAGACTTCATGTTTGATTTTCCTTAACTAATTAACTCAAGATGAGTTAATTAATTATTTTACAAACAGCTGCTAAGATCAAATTCGAATTTTACTTCACTATTTTAGTTTAGGGACTGACTAAAATAGGAAGGTATCTTGAAATGCTATTTATAGAATGCTATTTATGGAATGCTATTTATATAATTCTATAAATAGCACTTCCATTTTTCCATCCATTGTTGCTAAGATCAACACTGGCTGAATTTGTATTTATAGCAGGGCTATTTTTAGCAATTCTATTTTTAGCATTTCTTGTTCTATTTTCAACAGTTTGTTTGAAGTTGGTTGTTTGGTTGGTTGATCTGATCAAATTACTTTCTTTCAATCGAGATATGGAGTCAAATAAAACTGGAATGCTGCACAAAAAGTTCAAAGGAGTAATTGCAAGGCAAGCTAACTAGATTTACTGGATCTTTTAAATTAAATTATGGAATGGATAAAAGGTGTGATTCAATAGGGATTGAGAAGAATTTAAGATTTTCTCAATTAGACTTTCAGAAGAAAACATACAGATTGTAAACGCAGTCCAAATAAGGTGTTCAAAAACATATCCTATTTCTCATATCTCTTGTTTTACAATTAGATTTCAGATTAATAAAATAAGAAGAATAACAATGAAAAAACAATTACTGTAGGAAAAACATCACTAGTATTTCGTAACAAAAGTATCATGTGAAAAGTATTTTCATTAATGGTGCTCCAACAATGTGAAAAGGGTACAGTGCTTGACAGAAAGGGTTGCGATGTTTAGGGACCAACCCTCAATTCTTTGACAGAATGAAGTATTTAAACAAAATTTACAAAAATATTACAATTAATGCCTCAGTGACATGGAATTCTAATATTGACTTTGAACTAACAGAAATGAAATAATGTGATCAAAAGGAATGAATATGGTAAATTGATGTGGACATCTAGCACTGCTTTGGAGGAGAACAGTTGTTGAGTGGCCACTATTCGGGTGTTGTGCTGGTGCAGCTGACCTGTCTTTTTAATCTTGGAATTCACACAACTTATTGTTGGGCATGGAATCCCCCCCAAGGCATGTTTTGGGGCTCAAATCCCATGCTTTGACCCAATCTTGTTGAAAAGCTTCGTGAATTGCGGGCGCGAAGTGCGAGAAGTATGATAGAGTCATAAGGTTGTTTGCCCTAGTTTTGTAATGTAATGTTGGTTGGATAGAACTACCCATGGTCCATAGACCATGGGATTGTATAAATAGAGCGAGGATTTAAGTGTAAAATAGGAGGAAGTAGAGAGATAAGGAGAAAGTCTAAGTAACCAAGGGAAGTCTGTCTTTGGGTTGTAGAGTAGGAGAAGGCTCTATAGCTGAGTGCGCATAGGCCTAGTAGTCCGCAGCTGAGTGCACACGGCGGAGTTGAGTCTATAACAAAGGAAGGAATTAATAAAGAGAAGTTTTATCATAATTCTGTGTATCTATTCTTGGGTTAATGCATGTTTGATATAATTTGCAAATATACTGTTTATTTACTACACGCACCTGTAAGAATGGTTTATGTTGTTAAGTATAACTTAAAGCACACAAGTAGGCTAAAATAATCAACTAGCATTGGAATACTAGTAAGGACTTGGGTAATAATGCAGAAGTACAACATTTGTCCCTCGAGTAGGGTTGCGCGAAGGCAGTATATCAGGCTCCGAGGGATGGGAAAGTGCGCGAAGCAACTTGCACATAGGGTTGAACCCCGGACCACTTGAACTCATCAGACATATCCAAGGTGCGGAAACCTAGTTCTAGCACCCTCCCATACTACTTCGGGTGAGACCTCAGTCCATGCTCCACGGGCTGTTGTTGAAAGGGCCATTAATACTGGGATTTGTTTGGATAATTAACTCTGAACCTGGGTCAGGCCCCAACAATCCAACGAATGGTTCCGTTGTCGGAACCGGGATCCGCATAGAGATGTCTGATGTCGTATCACTGGAATCCGACAAAGAAAGGAATTGAAGATTGGTTGGACAGAAAAATTCATGAGTTTGTGGCATAGGAAAACAGGAATCCACGACTATCAAAGGAGGAGTGGCTAGATTGCTACTTGTATACAGAGATCCACGAGATTTTCTTTGCATCCTTCCCCACTGAGTTGTACGAGTGGATCGAAAAGCTAGCAGATAGTTAGAGAAGGTGTAGACTTGACAAACCTATTGTGTGGACTCCAGAATTGGTGCGCAGACTAGAAGCATCAGAAGATAAGATTACACGCATTGTGGATCACTAGCTCGATCAGATTATAGGAGGAATCATCACCGAGTTCACGGTAGATACTTCAGTCAGCTATAGCGAGGCAGAATGACACTTCCTCCAAGGGCCGCGAGGTAAGTACATTAAATAATTGAACACTTGGATTAAAATGCTACTGTGTGAAAAGTGGGTTATGCGAATAAATTTATGTTTGGGGCTACGTGTAGTGGGAGGATGTATAGAAATGAGGGCAACATAAAACTAGAAACTAGCCCCTTAATTTCACCTCCATGAGAAAGAGAGGAAGAGCTCGTGAAGGTTTCACCCAGAAGTGTGATAAAATTGATAAAGCAACAAATTCCATGCATACCACTCCCACCTACACCACCGCCGACTTCACCATCTTCAACCCTGTCTTCGCCCAAACCACCTCCACCACTACCACAGTTCAATATGGCAAGTGCGATAAAGTTGCCAGTGTTCAAGGGATTAGGAAATGAAGATTTGGACCAGTTTTGGTTCATGATAAAGGCTGTATGGGAAGCGCAAGGAGTCATGGATGACAACATAAAGAAAGCAATGCTGGTCAATGCCCTGTAGGATCGTGCACTGACGTGGTACATTAAGAATTCCAATGACAATCTGAATGCAAGGATCGCAGATATCCAAGCTCCACTGGACAAAGAATTTAGCAGGCCAAAATCAGAGACATGTTCGATCATTGGATTTAAGGAAATCGTGATGCTTCCAGGCAAGACCCCTTGGGAGCTAGATCAAAGACTGAAGAGTAAAATCTAGGAAGCTAATATGACTTTGACAGATGGGAAACACTGCGCATGGTTTGTAGCATCGCTAACGCCGCATCTAAGGACCGTGCTATTGCAACAGAAGCTAACCACTTAGGCTGAGGCCGTGGATATTGCAATGAGACTGCACAAAACCTCAATACAAGATCCTACCCTGGGAGTTCAACAGATCCATGCGCATTTTCAAAACTTATGCCTTGAGATGCAGAGTTTGAAATAGGATAGGATAGCTCGCCCAGAAGCGCGTGAGGAGGTGTGGTGCATAAAATGCAAAGGTCAGGGACATGACAAGGCCCATTGTCCACTGTTCGCGAATTACCTGGTGGGAGGAGGACTAATGCCATTGAGGCTGGAGGCACAAGTAGGACTGAGCACAGAGCCTGCATTATGGTGCGTGATTTGTCAAATAGGAGGGAAGCATGCTACAGATAACTGCCATCTATTATAGAAGTATATGCAGAATTCCTAGCAGTTGTTCTGTAATTTCTACAGGTCAGTAGGCCACAATGAGCACACCTGTAGAAGTTATGAACTGATGATGGATCAGACTCCTACCTATAAAGTTCAGACCGAAACATGGGCCCTCGATCAAAATGAAGGAATGGTGCACACTAGCTTTCAGGGGCACAGACGAGGCTAAGGAGTAATGGGACCGGGAAGGGGTCGTGGATAGCTGATATGTTACAATTGCGGAGGGCCAGGGAATTATGGTCGCGATTGTACAAATCCAACGAGACCATCCTGCTTATATTGTACGCAATTTGATCATGAGATGGAGGATTGTCCCACTCTAATAGCAAGGTTACCCAATAAAGGAGCACTCCAACCTCCCCCAACTTAGAACCTGCAAATGCTGAGGTTTGAGCCGCATGAGGAAGACCTGAATGTAAATATCGTGCTCCAGAGTGGTATTGCGACAGGAGAGGACAAAGGCAAGTAGCCCAAAGAAAGTGCCCAGGTTTGCAAGGCTCCAACAAAGGAACCAGAATTTGATTTAGATCGTACTAAGGGGACATTCATGGAGGCTAAGAAGAGCTTCACAGATGCCTCCACTTTAGGAAGTCAAGACAAACTGGAACTGAAAATGGACCCATCAATGCTCACTACATTTTTGGAGACATGCATGAAGCTGCCGCACGACAACAAAGTTGTGAAGGGACTGCAAGAACTCATCACTAGATGCGTTGGAACCATGCCAGGAGAACTGCACGTAGTCTGGAAGATCGGGAAGCACACAAGCCAAATAGGAAGGGAGATGAGATTGATTGCACAGATCGGGGAATATGAAATGGATCAAGTGATTCTGGATCAAGGGTCATACGTGAATGTCTTGCCAAAGTAGACATGGGAGTGAATGGGCAGGCCTGCACTACAATGGTCACCTATCCAACTGCGAATGGCGAATCAGCAAAAGATCCTACCTATGGGTAGATTACAGGGAATCAGAGTGGATATCGAAGGAGCGAGGGGACTTGCAGATTTCAAAGTGATAGAGATTGTTGATGATAGCAATCCTTATCCCACGCTATTGGGAATACATTGGGCCAATGACATGAATGAAGTGATAAATCTAAAGAAGCGCTAGATGGTTTTTGAGAAAAAGTCACTGTGTGTAGTGGTACCTTTATACCCTGTAGAAGGATTGCGCTACACAGAGCCAATGTGTGACAATGACAATGGCGATGATCTAGACTATATCTAGAAGATAACCGTGCAGGAGCAGGATTGGGTAAATCCAACCGCGGATGGTAGAATCTCATGGGAGAGTGAAAGCTCCTGTACCTCAGATTCAGATGAAGAAATAAAATGATGGCAGAACCAGTTACACGAGGTAACCATGCTCAACTATAACATGATGATAAGGTCACTGCATTGCATGGAAACAGAGGTAAGGGATTTGCCTACATATGACGGGTTGAGCGAGGTGGATGATTTCCTGAACAAGTTTGAAAGAGAAGTACCGGAACAACAGTGTTTCAACGCTCTGAAATGGGCACTACGCGCTACGCTGGCAAGATGGTGGGGTATGCATCAAAGAAGTTTTGAGGACTGGTGCGAATGCAGAAGGATGATGCTCATGCAGTTTGGGAAGCCTCAGATGTGAATGAAAGCCGGGTATGATGAACAAAACAACCTGCGCAACCACTTTTTCAGATGGGTACAGGCGTATGGTGTGCAACTTGCATGAACGCACACTGTCCTCATGATAAGAAACACAACCAACAAGAGGAGCAGTCAAGATGATGGTGTGAATGACAACCAAGAAGTATGATACGACCAAGCACGCCAAAGATTATCCATGTGGAAGCATTTGACAAAGTATGCCAAGTCCTGAACGCGGTCCACCATGTGAAACACAATGATTGGGACCTGTGTGTACCAGCGGTTCTATGGGCTTATAGGACCATGAGCAAAACCCTGACCACGCAGGTACTCCCGAAGTCGAGATATGAAGCAGATGATGTAATCCCTATGGAGCATGTGAAACCTAGTCCATGCACAGTAGCACTCATAGATACGATGGTTTGCGAATCCCGGAAAGGAGGGATAACACAGCCGTAAGGAACAGAACGCATAGGACTTGAGGAAGAAATTCAACAGGGAAACCTTAGACTCCACAAACTTGAAAAAGAAAGGGTACAGTTAAGGAAGAAAAGTGCTTTGATGGATGTGGAAGTCAAGAATAAGGAGGACGAAATAAAGAAAGATTTTCTTGACAAAAAGACCAAAATGGTAAGATAGGAAGCATGTGATCACGATGATAGGGTTAGTGCCTATTGCTATGAATTGATCAGTCTAATGCCTTGGATTAGACCGCATATTGCTAAGCATAGTGACCAGAGTAGCACGTTGCAAATGGTGAAGTGCACGATGGTGACTGTGACCATACAAGGTGGGGATTCTCCAGGAACCACAATGGAGGACAGGATGGAACTCTACACAGGTGGTGCAACCACCTGATTAGCCAAGGGAAGGACAGTCTTAGCACTCTAGGTAGTTGGAAGGGAGCGTGGGACTATAGACTATTCTGCCTGGGAGCTGTGCGATATTGGAGATGCGCACAGAAGCAGAGAGTCACAAGGTCCATGACCATGCATGGGGGGCTGCGCTGTCGCGTGAGTTGGCTAGAAATTGACCAATGAAGTCACTATTCATGATGGGATGCTTGACTTGAGGCCAAATGGAGTGGGCGACAGGGATTTAAGACATGATTTATGGGCAATATTTGGGAAAATCTTCCGCCAAGAAAGCATTAATGAACTGGAATTGGGGGGAACGGTCGAAGTGGAATTCAAAAAGTGATATAAAATACAAAGGGCTACCCAAAAACAACACTTGGTCATTTTTTGAATTGAGTGATTGAGCAGAGCCCTGAGTATTGTGAGCCAAGCATTGAGTAAGACCCTAAATTCAAGAGTGATAGATTGTTGCATAGCTACAATGACAACAATTAAGGATGGTATGTGGATAGAAGAGGTGACCGCCGGCAAGGTCACGCAGGTCCTAACTATGGAGGATGTTCCAGAAGGTGTCGGGATTGTGGCAGAGATCCCAAAATCACCGCGCACGCCAAGACCCAAGAAGAATACACAAGCAATGGCTCCCATACGCATGCCCCTGTGAAACCCGCTGCGCAAAAAACTGTCGATGGAAGTGAAAGGGAAAGCTGTCACTATAGAAATAGATGAAGAAGAAGAAGATCTGCAGGCCATTGTCCTCACAGAGGAAGAAGACGAAGGCATGGAGGTGGATATTCAACCTACGCACTCTGCAACAAAGCTTCCCGCCTATGTCCCCCCATGAAAAGGGAAGGCCAAAGTGCCCAACGACCTGGATGAGACCAAGAGTTCGCTCCAGACCCCGCTCCTCCTAGATGGCATTATGTTTGAAGGCACACACCTGGGCCACATTCTGACCATGAAATTTGAAGATTGGGACCTTGCTGACTGTGAGAAGTTCCCACACCTTGAGACTGGAAACCTCATGAAGCATAACACTGCGGGGGTGGTGATAATATTAGAGCTGCAGAAGCGGTTGCACGGTGTGGAAAATGCTGGGCTACTGAACCTACTATGGGTGCTGCATTTCCACCGTGCCCCAATAACCATTTTCGTCATCAGGCAGCTGCTCTGCCTGGTACATGATGGGTATTTGTGGTTGGAAGAGCCCATCCCCATCACGACAGACCTGATTCATTGCGTTTCCCAACTTCCATGCAAAAGAAAGGACCCCGCAACCATATCGGAAGGGAAGGGCAGTGATTTGGCCCTCACAGAGGCCATGAAGATGAAGTACAAGATGGAAATGAAGAAGAGGGCCTACGCCATCTCCAACATCAAGGACAGAGCAATCCGCATAGCAATCCAAATCCTCGTAGGCAAATTTATGCAGAAGTGCCGCAAAGATGAGGTACCTATGCCGGTGGTCACACTAGCCGAGTAGTGCGCAGAGGGGGTCTAGTTTAACTGGTTTGAATTCCTTTGCATAAAATTCTTAGAGAATTTCCGCGAATCCTAGGAGTAGGGTAAAACCTTCCACTATGCATGGTTGTTGTTGTCCATAGTGCTCGTAGCAGGGGAATTGTCAAACGACAGCCAATTCCCCATAATTAATAGAGAATTACCACAGGCCATGAAGTACGCTTTCCTCTGGGACACGAAGGATGCTACAAGGATACGTGACATAAAGATCTTATGGGTGCTCATGGAGATGAACATCCGAATGTGGAACAACCATAAGCCATTGTTGTCACCCACGGTTTACAACAGTCTGCAGAGTTTTGTAGAATTTAAGGTAGACATGCACAACATATATATGAGGGTGTGAAAGGATCCGACGAAGCAGTGGACAAAGCAACCCTTTGTAGCCACTGACGAAGCCATTTTCAATGTCTTAGAGGCATGCCCTCTAGAATGGCACACCCCAGACATTGTAGAACTCGAGAGGGCAACAACACAAAAGAAGAAAGACGATGCCAAGATGCACATCGCACAGTTGGCCGAAAAAAGGTAGAAGGAAACAGCAGCAGCCAAAGTGTGAGAAGTGTGGGAAACGACACAAAAAGCAGTCGAGTAGGAAAAGGCCACAACAGAGGAAGCAGCCGCGAAGGCAGATGAGGGCCAAACAACACCTTCACAAGGGTAGGCAGCAGAGGAAGCAGAAACAGAAGAAGGAAACGCGGACCCATAGACCACGTCAACACAGTTGAAGTTCCAACACCCAGTAGAGCGAGCGGGATCGAGGAAGAAGGTCAAGGCCTCGAAATTATCCATTGACTCGATCACCCTAACCGAGGGTGATCTGCATGACATCAATGAGATGGTGCGCGAAGTCACAAATGAGGCCCTCCAAGATTTCATGTAGGATAACCAGATTGTGTTGGGGGCCCTTAGAGCATAGTTGTAGGAATTATAGGCACGCTCCCCTTAGGTTGGAACCCTTCCGACCAACCTCGCAGTCAGATCCACGGTAGTAGAGCAGATGTTGCACGTGCAGATCGCAAACACAACAATTTTGCCGGAAGGGGCTCCAGTAACACCAAATGAGGCCGACAGGTTTTCAGTTAGCATGATGAAAGGTCTCGGCATTAATCTAGTTGCCCTTCTGCATGAGACATTATATCTATTGAGGGATGGGATAACGACAGAGCTGTGCACTCCAAGTCCTCAGTGAGCGGAAGATAAATATGGAACAACTCAACTTGCAATGTGACGATTTGGTGTCGCAAAATCAATAGCTGGTGTAGGTGATAGGCGACGCTTGTCGAAGCGTCCTGAAGCTAGCCATCCCAGCAGATCTACCAGCGGAGGTACGAATCCATAGGTTAGCAGCAGGAGTCCATGAGGTGAGGGAAGAAATGAAAAAGGTTCAACTGGAGCTGAATCTTCAGATCGCCGAGCTGCGGTTAAAGGTACAACCATCCACTCCTTCAAAAGTCAGAGAATAGCGTGCTAGCGCTATCATAGTGGGATTGGAGGAAATCATAGGTGCAGTGCAAGACTGCACCAACATGTTGGAAGAATCACTTGAGGTCCTCACCACTCTGTAAGAGGACCCCAATGTCTAGCGCTTAGAGACAGAGGCGTGAGAACTCCAACAACAGTATGACAGTGTCTGAGGAACTGCGCAGACAGTGGTCCTCACCTAGAGAATTGCGAGGATGCAACAGGCTAAAGAACTGAAGGAGTAGGTGGATGCGGCAAGACATAAGGATGTAGTTCTCAAAGTATGCGTCTAGCCTTGGATCGACGAGGCCTTCACCATCATGGTAGACACCAAAGGCAAGCTCATGCACATATAGGGGATGCACACATTGATGCAGAGAAGCACCCCGACACAGAGGTCTCAGAATAGTGCATGCAACAGATCCAACAAGCAGCAGCTCAGTGTGCTATTGACCTCTACGTAGTTTGAGAACAGTTGGAGGGACTCCATGCAAAGATCACTACACCAACAGAGTGACTCGAGGGAAGGCCACGATGTTTGTGTTGGGGGCCTGTTGGGCATGGAATCCCCCCCAAGGCATGTTTTGGGGCTCAAGGCCCACGTTTTGACCCAATCTTGTTGAAAATATCCGTGAATTATGGGCGCAGAGTGTGAAAAGTATGATAGAGTCATAGGGTTTCCCACCCTAGTTTTGTAATGTAATGTCGGCTGGATAGACCTACCCATGGTCCGCAGACCATGGGATTTTATAAATAGAGTGAGGCTCTAAGTGTAAAAGAGGAGGAAGTAGAGAGATAAGGAGAAAGTCCAAGTAACGAAGGGAAGTGTGTCTTTGGGTCATGGAGTAGGAGAAGGATCTACAACTGAGTGCGCAGAGGCCTTGTAGTCTGCAGCTGAGTGCACGGACCCCTGCAGCTGAGTGTGCAGGGTGGAGTTGAGTCTGGAACAGAGGAAGCAATTAATAAAGAGACGTTTTATCATAATTATGTGTATCTATTCTTGGGTTAATCCATGTTTGATATAATTTGTAAATATATTGTTTATTTACTACGTGCACCTATATGAATGGTTTATGTTGATAAGTATAACTTAAAGCACATACGTAGACTAAAATAATCAACTATCATTGGAATACTAGTAGGGACTTGGGTAATAATGCAGAAGCGCAATGTTTGGCCCTCGAGTAGGGCTGCGCAAAGGCAGTATATCAGGCTACGAGTTACGAGAAAGTGCGCGAAGTGACTTGCGCACAAGGTCAAACCTCGGACCACTTGAACTCATTAGACATATCCAAGGTGTGAAAACCTGGTTCTAGCACCCTCCAATACTACTTCGGGTGAGACCTCAGTCCACGCTCTGCAGACAGTTGCCGAAAGGGCCATTAGTACCGGGATTTGTTTGGTTAATTAACTTTGAACCTAGGTGAGGCCCCAACAAGCCAACACTTATCCGACCGCTCTTCATTTGGAATAGAAATCTTTGTTACCTTGTGGTAGATCTCATCTACCTTAGCATACTGAGAAAAATTAGGTTTTACTGCAAATAATGTGTTTTATCTCATGTTGAATAAAACTCATGTTGCTGATAGCTTCATAAAAATATCTCCCTGTCATAGTACCTTTGATGAGGGAAGACTTAGTTGTATCCTTTGAAATGTCTTGAAGCTTCTTCTTGTAATCTTCCTTGGTCATCAATTTGTCATTGATCACAAATAAAGAAGGTAGACCTTTCTTGTTCAATGCATCTATTCTAGTGAAAAATCTATTAACTGCTACCTCTAGAGTTTGACATTTCTTTGTCAGTTGTACAACCAAGTTCTTTTTTGTTAGAACTTTCTTTACTTCTAGGAAGGTTTCTATTTTGTCATCTACTCCTAGATAATCTAGCTCATATCTGTTTTTGGAATTGAGGAACTTTATGATGTTGTTGCTTGTAGCAGGCATTTCTCCCAATTTAGCATTGATAGTGGAAATGGTTTGCTTGGATTTCTCCATCAATTCCTTCTACTCAAATATAATCTAGATACATGGCTAGATTTCATCTATTTCTTCAATGATATTGTTCCATATAATTTCTTTAACATGGGCCAGTGTGTAGCCAATAGAGGACTCAGTTGCTGACTTCTTCCATACCTCTATCTGATTTTGAGCTCTCTGTAGCTCTGCTGCATGAAAAGTCTCAGTCTTTGTCTGATGATCTTGTAGAAGATTGACTTGAGCCTGCAATCTTTTGATCTCTTTAGTCTGGAGAGACATGTTTTGCATTGCATTTTCCAACTAATCTGTAACAACCCCTATGCTTGTTGTAGAAGATGTGGTTGTAGGAATGGTTGTGATAGGGAGTGCTTCCAAAGGGACAACAACCATTTTGGCAACTTTCTCCTTTTCTTTAATCATATTTTCCATCTCTGTCTCCATTTGCTTCAACTGTGCACTCTGCTCCATGATGAGCTTCATCATGTCTACCTTTTGTGTCTTTGTCTCTTCAATACCCTTGGCTAGAGGATCTTCTGTGCCTGGTAACTTCAACTACTTCCTTAATGTTACTATTTCTAAATTAGTTTTCCTTGCAAGTTCTTCTGCAACATTTATTTTTGCAGCATAACCCAATTTGATCACCAAGTCCTCCAAACATTTGATCTTGGTGTCTTTGGCAAGTGTAGAGACCTTTTCCATCTTCAATTGTGATTGAACATTGGCTAATGTAACCTGCAATTTAGACAAACTCATAATAGTGTTAGTGACAGTAAGAAAATCATTTGCCCAGTCTGCTTGTGCATATCCATTTGGTCAATGGGATGTATGTCTTTCACATCAAATTAAAATGTTGTTTTCTTGTAGTTTGATGCTGCCTTGGGATGGGGAACATGTGCTTGGAGAAATGCCATCTACATTTTACCTTTCTATGAATCAAAGGCTGACAACATCATGCTTTAAGAACTGGAAGTTTTCTTCTAGAACTGATTGCAGGTGTTGATCTTCAAGGCCTCATTCCTCACTTTTATCTCCTTAAAAATATCAAATATACTTCTTTTTTGTCTCCCTTGTAGTAGATGTGTTGGTCTGCATAACTTGCTACTGATCTTGCGAAGCCATGGAGGTAGTGGGAGATAGTGTGGTCTGATCACCCACTAATGAGGAAACAAGTGGCTCATTAGTGGTGATAATGTTCTCTTGCTTTGAATCCTTGCTGAGGCTTAGTTTTGAACTGAGTTTGGTCTTCTTCCTATACATAATTTTGAATCCTTCACTAAAAATTTATGTCCCTGAAGGGGACTCTTCTTCTCTGCTTCTCTTAGATATTTTCTCCTACTGCTCTTCTACCTCTTGTAGGGTGTCCTCAGCCCATTCTAGTTGGTTTTTATTCTTCTCTATCTCCGGTATGGTTGTGTGAAAATAGACAGTGGATTTGTTTTCCACTCTTAACTTAGAAATGATCCCCAATGGATCATATGACTAGGTGAAACTAAGGTTGAATTGCTTTTCTTTTAGTAGCTTATCTGCTTCTTCCCCTGTTGCCCTGCTGTTGCAAATGAAAGGCCCTATCTGTGTTTTAATTTTGAATTAGGACTTCTTCTTGGCAGCTACAAAGTGGATCTCATCCATATTAAGCATCTTAGGTAGCTTGTAAGGTGCAAGATCACACCCAAATATTCTCAATTTTGTATAATTATGATAGAGGTACCAATCCCCTATCTGTACTTGGTCAGATAGTTGCAAAACCTTTCTAATTTCTTCACTCATCCTCGATTCTGTTCCGCTGCCTAAGAGATTGATTGCTAGATGTAAAAACAT
The DNA here is from genome assembly GCA_031772625.1 of Pinus tabuliformis. Taxonomy (NCBI): domain Eukaryota; kingdom Viridiplantae; phylum Streptophyta; class Pinopsida; order Pinales; family Pinaceae; genus Pinus; species Pinus tabuliformis. The sequence continues at coordinate 1,434,827,167 of CM062819.1, read as the reverse complement.
CTCTATGAATTGTTTGTATGTGTATTCCTTTTGTTCCTTCATCACCAGAGTAGTCCTAAAGATGATTGATTGCTGGTTCCCTTCTTCATCCATCTTTTGTAAAGAAAGCTTGATGTTGTCTCCCTGAAAATATAAGAACATATAAACTAACATAGAAGCATACTTGAATACCTCCTTAGTCTAGAATTTGATAAACTGCTCATGAATAGAATTTGCGAGAAATTGGCTTAGAATCAACAGAGACAATGGACAAAAATCCTATGATGGCCTCATCTACCCACTAATCTAAGTAATAGCCAAGGAGGTAGGAGATAACTATGATGATTTATTTGGATCTATGAGGTAAAATAGAGGAGGGATAGGGAGGATTTTTCTTTGGAAAAGGAGCATCTTATGTTAAGAAAAGCTCAATGGTTTTGGCCCTCTTGGCAAAGTCCAATTTCTAGTATAATTCAACAAGTGATTCATAAGAAAAGTGGGTGGAAATATCTACTATAGGGGCTTGCATAATTTGATCTATAGCTTGAGGAGTGATAGTGAACAAAATTCCTCCAATGGGGGCAATAATGGCCCTTTGGCTTGGGAAATTGTAGAAATTTCTCTATAGATCAGCTATCTCCGATACCACGTAGAAATTTCTCTACAAATCTCACCCTGAGACTTATGTAGAAAATCCGAGTATAGATTAACCCGATAATGCAATATGTTAAAGCAAAATACTATAATCTACTTCTACTATAAATTTTCTTTGCAGAAGCTTAAATATCTAGCTAAATCAGAGCTGAACACATATAAACATAAGAAGAAGAATCCATGCACATGAAACACATAAAATACTCAGGTGAAAGCCTTAGCCAAAAACCCCACTATCTGTATTATCATACAAGGTTGAAATACATCAAGATTACACAAAGCTTTAGCTCTCACAACTAGCCAGCTCTTAGTACAATCCTCCTGGATGCTCACAGGAAAACAAAGCTTCTCACAAGCCTTCTCCTCTGCCCTCCAAGCCTCCTATTTCCTTGCACAGTTTCTCCTGGGTGATCGAGTTGTTACCAAGTGTAACACTAATCACTCACATTGATATCACACCCTGTAAAACTATGCAATCCTCAAGGAACCTTGTTCTTTCCGCATGGATGAGTTTCCTTTATAGGAAAACTCATGTAATTGATAGTACATCGTCCCTATCTTTAATCTCAACTGGCTCTTTGTCTGAATTAACATGCACGAGTTATTTATGAGAGAATATTCAGTTATCTGGAGTACTCTAGTTTCGTGCATGCATGCATTAACTGACTGAACTCACAATTAGTTCCACACATTGTTTGGAATTAATTTAACTGGACTTAACTCAGTTAATTGAGATAACTAATTATAACTCAAATAAAACTCATCCTTATCTCCTTAATTAAGGGATAATATCCTTAATTTAAGGGATAACTGTTGCATGACTTCACAAAGACTTCTAGCTTGAATTTCTCCAACTAATTAACTCAAGATTAATTAATTAATTATTTTTCAAGCAGCTGGTGAGACTAAAATCTAATTTTAATTCAAGGACAAATTAAAATTGGAATATACTAAATGTTATTTTTAGCATTTCTTGTCACTATTCTCAACACAAATAGCATGCATGACTCTTGCTAATAAATTCTGGGGTGCTGTGGGTACGAGGAAAAATATAGTGGGGTAAATTGGATTCCCACAGCTCAAAGTCATCGGATTTATCTATATATTTCTCCTCAAGCCAGTAATACATCTCAAAAAGGTCAAATTCACAGAGAGTTTCATGGATTTTATGGTCTTTGTCAGCCAAAGGGATGTGGTGAAAATCAATGGGAGGATAGATCAGAGGATTGACAGGTTCTTTTGGTCCCTTGTATTTTGGAGGCATCTTTGGATAAGGCTAAGGACAGTAGTGAAAACTAGATTACAGGCTTCAATACATAGAGAGGACTTAGGATTTGTGGACAAGAACAAAGGTAATAGCCTAAAATTGAGTGAGCAGGCAATGTTCCTGGCCTGGTGAAGTGTTTGTAGTACATAGTGGTGCAATTGTAATAGAGTGATATCAGTAGCAATGTAAAAACTCAGTAATTGGTTAATGGGCAAAAGGAGGGATTATATAACACTCTGGTTTTCCTGTTGATGGTGGCACGGGTCCGTTGAATTAACAGTTAAGTGAATTGATTGCTTAATGACTTAATTTTGGAGGGAGCGGATGTGATTGGTGGAATCAACAGGAAAATGACGTGGCAGAAGATCAATGGTGGGAGCATAATGGATAGAAGAGTGGTATCGGGAGGCAGAGAAACTGCTTTTCAGAGGGGGGGGGAGGCAGTTAATGGTTTCACCTGGGGGGGTCTGAAATGCTGTAGTGTTGACACGTAGCGGTAGGTGCGGTTTTGAATACCACCCATTTCAAACCCCCCACCCCAATGGTAAAGTTCAGATGGTGAGGGGGGGCCGAAATACAGTGTGGGCTGTCGGATCTTGTGAGGTGGGCATGGATGAGGGGAGAGGTAGTGAAGAGTTAATGTGATGTGGGGTTGGCAGAAATTAATTTAATGCATAGTGGGGAATAGTTGGAGTGTGTGGTGGGGTAACAAAACTTAGGAATAGGTGGGTGGATGAAAATATGAGCAGAGGGGTAACTTTGGGGTATTAAAACTTAGGAATAGGGGATTAATACACTAAAATTAATTGATATATTAATCTTTAGAGTATAACTTTAATCCTTTGTCTTTTCTTCTGCACATGAAAATAGTACTTGACATTTGAATTTAGGATAAAATCTTCATGTTTTTCCTCTAACCACCATAGTGATTCTATCTACCTTTCTACATTCCATTCTTTTTCTAAGCTAACATTTTCTCTTCTTGCTTTTCAGGGTGCACTTCAGCTAGCATACCCAAATTATTTTTCTTTTATGTTCATCTACCTTATCTTGTCACGTATTTCACCATTTGCTCAGATTAAACTTTCGAGTCAATTTTATTTTTACCTAGCTACTGATTTACCAATTTTAAATTGTTTGGTAAACCTTCATTCACTAATATATTTAACAGAAATTTAAATGTGTTCAGTCATGATTAAACTGTATGACCTGAACATAATTTTAGTCATTGTGGCATTCAAGAACAATTTGCACACAACCTTATTTGAAAATATAATAACAAATCTAACTTATGATTAATGGAACTTGGACATGTAACACTTTCAGTTTTATTTCCTATTTTTTGTTTTGTGGGTTCTTATTTCCTTTTTCTTATTTATTTTTTATCATACCCTCTTTTCATTTTCCATTTTCTATTTTTTTGGAAATCATTTGAATATCGAAATTTGTGTACAATATGAAATCAAAAATACAGAATACTCAATCACCTTGAGATCCTATAATTTATAAGACTCTAACACACAATATAGTTCAATTCAACCTTGGACAAATTTTTGCTGATGAAATAAATGGCATAAGGAAACTTTTCATCTATTTGGCCTAGAGATGCTCCTATAGCTTTGTTAGAGGCATCAAAATGGATGTGGAAAGGAAGAGCCCAATTTGGGCCATGAAGTATGGGTGGAGTAGCCAACCATTTAAGGTTTCTAGGGCCTCTTGGTAGGCTTTTTATTAGAAAAATTCAGAGTCCTTGGCCAATAGTCCAAACAAAGGTGAGGATACTTTGCTAAAGTCATTTATGAATCTCCTATAGTATCCAGCTAAGCCCAAGAAGCTTTTGACATCCCTCTTCTTCTGAGGAGTAGGGACCCTCTTTATAATACAAATTTTATTTGGGTCCACTTGCAGTCCTTCCTAGGATAATAAGTGACCTAGAACAATCCCCGCATTCATCAAGAACTCACACTTCTTAGGACTAAGGGATAGGTTCATTTCAATGAATTTATTTAATACTTTCCCCAAGTTATAGAGAGCATCCAAGAAATCACACCCATAGGGAGTGAAATCATCTATATAAATTTCTACAGAGTCATGGACTAGCTTTGTAAAGATGCTAAGGACTGCCCTCTAAAAAGTGGCAGGGGCATTACATAATCCAAAAGGAAGCACCCTATAAGAAAAGGTACCTAAATGACAAGTGAAGGTGGTTTTATCTTGGTCGTATTGTCTGATCTGGATTTGAATATAACCACTGAATCCATCCAAGAAAGAGAATAACTTCTTTCCTACAAGACCATCCAAGACTTGATCAATTAAAGGTAGAGGGAAATGGTATTTTTTTTTGGGTTTGTTTAACTCTCTGTAGTCCACATTAATCCTCCATTTTCCATTCTTCTTGGGAACAAAACTAGAGGAGACACTAAATCACTATCTGAGATAGGGTAACTTAATCCTACATCCAATAAGTTCTGCAGTTCTTCTTTAACTACGTCTTTGAGGGTTGGGTTCATTCTCCTTTGAGGTTGGCACATTGGCTTGTAGCCTTCCTTGATGTAAATGTGGTGAGTACACACCGAAGGGTGTACTCCCTTCATTTCCTTATAACTCCAGGCAAAGGCATCTAGATGCTCTCTTAGCATGTCACATAACTCCTTTTCGTGATGTGCAGAGAGAGAGGGGTTGAATTTCAATGTTCTATCTAGACCAAATTCTATCATCTTAACATGAGTAGAACTTGACTCAGCTAGGCACAAATCATTCCAAGGGTTATCTTAAGCTTTCTTTACTAACTCAACAAGAGACATGGTATTGGGGTGCTGATTCTAGAGGATTTGATCAATCAAGTCATCTTCATCAAGTTGCCCCTTCCTATAGTAGCATCTAGGGTAAAGATTGGGTAAGATGTGGCAGAGTAGACTTCATCTTCCTCCCCCTCTTCCAAACAGAAAGGTAAGTCATTCTCTAGAGATGGTTGAGCAAGAGGGGACAAGACCAATTGTTTGGACAAATGCCCATTTTAATGGTCATATTCCCAGCCCTATAACTTATGTAAGCATCAGTAGTGGCTAACCATGGACTTCCAAGGATGAGAGGATACCCATTGAACTTGGTCTTAAGTTGGAGAACTAAGAATTCAGTAGGGTATTCCTAGGAATTAATGGAGACCATCACATCCTCAACAACTCCCTCAAGAGCTACTTTGGATCTGCCTGCAAGCTACAAGATTGTTGTGGTCTTCCTTAATGATCCTTGGAGATTCAATTGAAGCATATTATCCTTATTCATCACATTGATGGAAGCCGCAAGATAAATCAAGCTATGGGAGACAATGAACTGAAGGAACAATAAAAACATGAACTAAAAATATGAAAGAAAAGTGCATAACTAAATTAATGAATGGAAGATAACAAAGAATGATAAAGTAAAGAGTATGTTAAGACAATAAATCAATGTAGAATGATAATGAATTAGAACCCTCTGAGTAGAAGTGGCTGTTTTAGTTTTCTTTCTATCATAATGTATAACATAGTATTGCAATAAATGGAACCTGATACCTTACTAGAGGAACAATAAAAACATGAACTGAAAATATGAAGGCAAGGTTAGTCAAGGCATTGTACAGAGAGAAATTGTAGGTAGCAAGAGTGATAAGCTTACGCACCGTAAGTGCACAATGCACAGTGTCTAAGGAGAATCATCTAGGAATTGCATAGGTTTCCACTCAAAGGGTGTAGATATGACCCTATTGTCCACTAAGAATCCACAATACAAAATACAAGACAAAGTTGATCAAGGGTTGCGTAGTGGGAAGGTGTAGGCAGTAAGGTTTGAGGGTATGTGCTCATTTCTCAATGCACAATGAGGTTGTCCTCAATATGACATAGTATGTAAGTCTAGGAGGTAAGGTAGTCATCATTAAATCTTATGAGTGTGCAGTGCACTCATTACTTGGTGATAAATTAATGTGCTTACAACTTGCACAAGATGAGAGGACAGGGAAAAGCTCCAATGATTTCACTAAGTGTGAGATCAATGAGACAAGAGAGTAAGAGTAAGAGCATACACCAAGCCCTTAACATTATCACACACAAATACACCATCAAACACATGAAAAGAAGACACACAATACCAAAAATAAACATGTATTCATTGAAACAACAATAAAACGACACTTATCTCCAAGTGTGACAGTTAGGATACATGCCTGTACAACACAAGTGCAACCTACAATGAGAAAGTGTGTTATGCCATGGAAGTGCACCCAGTGCATGTTATTATGATATATGATATGAACTAATGCAAGAGATTGCACTAGAACTGCCTCTTAAAGGTGCGTCGAGACTACCTCTAACAAAAGAAGACACTTCAAGTTTCTTTAAAAAGGAACTTCAACACCTGGAAAAAAATGAATAATAATCATGGAACATCTTAAATAACTTGTGACAACATTTCACATGGGAAATAGGAGGCTACAAATTTTGAAAGTAGGAAAAAATTGGAGGGCATTGTAGTAGCTACAATACTGGTGTAGCTAGGGTTTTATAGAGTTTGAAATATTGTAATAGCTTTATGATAAAGTTGAAGTAGGTACACGTATGCAATTCTTATATATATATATATATATATATATGTATATATATATACACACATATATATATGTATGTATGTATGTATATATACATACATATATATATGTGTGTATATATATATACATATATATATATATATATATATATATATATATATATATATATATATATATATATATATATATATATATATATATACATATACATATACATATACATATACATATACATATGTATACACACACACACACACACACACATATATATGAAGTTACTTATATTATTTTATATTTGATTTTTTTACTTTCATTGTCTTCTTAAATAGGTAATTTCCTACACTTATTGTTCATGTTGATTTAACATATTAAGAGCGAAAATTGTTCAAATATTTGAAAAACATATTGAAGATAATAATGCAAGGTTATTACTATAAATTTGTAGTAATGGAAGTAATTTCATATATGATTTTTTCTTGTAAAAGTGTGCCCTAAGGGGTAGAACTTATTAGTATATATTTAGTATCTTTACACCTAGATTTCCAAGTGGAATGGGTTTGAAATGAATTGAAATATTTTCCTATGTTTAATGTTGTAATTTATATTCTAGATCAATCATAAGGTTGAATATTCACATGTTCTCGATCTAAGAAACACCTAATGTTAGGAAAAACCTTAGAAATGCATCATAATATAGAATTCCCAAATTATTATAGCTACTTCAATATTTTGTCCAACTCATTATTTTATGAGTGTTTTTTGATGTGAATAATTCATTTTCCAACTTGAAATGCTAAACATTTTAGGTCATATATGCTTTTATTTTGTGAAACTTATATTTGTATATCTTAAATAAATAATATTTGTGTGATGCATCATTATTAATAAATAACAAATTTTGTGATAAATTCTTTCATATTGAAATAAATATTAATCAATTCCCAAATAAACATCTATGGAATAATTTGAATGTCCATTTCATGAAATTGTGTGATCTACTTGTTGCATTACGATTGTATTTTCGTCACTTATATAATGTGTAGCCATTGCATTGGTCATTATAGTAGTAATACTAAGGAGTTATTACAATTGCTAGAGTTTTCTTTCAAATAAAGGAACATCATTATTTTTTTGTGGGGCAAACGACCACATGGGATTTGAATTAGAGACCTTTTTGTATGGAGTTCCTTAACAGAACACCCATTCACTATCAATCCAAAGCCCCATGGGAAATAAAGGAACACATTTTTTTTTTAAGAAATAGTTAAGGGTTTTGCATTAATAATACTATTATGGGCTAGAACCCTTACAAGATCTTTCTTCTATCTAACAATGTAAATATTCACCAGACCATACAAAATTAGTGCCATCTCTAGGGTTTCATTTCTTCCTTATTCTAAATATATATCTTTTTATGAATCTACAGAATATCCCAAGTATAAGAAGGTATTTACATTACAACATATATCAACAAAATGTTTTAACTAAAACCAATAAACTTGTCCTTAGTTTCTCCCATCAACAACGTCCAACACTAGGATTTTCATTCATCTGCAAGTGAAGAGGCTTTTTCTTATTAGGAACTACACTAGGAGCAACACCTCCAAGAGAAAGTTGAGCACTGCCAACCATACAATTCTCTAGAGTTGTAACCCGAGTGCTGAGTTTAATAACTTCCTCATGCAATTCATTCAAAGAAATTTCCAGACTACTCAGAAGTCAGAGGAACTTAGCTTCTAATAATAGTTGTGAAGACTAGCATTGTCTCATCCATGTCATCCTGTTGTTTCCTAGAAACCCACAACACCTCGACCAAATCCAAAAATTTAAGAAATAATGAACCAACATCAAGGCTCTCTGGAAGACAATGAGGTTCTTCCATTTCAGGAAAGGACCACTGAATCTGACTTGCAAAATAACTAACAAGCTTAACCCACACCCCAAGACCAAAAAGTTAAGGCTTCCATTTGGAGTTCCACATAATCTGTTATATAATTGAGACTGAAACATTGCCATGAGCCATACTGAGGAAAATTTTCATATCCAACCCAAAATCCTCTGGAGGATGATGAATAGACTGATGATTGAAAGTGTAGGGTGATGAAATTAAATCCAACCCACTTCTCAAAGAAAGAAGCTCCATAGACATATTGAATTCTAGTTGCTCCCACCAAATAAGAATTAAATTCTTATGCTTCATTTTGCAGATGAGAGGAAATATTTCAAGACACATAATAAGGTGCATGGGACACCTAGAGGAAAATTTTGAAGACCGACGTCAGAAAATAATAAATCTCTAGATCCCAATACCACTTAGCCTTTTAACAAGAGCCATATACCATTTAGAGTAGGAGGAAGATGTCCCATCCCCACTTCAACACAAATTTCCATATGTATCAAAATTTGAATGAAAGTGAATACTCCTTGGGACTCTTGTCATGACTATGGTATATAGATGATTTTGAAATTTCCTTGATCCAAATCTAATCTTCCTTGGCCCAACATGGAGCCTTTATTTTCCAAAGTGTCTGCCACTAAATTCAAATGTATGCAAACATGGAAAAATTCCATATGCTCGAATTGAGAGGCAAGTAAGAGAATCCTTTGGAGAATAAGAGGGAAATCAAAGCTCGACTCCATCGTAGCCTTGACCACCTAACAAATTATAATCATTGAATCAATGAAGACTATAATAATGTTAAAATTTATTTCCAAAGAAGTTTCTAGACCCTTCCATAGAGAAAGAAACTCCACTTGGTTGTTTGTCGCATGACCAAGACCCCATGCAAATTGTGCCACAAATTTTTCATTGGGGTTGAATAATGCCCCTCTTTCTCCTATCTCCCCCATAAAGGAACATTATTATTAAAATAAAAAATATGATGCATTATGTAGGATAGTTGAATTCCATAATGATTAGTTACGCTACACTAGAAGCATCAACATTCTCCACCATGGAAACCATTCCAATTTTACTCGGAAACCTTTTTATTATCTTTAAAACAAAAGTAAACATAGTAATGTCATTTCCCATTCCTTTTGGCCATAGAATTTGATGTTTTGTTACAAGGTACCTTTTTTCATACTTTGAGGGTGTCGGTGAAGCTTCTCTTGGATCTACATGTATAAACTTGGCATGGTTTCAATTGTTTTTTGGTTTTTATAATAGACAAATTACTTAACTTGTGCATTTTATTCACATAACTTAAGAGGCGTGTTTTTTCATTTGGATTTATCTTAGTTGGTTGGGAGAAATAATTGATGTCCTCCTAACCTAGGTTCAATTCTTGCAAGCCACATGTTGAGGTTTATTGTAAAGGATTTGAGCCTTGTTGTTGAGTCTGATTAGTCCCTAGAGGACCAAAACATGTATGTTCCTCATATGGAATATAAATATATTTCTCATAAGGAGGGGAGGAAAGAAAAACATATGAGATGTGTTTTGGTTTTTGAATTCCATTACTCACATTATTAATGTTTCCATTTTATGGTATTTTAGACATCACAATGCTCAATTTAACAAACTCTAATGATGTAAGACAACTATAAGTAATCAAAATTTGTTTTAGTATTGTTGTATATGGAAATATCTATTAATCAATCAAGTAACCAGTAATTAGCTTGCAACCAGTGCAAATGTTATAATGTTAGCACTGTACTATGTGTAGAGTACATTGAATCTATAGTGGCACAAAAGGCTGGTGTATGTTTGAATCTATAGTAGTACAAAGGGTTAGCCCTTGCATACATTTAGCTATTTATGACCTTCTGGCACACTTACACTAGTATGACCACTTTGTTTTAAAGGCCAAATTTATTGGCACATAAGGTTTCTTTGGTATATTGTATTTTTCCATGTTACAAATCTCAAGGAAAACCCTTAAATAATTTCCCTCATTTCGAAGATGATACATAGGAAAAACCATAGATTATTAAGGCCACAAGTCCAATAAACAATAAGGATGAAATCCATTAGAGAAATATACTCTCTATAAGCTCAACATATCACTTGTGTGAATTGAACTTGAGTGGGGAGGATGATAATCATTCCTCTAGCCACCTGAGAGAAATCCAATTGTATGTTAATGCATTAATTTGGTGGTAAATTAGATAAAATACCCAATGTCAATAAAATATTCCATGGAAATAAAGCTTGAAAGGGTTTTTTTATTATATACTCTTCGATAATAGAATTATTTAAATATATGATACTGAATAGTTATCCATAGGAAAATACATCCTTTAAAAGTAAAAGTTGGGAGGAATAGGAAAATTGACCATGGATGTTGCCACATACATAAATAATGATTATAATGATGGTAAAGAATGAAAATGATAATAATCATAGGAATATATACCAAGATGGAAAACATCAATAAATACAAATTCATATAGCCATATAATGTTGAACATTGTTGAAAGTAAAATATTAAATTTTGTTTGAAGAACTCAATGATATACAACACCTTGGTATTATTTTGTAGCCAAACTTTCTTCTTGGAAATTTATTTGAAAATTTTGAAAATGGATGGAAGATACTTTTGTACTTCTCTTCATTTTGGAGATTTAGTTTAAACCATAATTTGTTGTGACTATTTCTCTTTATCATATTAATTTTATTTATTTATTTTTTTTCTCTCTCAAGATAACTAGAAAGTTGGATAGAGATCTCAAACTAGTGTAAAACTTCCCTCTTTGTTATGTATCTAGAGGTTCCAAGATTGGATAGGATGAGAAAATATCCCACTCCCACCTATATTTTATTGTATCATCCTAATAAATACATCTATGATATGAGATAGTGCAATTTCAAAATTGGTAGCATGATTAGTGAAGGAAACTTGTGAAGACGAGAAATCATGATTCACTAAAGCCAAAGCAACTTAACAGGTTCCATTTATTGCAATACTATGTTATACATTATGCTAGAAAGAAATCTAATACATCCACTTCTACTCAGAGGGTTCTAAATCATTCTCATTCTACATTGATTTATTGTCTTAATATACTCTTTACTTGATCATTCTTTGTTATCTTCCATTCATTAATTCAGTTATGCACTTTTCTTTCATATTTTCAGTTCATGTTTTTATTGTTCCTCCAGTAAGGTATGGGCATAGTATGCATATAAAAATTCACTATTGAGGTTAATATTATGTCATTAACATACATTAGGGGAGGCTTTATGAGGGTTTTGAGTACAAATCATTATCACTAATAAAGTGAAGAGATGGATTTATATGTTATCCATAGAGATCAATTTTAAGCCATAACTATATACTTCAAATGATACTATATGAAAATGAAAATGAGATAATTGATTCAAAGGCATAACTTGAGCCTTCTCTTGAGAAGCATATTGTGATATAAAATAGGCTATGATATTTTTTTTTCTACATAGGCCTTTCTATAATGTAAAACAAATAGAATATGTATCATAAATAATTAGATTCAATGCATATAAAGGAAAAAATTATCTTAAATTTTAGTGAGAATGTAATGTTAATAAACACTTGAAATTGGCATTTTACAGTAACATTCCAACCAAAACTGCAATAGAAAACCACCATTATGCTTGACAATACATGCATAAATCTCCAAACAGATCAACAAATCTCCTAATACAAGTTATAAATGCTAATTTTCATCCTTGAGTCTAGTCTGTAGAGAACTTGAAAGATTACTTAGCAACATTGTTATGTTGGAGAATCTTAGAGAGTGTTATGTCCACTCTATGACTTGAGGTTATCTAACATAGGTCTTTTTTATTTTTTACTTAATTGTTGGTTATGGGCTAGTGCTTTCAAATATAAAAGAAGAGAGACATAATTAAAATGATAAAATTGAAAAACACATACACGAAAAACACAATTCCATTTTGGAAAATGTGAGTGGAATACATTTATATTTTTCTTTGGAAAAAGCAATTCAAATGTAAATCTCCCAAAAAATTAACTATAAATCATGAAGATGCAAGTTCCATGGATTTTTTTCTTGGATGAATATAACTAGTTATATGAAGACATGAACTTTCAAGGAGAAACCTTATTCAAATTCAACGTGACACTACTCATGGTGCACTAATGTGTGGAATTGAATATTGAACAAATATTAAATTTCATATTTATAACTATTGCTCTTTATACTCTCTTACAACATTTCTTTACACCCTTTGGACCAATACTCTTTATACTCTCTTACAACATTTCTTTACATTCTTTGGACCAATAGATATGTTAAAGCATGGTGAAAAGAAAGTAAATTTAGCTCTTAGAAATAATTAAACAAAGTCACTTTTATAAAACATTAAAATCCTAGGGATCCTAAGTAGTCATTGTGATAGGTGGGTCTATCTACTTTTTCAATATAACTATTTTCAAAATCATTTTTTCATATATATATATATATATATATATATAGATAGATATATAGATATATATAAAATAGATTTAAATTTTACAATTATCATTGTTTTAAGTTTTATTAATTATATATATATATATATATATATATATATATATATATATATATATATATATATATATATATCTATATATATATATATATAGATATAGATATAGATATATATATATATATATATATATATATATATATATATCTATATCTATATCTATATCTATATATATATATATATATATATATATATATATATATATATATATATATATATATATATATATATATATATATATATATATATATATATATATAGATATATATATATATATATATATATATATATATATATTCCACTCAATAACATGACGAGCCTTTGCACCATTAACATTAACTCTCACCCAATCATTATTATGCACACCTAGATAACTGAAAAAGTAGGTCAAAAATACTATAGCCTTGCAGACATAAAAATGGAAAGTTATGGACCAAGATTGAAATATTTATTGACAAGTTTTAAAAAGCTCAGTTTTAAAAAATATCATAAATTTTAAAATAGTAATACTAAGTTAAAAGATGGTTTAATGAATGTTAATTAAGAGATTGGTTTAATGACTAGTAATTAAAATATTGGTTAAAGCTAAATTTGGACACAATGGTCCAAAAAGCAAGAATAAAGCTCAAGAATTCCATAGTCATTATATACTCACATGCTTGATGAATGAAGAATGATAGGAATCAATGATTGTGATGAATGAAGAATGAGAGGAGGAAATTCATGAACGAAGAGGAGGTGATGAAATTTTTTGCAGTTTGATAACAAAGTGAAGGTGATCGACTAAATTATTCATGGAGAGGGTAATTTTTTGTTCCCTTTAATTTATTTGTCTATATGTTTAATTCATTCCACAAAAAAATGGTTTCCATGTTTATTGAACTGCTTAACCAGGGAAAGGTAGTAGGCTATTGAGTAATTTTATGTTCCCTTAATTTGTGTGTGTTTAATTCATTTTATAGAGACATTTGTGTAACCTGACAAATTGTTTTCTCTATTCAATCTATAGGTTAAGCATGGGTGTTATTTCTCTCTCAAGCACTATGATGTAAAGTTGTATGTCTTATGGAGCTTTCCATAAAGGTTTGAGACATTTGAATTAACAATGAACAAGTGGAACTGTACTTTATTTCTAGAACTAGATGGAGAAGGTAACTCAGTACCAGACTCCACATACCAACACTAGGAAATTAAAGGAAATTTTGGTTGGGTCGAAGGTCTGTGATGTCATTTGAGGGAAGTACAATGACCAGTTCAAAGGAGGGACCCAACCCTGAGTTATGTAAGAATAACACAAAGAACATTGACACCCTATGTGAGAAAAATGACCACCCGGTGCAGAACTTAAGACCCAATGACAAAAGACATTGGGATGTAGAACTATCCAACTCTTCAACAAACCAAAATGCCACCCTACTAAAATGACCTGAGAAATTAACAGTGTATACAGACCTCTTGTTACTGTAACACAGTCAATTGGGGACCACCAACAAGAGGGGAACTGCTGCAACTGAAAGATGTCAACCACATAACTACCACCTTTCCGCCACCCTGAGACCATGGTGGAACTTATATAAATAGCTATGAATGTGATGTATCTAGTACCAGGAATGAACCATGCCCTCTAAAAATCCCATGACGGAAGCCAAGTAAACTTCATACACCATTGTGTAGATTATCTTCCGGATACATCGCATTAGATTTCGTTCAGATCGATGTTTCGAACCAACAACGATGGTTCATCTTCAGGATGTGAAATATTATTTGAAAGATTGTTCTCAATTTTTCTTCACATATATATAGATGAGATGCTTGGCCAACAGATATTAGAATTTATTTATTTATTTATTTATTTATTATTATTATTATTATTATTATTATTATTATTATTATTATTATTATTATTATTATTTTTGACTATTATCTTTATTACGGTTATGGTTATATAACCGTAATAAAGATAACCATAACCGTAATAAAGATAATAGTCAATAATAATAATAATAAAAAATAAATAAATTCTAATATCTGTTGGCCAAGCATCTCATCTATATACATGTGAAGAAAAATTGAGAACAGTCTTTCAAATAATATTTCACATCCTGAAGATGAACCATCGTTGCTGGTTCGAAACGTCGATCCGAAGGAAATCTAATGCGATGTATCCAGAAGATAATCTACACAATGATGTAACTCGCAAAAATCTCAAAGAGAAAATATTCATACACCATGTCTTAGTCATCCCAAGGCATTGTTTGAGAGTGAGGTCATTAATGAACTTTATCCTACTATTAGAGAAATTCCTTCCCAGATCCAATACATTGTGGGAGGAACGATCCATTCTTGAGTAGACAAGATGAAATGAATTAATGAAACCATTGAGAAAAACAAAACCCCAATCTCTAATCTCTTGGAAGTTAATAAAAAAATTACTTGAGTTGGTGGCTCCCATTATGAAAAGTCGAGACATGCCACGTGTGACCCATGCATAACCAAGTGTATAGCCTAGATCTATGTTTGAAGTTTGTCACCTCTATCACCAAATAATATATTTGCATGCAAATAATTACTCCCACTGGAAACCTCCCATCAAGAGGGATCATCATTCCTCTTTCTGATACTGATATTCCAATGCCATGAGATCACCCCCATCGAGGACACTAGATTCATGATCTAGGTATTTATCCTATTTAGCCTAGTTACTTACTTTTTTTAGGATTTCCCTACGTTTCAATTCCAACCAAGCCACGTCCAAGGCAACGTGTCTACCTGATATTCCCCAGTTAGCCAAACAATATTCCACCTTATTACCTTCCCATCGCGTGTGCATGGGAATAACATAATCAAAATTAATAAACAACTCTTTGATATTGCTCACAACCTTCTATAGGTGCCAACTATGAATTAGTTTCTCTGGAAGATGACCTAGTAGGATCTTGCTTATAAAATAAATGACTATCTGATAGTCACTATGTATCTAAATGAACCCAAACCCTTCACTTACAGTTATTTGAATATCTTTCTCCAATGCACTAAATTCCACAAGTTTGATTGTTTCCACCCCACAAGAAAAATCATAGGCATGCTTGGGATCTGAATTCTCATCCCTGAAAATCCCTCCAAAACCAACATCTCCCAGGTTTCCTTTTGAGGCACCATCAAAGCCTAATTCAATGAAAGCTTTTGGAGGAGGGGAGAAGGAATTTTCAGTGAAGATTCCTCTACTTTGAGTCATGGAAGGAAAAGTACTGACAATGTTAGATAATATATTGGGTCCTTTTAGGATAATATCCTCGTAATCATCAACTTGCACTTCTTCATAATCAGGAGGGAACACCAACACCATTTCTCTGATATTTTTAAGTGTAATATCTTGTAAAATTGACATAGACCTATGTTTTCCTTCAAAGATTCTTAAATTTCTCTCCTTCCATAAATTCCATGGAGAAAATCCTAGAGCTAAATTCCAGGCTCTCATTATCAATGGATGTTTAATTTTTTCCAGAACCATTCATATATCCATTACTTTATGCTTGGTGAATTTGGTAAAGCACACCTGAAGATTTTCTTAACAAACTCACACATTTTCTTGGCATAAGAACAAGTGATTAGTAGATGATCTATTGATTCCTCATCTTGTGAACATAAAATGCACATCAATGGGCCCTCAAAGCCTTTCCTTCATAGATGGTCCTAAGTTAACATATTCCCCCAAATTACCAACCATAAAAAAGTTGAAATTTTGGTCCACCCACAATATTTCCAAATTCCATTCCAAAAAGTAGTGTCGTGTTGTGAGTGAGAATATGCTAATACAGAGTACGCTTCTTTTAAAGTAAACAATCCAACTAGTTGCCTCCCCCACCACATCATGTCATGTTTAGGAGAAACTTGTATCATTCTACTATCAAGGATTTGATGGAATTCCTCCCATGGAAGAGAATCCCTAGAGTGTTCCCAATCTCCTACTATTTTCCACTATCTCCAACCATGCTCCTTATTAGAAATTTTCTAGAAGTTTACCAATTTAAAGGCTCCTTGGTATTTCGTTAATAATTTAATAGGTTTTAGCTTCTCATTTTCCTCTAATAGTGGATACTTCTTCCATGAATCCTCCCATAATAATGTCATCCTTCCTCTTCTAATCTCCCATAATGAAAATTGTTTCACCACATCCTCACTTTCTTTAACCCAATTCTAGACCCCTAAACCTTTAATTCTTCCATCGAATTGTAATATGTCGAACTGTGAATGTATAGACAAGTACTTATTACACCATATTTGTTTCCAAACTTGGGTACCTCCCTGAACCCATAGCCACCACAACTTCATAGCATAAGCTTTACCGATGAGGAGGGGGTCTCGGAGACCCAGTTCTCCATTCTTTTTTCATGCAACCAATTTATTCCACCCGACCAATGCCAACACACATTATTTGGAATGGGCATTACAAATAACTGGTAATTTGGTAATTCTTTTAAAACTTCTTTCATCAATACTAGGTGACTTGGAAAGTTGATTTCCTTGAAAGTCCAGTTATTCACTTTACGATGAGTTATTTCTATAATTTATTCCCAGGTAGAGACCCTATTGTAGAACAATACAAGAGGTATTCCTAAATAATTTAAAGGAAGGTGGCCTCTATTAAAGCCCGGGGTTTGGCTTAACCTGATGAACCATCTATGGACAATTGAAGGTTTCTTTTCTTTGATTTGTTAATGTTCACTACAGTTACTAAGGCATCCATACAAGATTGTAAAATCCTAAACATTCTTTTCACCTCTATCCAAGTTGGTATACCAAATAATATAATGTCGTCAAAAAATTGTTGATGAGATATAGGAAGATACACCCCATACAGGCGGAGACCATAGATGTGTCCTAATTCATTATATTTTTGAAACTTTCGACCAAGTCCTTCCATAGCTAAAATAAATGGGAATGGTGATAAAGGGTCACCATTCCTAAGACCTCTAGAAGGATGAATAGTCTGAGGGTGAACCATTAATAAAATTAGAGAAAAATACAGATGAGATAAGGGATGCCACCCACTTTATCCATTGTTCAGAGAAACCATAAGCTTAGAGAACCTGAAATAAGAATGTCTAGCTAATTCTATCATAGGCCTTCGATAAGTCCATTTTACTAATCATATATGGGCACTTTTATGACCTCAAAGAATGAATAATTTCTTGCACCACAATAACACCATCCACAATTTGATGCCCTTCTACAAAACTAGTTTGAGACGAGTATACTAATAATGGAAGGAACAAATTTAATCTATTAGCTATTACTATAGAAATAATATTATAAAGAAAATGGCATAGGTAAATTGGTTTGAAACCATCCATACTTTATGAGTGACCTGTTTTTGGGGCTAATTCTAGGAGTGTGGTGTTGAGTGTTGGATGCAATGATCACGATCATCTTTATTTCTAAGCTACTTCTAGAATTTCCTTTCCTAAAACCCCCCAACATTCCTGAATGAAGTTTGTTGTGAGGCCATCTAGTCTAGGCTCCTTGTTCTTAGGCATGTTTATATTTCAACATTAGACATGGATATTGGTATCATTAATGAAATATTTTTCCCACTATTAAGCAATATTTGTATGTGTTGAATAACTGTATTTATATCTTATTGTCTTCCTGAATTGTCCTTCGTCAAGAGATCAATAAAATAATGCACCAGTTCACTTTATATATCTTAGTGTTGTAGTTTCCTATCTCCATCCTTGCCAATGAGGGAAAAAAATATATTATTATGACGACGTTGAATCATAGCATTGTGGAAGAACTTTGAGTTACGATCTCCCTCCTTGAGCCATTGTATCCTAGAATTTTGCTTCCAAAGGGTCTCTTCTTGTTTCCTTCCGTTCCATAGATTTTTAAGGGCCTCTGCCTCTTTTTCTATCAACTCTAAGGTTTTTCCTTCCAGAATGATTCTTTGTTGGATGCTCAACATTTTAATTTCCAATGTTATCTTGTCTTCAAAGATATTCATAAAGGCATTCTTATTCCAAAATTTAATCCTTTGCGTCAATGATTTTAGCTTGAGTTGGAATGTGTGCCTTTTGTTGGTACCTCTAATATTCAACTCCTTCCACCATTTTTCTAACAAATCTACAAAACCAATGGACTAGAGCTGAAAGATTTAAAAATGGAAAGGGTGATTTAGTGGGGCTTCTTTTAGATCAATTTTAATTGAATGAGTTAGTGATCTGACCCCATGCACAGAAAAATGGAAGCTTTGATAAATATATCCTTCTGTAAAAATTCCTCTAATAAAAAAAATGATCCAAACTGCAGGTTATCTAATTGGTAAATGATTACTCCAGGTAAAAATCCCCTTTTAGGCTGTAATGTCTACAAGGTGCAAGTTATCTATTATCCAGTCAAAATTATCTAATGCTTGGTCTAACCTACGAATGCCTCCTTTTTTCACCTCTAACAATCTTATGATATTAAAATCTCCTCCAAACAACCATAAGGAATTTCCTATCATTTGTTTCATCTTCTACAGTTGCTCCAAAAAAACCTTTGTGTCCCTTGTACCTGGAGGGTTGTAAACCACCGATAAGAAAATTAAATATTATGTTAAAACATACCTAAATATACATTTAAGAATTTGATCGGAAGCTATCCAGTCTTGGAAGACCACTTCATGTGGGTTCCACCAAACAACTAAGCCTCTTGCACCACCCCTAGCATCGAGAGACATGACTCACATCCTTTCCAACAAGTGCCTTCTATTTGATTCATTTTCTCCCCTATTAATTTTGTTTCTTGTAATATAACAACTGTTGGGTTTTCCTTTTTTATTATTTCCTAATATATTAGTGTTTTCCTTTATTATTGAGCCCACTTCGCTTCCATGAAAGAATTCTCACGATGATGAGTTAGGAAAAGGCAGTGACTTCTCTGTCACAGCTATTGCTTGATCTGTATTACCCTAGTTCACTCCAGTGTTTTGTCTCACTTCCTTCTTTGGTTTATTTTTCTTCTTCTTAGGTTCTTTAGTAAGGTACTTCAGTATAATTTCTTTCCCCTTGTCCTTAAAATCTTGGAATGATTGATTTATTGGGTCCACTATTGAGTTTCTTCGCTTTGTTTTCCACCTGAGATAAGTATTTGCATAGATCTCTCTTTCCACTTTGGATAAGTCCCCCAGATATTATTGCACCCAATCATTCACCAGTGTGACTAATACCCTCTCTTCATCTGAGAGGTCTGACAAATTTTGCTTCACCAAAGGAGCTACTTCCTCAAAACTTGGTAGTGCATAAAAGTCAAAACTAGCTTGTATATCTTCCTCCTCTTCCAACTTACATTTTAACATACTTTTGTCCAGAGTTTGTTTTGTGGGAATAATATCCATATGGATGGATTTTATGTTCTAAGAGTCTTCTTCCATAGCCTCTAGTGTGGAAAAGGAATTATTCTCCTCCAGCTCCTTTGTGTTATAAGAGGTTTGATTCCTATGATTTCATCTACATGTAGTGACCTTGGTGAAACCATCATTTTCTATCTGACCTCCAAAACCTTGTTCCTTCCTTCTCAGTGGACATTCTCTTATCAAGTGGCCATGCTCATGATAGAGCCTACATCTAAATGGAAAGTGCTTATAATCTAGAGGTTGTTTCTAGATCTCTCCTTGATAGTCCAACTCTATAGTATTTGGTAATGGTTGTGATATATTCATATACACACATAAGCTAGCATATGACATGTTTTTCCCTCTTTTTTTGGCCTTTGAGACCTTGAAAAAACATCCTAGTGCTTGCCCTATACCTTCTAGAATTTTTGATATCTAGAAATCTATTGGTAAAGAGTACAATCTTACCCATATCGGTGGTTTTATGAATTCCTCCTTAGCCGGGTCAAAACAAGCTTCTCATTGCCTAATGTAGAGTCCCACATTGTTAAGGAAGTATGGCCCCACTTCAAAGATCCTAGCTTTATCTTCAAGTTTAGAAAATATGACTGTGAAGAAACCTTTCAGTCCTAGTCTCAAATCCACCTCTCCCTTTGGTTGCCAATTTTGTTATATCCAATGCTCCAATTCCTTCTCCTTCAACCAAATTCATATAAACTTACATATAAAAGCATGATATCTTGTGTGTTTCCTATTATCTTCTAGACATCTTGTAGGAATGATAAATCTAGGGTTTTGAGGGGCCTTAGTGATACATTGACCCTATGGCCCCATTTACCACTTATCTCCCAAAATAAACATTTTAGAGTAACCTGAGGATCCTCCTTTTGTACCAAATTTTCCTTCCCTTGAAAATACCTACTAGCAAGAGAATTCCAGAAGGAGGGGTGACCCCCTCCTACCTTTAAATTCATGTTATAGATTTATATTGAACATTTTATTATAAATTTATTTAATTGAATATGTTATAGAATTATATTTATCAAATATCTAATTGAATAGTTATAAATTTATATTTATTAAATATCTAATTGAATACTTTATAAATTTATATTTATTATAAATTAATTAATACACTATATTACATTAAATAAAAATATTATATATTAACATTTTTTTATCTTTTATTTAAATATTCAATTAAAAAAAAGTCAATTACAGAAAACTAGAAATTATTTGAAGAAACTCACTTTTAAATTATATATAAAATAAATACCATATGTGAAAGGCCCATGAGCCAATTGTCCCTTTTTGTAATGAAATGAGATGGTTAATAACCTGGTAGTCTTCATCACAACGACTTCTACAGTGCATCCCAAAAGTGGAAGTATAAATTCCTATATTTGTAATTAAATATATCATCTTTCTAACTGATATTTGATTAGTGAGATATAGACCCTTACTAACCCAAAGTAATGGCAAGACTTATTATATATCATAAATATTTAATCAAAAACCAAACATGAAATTTAAGAGAAACTAGTAACTATATCACCGCCTCATATATATGCAAATGCTTTAACATTTTAAAAAATCCTTAACACATTGATTTAAAATTATAAAATTTTGAATTTTGAAAGAAAAAAAATCATGTTTAAACAATTAACATAGTATTTGGCAAAATAATTCTTTAGACTTGTGTAATGGGAAAAAAATTCAATTCACATAGCTCTAGACTTCGTACTTGGGATTTGAATGTGTGACCTAACATTCTCAATAATAATAAAATCATGGACTGTTTTTAGCGAAGAGGGTGTTTTAATTTATTGGAAGTCGGTAATCGATTTCCACGTATTATGTTGAAGTGAACGCATTCACGTATTAGGATTGGAAAATAAGAGTGCAAGCAATATTTCCTGTAAGAGAAACTAGTAACTAGTAACGAAACAAGTAAGAGTAACTAGTAACGAATGTAAGAGAAACTAGTAATAAGAGTGCAAGCAATTTAATGTAAGAGAAACCAATAATGATTGCTTTTCATTTTTAAGATTTTTTTTTTTTGAAAACACATGAAAGGGTAGTTTTCAAAAATATAATTTAAAAACATGAAAGCACATGAAAGCTCAGTTTAAATGGTAATTAAAAGATTAGTTTAAGAAATGTTGATTAAAAGATTCATTTAAGAATTTGAACACACCGGTCCAAAAACAAGCTTAAAACCAAGCCCGACCTTCCTTTTCACGAATTCTTGAGTGATTATATAGTCACACTTGATGAATGAAGAATGATAGTAATTGGAAATTTAGGAGGTTCTGCACAGGAGGAGGAAATTCAAATGAGAGGGAAAGGCAACAGGCGATCGAGGTGATTTTCTACTCCTTTAATTTGTTTCTCTGTTTAATTAATTCCACAAGGAATTTTGAGTAACCTGACAAATTTGGTTTCTCTGTTCATTCAACAGGTTAAGCATGGACTCTGTTAGCTCTTTCTTTCTCTCTTGAGCACTCTGATGTAAAGTTGTTTGTCTTATGGAGCGCTCCCATAAAATTTCTCCTCCAATTTTTTTTTGTCGAGCTTCTCGATCCGTCAAAATTCCTTGGGAAGTAGAAAGAATTACGATCCCCATTCCACCTAGAACTTTTGGAATTTCTCGATAATTAGAGTAAATTCTCAAACCAGGTTTGTTGGTATGCTTTGACGTGGTCATATATGTCCTTTTCTTTTAATAATTACAATATTAAGGGGGAAAAGCAAATGAATCGATTCATCGTCTCATTGCAGTGTGATAAAGACATCATGTTTACAATAAGTACCTGTACAACTCACACGAATTCCCATCTCTCTAGCAAGTATCTTAGTGAATGGAGTGTTGTATGCATGAATGTACTATGTAGTGTTTTTGTATGCTTGCAATGTGTTGTGTTGTGGAAATGTGTCGTGTGTGTGAAAATGTTTGTGTTATGTGTCTGTGGATTTGTGTCAATTGAAAGAGAAATTCATGGCTAAGGAGAATATGCACTAGTGGTTGAAGGGACAACTTGATCAACAAATAGTTCTTTCAGAGTGAGTTTGTATCTATGTCAATATTTTCTTCAATTATTTTTAAATTCATTCTAGCGCCTTTTTTTTGTTTTCTTTTCTGATGAGTTGGAATTTCATATACAGGAGCTAGAGCATGGTTTCTAATGCTTTTGTAGCAGAGAATGAGGAATTTCTAGTGCTTTTACAACCACCAGTTTCCAGAGTTTCAACAACAAAAGAAATATGGCTAAGAAGCAAGGTTAGTATTCTTTGTTGATTGTCATGTTCTTCTTATAGGCAAGGGTAAAGCTCTGTAGAGGTTTAGTCATTTGTTTTAGAAAGAGGAAACCATATATACTCTATAAATGGCCTAGCCTATTTATTTTATAGGGTTTAAACAAATCAAACCCTCGCCTATCTATGCCCTTACAAATATGTATTCCTTTCCTTTATTCCATGGTGGGAATGATGGGCAATCCTTACCTTCCAACTAGGGATGGAGCACTTATTTATTCTTTCCTTAAACCAATAATCAGCTATGGAATGGTTCTGTGTTGTTTATGTAACAATCCTGTAATAGGTTGGGAATAGGTTCCTTTAGCAGACTTTAGTAGGGAGATTGAATTTCTACTGGATATCCTTCCTCTACTATTTTCATGATATTCTACCGAAAAATACCTATGTAAGATAGTGGTATATCCTTCCTCGGAGTAGTAGTAGGAGATCCTTCGATTGCTTGGCCTTTCCATGACTAGAGAGGTAGGCATAGGTTACCCGATTACAATTTTTGAATGAGACCTAGAGCAAGACCTAGAAGTCAAGGTAACAACATAACTAGGATAGAATAGTTACAAATAGAGAAAGACCTAGGTTACAGATAGAATAGTTCTAGCCACCTATTTATTGAGATCCATATTATGCAGCCTTGAGTTATCTATAAACCCCAAAAGAGTTAGATTCTTGAGAGCGAGATCTCGATGCTTATGATAGTATGAGTCTTTAGAGAGCTGAATTCTTTAGATCAAGATTGAGTAATTGCTCTGTATGAGAAATAGCTTTTATTTTCCTTGAATTACAACTTAATCTAAAGAAACTACAACCCAACATAATACATGGAATGGAATCAAATTTAGTTGACATCCAACTTATGATGCTTAATGGGTTGGTACTCTAAAGGCCTTCACAACACAAAATCTTAAAAATACCTTCAAAACACAAAATCTTGAAAATAGAATGAAAATAACATGTATTGGAATGATAATAACATGCATTGGAAAAGAGGCACTTAGAAGAAGTTTCAACTATAATGAATCCTAAGAATAGCCTCGTAATATCTGAATGACGTTGTAAAATCCCATCATAATATGAATAGATGAGGTTAACCCATAGAAAGAAAAATTGATGACTTTGAAGTTCTGAGTGCTTAAGACCAAAATAATAAAATACTTTCAATAGAGCAGTAGGAAGAGAATATCATGAGTATTTGAATTAACTTTGAAGTCAGATTTATTTATAGTAGTATAGGATATTGTATAACACAATGGGTTAGTGACATATTATATAAATCTTATGAATGGGAAACTATTTTTTTTTAACTTAGGTATTAAGTATTATGTATTATGCTAATGAATTGTTTATTGTCTTTACATATTTGTAGCCAATCAATTATTGACCTCGTGATTAGTTTTTTTCATTTAATAACCTCAGACGCAATGCCAACTACTAATACTATTACATATCAATCTTACATACATGTCAGTCTTACACCTTTTGTGAAACTACCAACTAAAACCATCGAGCTTTGATTGATTGGATTTTATAGTTTTCTGAATGAATTTGAACATTATATATATGTGTGTTAATGGGGTTACTTAATTAGATTGTCAGATTTTCCAAAATGTTCATGGATAGGAGCGAGTTTTTTTTTTGGGATAGTTGTTTTCCTACTAAGCCCTTTGTTTTCCAGTGTCCAGCCAATGTCTAGCCTCACAGATTAGACATAGAGCACCTTTCCGTCCTTCAATATCTTGTGGTGTTGGAATGCCTTGGCAAATGGGCTTCTAGATAAAATAGGAGCCACTTCGTAAAGCAACAAGATGGCCCTCCCATGCACTTGGGACACGTAGTTGAGGCACTACACCGAGGATGCATAGTCTGGGGAGAAAATATTGCATTCAATGGCGTGGTTTATGGTACTATTCATATCCTCTCAATTTATTAGTTGATAGGCATCATGGAACACACAAATTTCTTTGGTAGTTGTGAGGGATCTGTAGAGATGATCTACGAAGCCTTTCCTAGCATTTAGGCCTTTGAAGCTCAGAAACACCTTATGTCTCCATGCTCTCCACATTCCCACTACCATTCAGAAGAAACATATTAATTTTTTGCTCAGAAACACCTCATATCTCCATGCCCTCTGCATTCCCACTGTCATTCAGAAAGAAACAGATTAATCTGTTAGCTTGAGAAGGTGTGAGTCAGGAAACCTTATATGGAGCTACCTAGTTTGGAGGCTAAGACTCAAGCATTATATGGAGCATTTGACTAAGTGCATCATGGAGCGCTTTATGACGAAACCAAATGCTAAGTGCATCATGAAGTGTTTTACAAGGGAAACCAGACACTTTTGGGTTGGGCATCATTTCAATTAGTAAACCAGACAGACAATGTGTAAATCCCTACCTAGCCGCATATCCACCACTGGGTTAGGACCAAGTTGCAAATCCAGGTGGAGAACCAATTGACCAAATCTCAGTTGAACCAATTGAATGAATCCCATAATTGCCAACAACAGGAAGGGCATCTTAGGGAAATGGCAGACCCAATTCCTGGTGTTGATTGTGCCCATTTTATATCATTTAATATTTAAAAGTGATTATTAATTAAAATCATTTTATTAAAATATTATTTAATTTAAATAGATTTAAAAAAAATTAAGTATAAGATATTTATCGAAATTTAAAATTAACATAAAATAATAATAATAATAATAAACATTTAAGAAAACTTAAATTTTAACATAAGACATTAATCATAACAATTTAAAAAAATAATATTTTTTTAAAACAAATTCCTTAAATGGTATATAAGATAAGATTTCCAACATCTTCTCCCAAGTTGGGAAAAACAAACATCCATAAAATATTAAAATGTAACCAAGAGTTTAATTGTTTAAAAACTTTAACAATTCTATGACTCATTGTCTGTGTAGTTTACACTCAACCAAAAAAACAAATGTTAGTAGTTATAAAAACATAATGAGCTGTTAATACCATAAGTATAGGAAAGAAGTTTAATTTAATACCATAAGTATATATGGAAAGAAGTTTTTATTTTTTATTTTATTTAGAAAAAAATAACAACATTATTTACTCAAACTCTATATATTTTTCATACATCTCCCTTGGCAATGTGTTTCTCTTTACCGCACAAGAACATCTACAAGCAGAGACCACACTTAGAAGCCCTCATATAATCCCCATTACAAAAAATCATCATAACTGCTCGCCCATGCCAGCATAAGGAGCATGTCCCTGCGCCCAATAGGAAACATAGAAATAGAGAACAAAAAAACACAGCAGGTCAAAAAAATATAACAATATCATAAATTATAAAATAGAATACCCAAATATACTCACATAGAAACAGAGCGTTGAACTTATCTCGATTGCAGGTTTCCCAAGCTAGTTGACATGGCCAACGAGGCCCATTCATCTATGTTGCATGTTTCGTTAATGCTTTCAATTTTCTGACAATTCCACAACCCTCTTGATTTCCATCACATCAGACAATTGTGACTCTCACAATCCAATTAATATGTGAACTTAAGTGCATTCAATGCTACTTCCACACCAAGGATTTCAAATACCTTCACGCTTGGGATTTCAAATTGAAAAATTGTGTGCCGAGTTTCTGCCATAGGTTATTGAATAGGGATGATGGCTCCCTGTTTCATTTTGGTCGTGGGATTGATGAACTCTACCTCTCACCCACCAGCATCAACACTGTCCCCAATTGCAACAACATCGATGGCAACCCTACTTCAATCCCTCTATATCCCATGATCGATATCACTGCTCGTAACCTTTTTCAATCATCCCTCTGTTGGGGTTTTCTTGAAGAGGTAGCTTGAGATCGAGCACTCCTGACATGACACGAAACCCTTAGATTTTGAATGGTCGAAAAATCTTCTCCCCAGCCTCATCATGTGAAAGTTGGTAGTAAATTCCAGTTCTATCCAAGTTCAGGAGAGTGGACACATAAAAGAAGCCATCACGGGTGTGCGTTGTACCTAACCACATGAAAGAAATACTGTAAATAAGTTTACTGCTCCGAAAATTAATTGAACAAGTTCATTGCTTGTTCCCAAATGGGCCTATTTAAATGGCCTTTCGTCTAGCCTCTAAACATCAACCTTGGAGTTTGAAGACAAATTTCTTATAATTTCTCAGATTTATCTTCTTGATCATGGATGTCCTCATCGCGAGATCCATTTTCCATCTGAAGGATATGACTGTCGGTGCCCTTTCTCGATTTGGGGGGCATGGATATGATTTGGGATCAAATCTAGTCATTCAGGATATGTAAGCTCCCTTCATAACGCCACTAAAATCCCTTCCAACAATGTTCTCCCCACATTTAAAATCGAATTTTATATCGGAAATAGAAAACTAATTTGTTTGGTTTTGTTCCCTTTTACTTGATGTTCCCTTGCAGGTGAGGATACAACACAGTAGCGTTGATAGCAGAAAGTAGAGGATTAATTAGGCTAGAGCCAAAACAAGCCATTGACAAGTTTGATGTAGGTTATAAAAAGAGGTCTTGGATGACGGATCTTGCAATGGGTTACTAGATCCCAGAAGATCACTTTAGTGAGGCCGATGTAGCCGAATAGATAGAAAATATTCTCAGGGTCCTGTTGATGCCCCAAAAATCGTTGTATCAACATTGGGGGATAACCACCCGGTCCAGACCTTAATACAGCTCCTTTTCCGTTCGGAATGGTGGCTCCGACTGGATATAATGGGACCAGTTTTCCAATAATGAATAGAATGGGATGGATGAGTGATTGATTTCTAATAAATGATAATGAATGGATGACTTAATCTATCAGCGAAAATATAAATAACTATTCTATCCCGGGAGGCTTCTATTCTTTGAAGTGCAACGTTTGATGATCTCTGTTCATCGATAGGCATATAGATGACTCTAAGCAATAAACATAGACATTCATTTACTTAATGATTACTTTGTTCAAATAGTTGAACAAAGTGATTAACACATTGTTACACTTATCCTTTTATATTACCGATACATGTATGATTAAAAGAAAAGCATGCTGTAAACATCCAGTAGTGGAAAGTATAAAGAATGCTGTTAAAAACACATGCATATATCTGATAATAGAAAGATCGATCAAACAAAAATTCACATAAATGGAATGAACTCAGACATACATAGTAGTACTATATGAGCTGCAAATCACTCCCAATATCAATCGCTATTTGGATTCCTTCTTCCAACGCAGAAATAATTTTAAACAAAGGCAGTAGTGCACATTCACATAAAAGCTTCGTTATCAAAATTGGAATAATTGGCCCAGTCTTTATAAAAGAATATGCTTGAAGTACAGTAGTGCAACTTCAGGTTTAAGTCATATACAAAAACTTACGACCCTTTCTAAATAGATGAAAGGGTCTATAAATACTTGATTAAAACTAACTAACTATGAAACTAAAATCCTACTTAATTGGTACAACTTGATTCGAAATATCTTCCTCACGGCAATCTGGCAGTTGGCAGCATGATTCATCACTTAGGCTGTTTGCCTTTAGACCTGAGCTGGCATATTGCAAGCATTGGTTCCACTTCTGGTGGTCGGTTGAGACGAGAATTGAGTTGGGCAGCATAGGTGGCATCTTGTATATTGGGAATGATACACCTGATTGCATCTGTAAGGCACTTGAGGGCGGCTCTCTGGTTGTATGGTTTGACTAGGAACAACCAATAGGTGTTCCATGTCAAACTGTTAATTCCTGCGATTAATCTCCCATTTTTCTCCAGCTCTTGATAACATGACTGCTCCAATGTTTTAGCTGATAGCAATTTACCTGGGGTACATTGAGAGATCATGTTAGATAAGTAGAGAGTATCATTAATCAATTCAACCAAATTACTTGTGGTTAACTTGCATCTGGAAACTGCTCTCTCTGCTTTCATTAACTGGGACTGCCATTCCATAAATAGGATCTCTTTATGTGATTCTAGGATTTTTGGCAAATTAGCTGCCTATCCCTCATCAGTGTCTTGCCACTCAAGAAAATTAGTGAAGGTCTCATCGGCTTGCTCCAAGTCTGTTCTAGCTTCAGCCAATTTATCACTTATTGATGCTATTAAGTCACATAAAGGTTCTTCTTGGGCGATTTGTTGACATAACAGCCTTATTTGTGTCACCAATGCTTTGTTAATCTGTAATGCCTCGGCTCTGAATTCAGCTGGCTGTGGAAGATTCTTGGTTTTCTCTATTTGGGCTGATAATTGAGCAATTTGCTCATCTTTAGATTTCCCCATCTGTTCATGCATCGCTTTCAATTTTGCCAGCGCTTCCGACAGCTCCTTCTGCTTTTGAACGGCGCTTGAATCAATTCTTTGTTTTTCTTCCTGCAATTGTTTATTCAATTGATTGTTTATTTGTTGCTGTGTGTACAATTGCTGCTCCAGTTGTTCTGCCTTCTGCTGTGCCTCCGATAACTGTACTTGTAGCGAGGCGATTGATTGGTATTTTTCTCTTAACAGATTAGTCACTTCTGATGCCTTGTCCATGGTGGCTGCTAAATAGGCTCCAGCATATTGGGACAATTTAGTAAGGTCATCAGAAGGATTAAATTCCTCTTTCCAGACCACATTGGCTGTCACTGTTTGTTCCGGGAATAGGGAAGGTTGATCAGTCCTTCTCCTTTTCCGTTGTCATTTTATTACAGCCCTATGCTTTGGACTGTAAAAGACATCCAATGGAGGTATTTCTTCCACTTGCAAAACAATCTGATCGGAGGTATCCTTAGGAATTATCTCTATTCCTGTAGAACTGGGTAGGCCACTGGTTCCACTTGGAACCTGTTTAGATGTTGTCTCCTATGTGTCAGCCGCTTTTGATGTTTCAGCTTCCTTTGAGCTCTTAAGATTGCTTATGATTGAGTCGAATTGCTGCCATTCCTGGAGCAATTTAGGGTCAATCTGGGCATCTACATTCACATCTGTGCTGCTCTGCTCCTGCTCTTTTCCCTGGGTTTCCTTTTGCTCTCTTCTCTGTACTTCTTCCTTCTCTTTTCCCTACACTTCCTCCTGCTCTTTTGATGTAGCAAGAGGTTCCTTAGTGAGTCGTTGCTCAGGCTCGCTTGATTCTGTCATTGGGGTCGTTGCTAACAGATCTAGAGGCAGAGTTTGCAACCTCCATTCTCTAAGTCTGTTAAATTCAACTAACCCGTCATCCTGATATTTCATTCTGGCCAGCGATTTAACCTGGAATATTGATTCGGCTTAGGAGAACAGGTCATCAAACATATCTTCTTTATGGTCAAATTTGGTTAATTTTGCATGTTCAAGTGCATTGTAGGTGACTTTGTTTGGATCAAACCGCCTATTAGGAAGAGTGGTTAGATTTAATGCCTTGATCTTAATAGCCTCTTTCTCTACATGTTTAAAGTCATGCAGAGCGTAGACACCACATCTTAGAGGAAAAGGAGGCCAAACCTGCTTCCTTTTGTTCCTTAGAGTCTGTGTAACTCCTTCGGATGTAATCTGATAGGCTACCTCCCGGGCTAACAGTTTATCGGGTATGTACAAAGGGAGGACATGAGGCTTGGCTTGGCTGCCGAAAACTCTTACATAGGTGAATTTTTATTCTCCGAACCATCTTCCTACAGATGTCAAGTCAACCTCCGCTTGGTAGGAAATCGTAGGAGCAGGTTTATAAAAAATGGAATAGTGAATGGGTAACATAAATCCATTGCAAACTTGATATAAATGGTGCTTATAGTGGGATTTCCATAATTTCTGGTGGTATATATGAATGGGCATGGGGTCTTGTGGAGTCCATCTCCATTCAAGCACAGGAAATTCAGAATTAAAACACAGGGTGTCCAAGATATATGCACTATAGTAGAATGGGGGAATGACCATTTCAGTAATGCGAGATTTGTTTCTAAATTCAAGGACTGCGGTTGCCAGCTTCTCAGACAGTATAGTTCCCCAATCCATTATTTCACTATTACATTGCTGCCTCCATCAAAGGAACCATCTCTATAGTGAAGTTTGCGGAATTATGTAACCCCCACAATCTACACATCATTATCCCAGCATAACAATAAGGAGAACACAATGAATCGACAGAGTACTTACCCGAAGACTCATGCTTGTGTTTTGCTGGGTTTTGCCTCCAATCCTAAATGGGTTCAGATTCAATTTCATTCTCATTTATGAATTTCTCCAAGAATGCCTTGTTGTACTTCTTCTTCGGTACAGGCAAATGGTACATTTGCCTCAAATCATCAGGTTGAAATGAACCGAAGACTCTCCCGTCCATGGTGCAAAATGTTCTATTTGTGATTGGGATTTCTTCAATTGCCCACTTCACCACATCTGTATATGGGAGAATTTGTTCCCGGACTGCTATCTGATGAAGGAAAGAGTCGGCTAAATCCTTTAGAGTAGCATCAGATTTCCGAGTCATATCTGCTGTGGCTTGCACTGTTGTTACCTCAGGCTCTTCGGCCTCAATAAAATTATAGGTGCTTAGCCAAGTAGTTTTGCCGAGTCCTAGACATGTAGTGTCAGATATTAGTCCCTTTTTGTTTGTTCCTGGATCAGTAGTGGGTTGCCCTGTAGCTGGCGAAGCGGAAGCTGTTGCGGTTTTCTTAGATTTCTTCCCCATTTTGCTTGAATTTACTGCTTCGGAAGAGCTCTGCACAGGAGTGAAAATGAACGTAATGCGGAGAATTGATAGCGCAAACCAAAGAAGAATGAGATATATTAATCAATGAATAATGGAGGATTTAAATTAAGGTGGCCACGAATGCGATCTCTGAAGACATTTTAGACTTACTGTTTCATTAAATGGCCGTTTAAACCTGTCAATCCTTTAAATGCTCATTATGTCGTTTATTAGCCAAATGATTCACTTAAGCGTAGCTTTGATGTTTTGGCGGTTGAGTGCAAGTGAATCACTATCGGGAAAAGAAAGGCCATTAATACTAAATAACCATAAAATATCCCGGCTTTACCAATCTTTTTGAAATCTGCGCTTTTAGCTTTATCGCAATCGGTGATCGGGGGAAAGCTTAAGTTGTTATATTGGTTCCGTTTGGAATCCCTGATTGCCGATAGAGATATCACCAATTCGCATCGGGAGTTTTGAGCGAGGGCTTTAGATGCAGGCATGATATATCCCTGATCGCTGATAGCGATATCGCATCATAGCGAAGAGGGGCCCTTTGCTATGATTGCTTACCTTCCCGATATCCGATAGCCTTTTGTGCATTGTTGCGTCGGGGAAAATCAATGGGTCTTTTAAGTCATGCCTCCCTTGTCATTGCGATATGCGATCTTGCGATCGCTTTATCGCAATGATAAAAAGATTATTCATTTTTATTATAAGACCGATTAATTGGTTTATCAAAAAGGTTTTATAATGTATTATTTTGTTTTGGACCTTTTTGAATAAAAATAAGTTGATACCAATTTTAGATGAAAAGGGACCCATTTCATATTATAGTTATGAAAATAAAAAATTTGTATGAAATGGGGGGTTGTTGTAGAGCACAACAATTGGCGATTTGCTGGAAGAAACAGTTATCTCTGAAAAGTACTGAAATACTTAAACTTTCTCTGAATAGGAATCTCATCAAAGAGGAAAATTCTAATATAACTAGGTATATATGCATTCTAAATAAAATAAAAACTATCTTTGTTGGTTTCTTCTCTTGTTAAAATTAGATACATTCTAAGTTTTAAATTGGCTTCTATTGGTTGATAATGATAAAATAGAAAACCTTTCCAAATCAGCTTTTAGAATTAACTCCTTTGTCATAGGTAGAGCCTCTGCTGCCAGCAAACGTTCATAGTTTTGATAGGGATACCTTTTAACCACATTATTGTCCATTATCCCATCCACTTCAGAGTATGATTAACAGAATGAATTCAAAACATGCTTTCATATTTTGTATCTCTTTTACTTTTCTGTTATTTTGTAAGATAAAAAGTCATTGTTGTGGTTTGGTGGCCAGCTGAGCGACAATGCCATTCACTGGTAGTAATTTAACCGAACAAGCTGGCTCGTGATGAGACCCCTTGTCTTATAATTCTAAGCCATTACCCTGTTTTGGTATGCAGTGTTGGTAATGTCAGTTAAACTATTTCCCGATGATCATGGTAAGAAGGCTTGTAATAAGACCCCTTATCTTTTATATCAAATATTTTAGAATTACACTCTGAGTAATTACAAACTTCGATGAATGGGATGGACAATTTTCTCCTTAAGAGAGAATGGATGACAGGGTAAGAGTTGAAGATGATGAAATTGGATTAGTTTCTATTTTGATATTGATAACCTTTTTTGTGACCAATTTGAAAACATAAAATGATTTACAATACTTCTAAATCTTGAGAAGAGTTCACAAAAATTGAAATGTGGTTTCAGAATGCAATTATACCTAGTTTCCTAGAAATTGTCCCTTTTGTCTAAGGCTTCTATTATTTTAAAAGCAAATATCAACACTACTTCTTTGAGAAACTTTTAAATACAACAAAGGTCAATGGAAGATACCTTACAACTTTATTTCCTAATGGTCCTACAAACTACAAATTTTACTAAACTAAAAAAATGGAGAAGGGGTTACCTCCTCAATTGAAGAATTTCTTTAAGATAAGGCCATTAACAGGGAGAGAATCTCTCAAACCTGATAAATCTTGTAATATGAAGGTCGAATGGCCTATCTTCTCGCAGATCTGAAATGGCCCAAGCCACATTTTCTGGAACTTGGTGTGTTTTCCTTTATCCTCATGGGCTTTGTCCCATTTCAGAACTAAATCACCGACTTGAAACTGTTTTGAATAGGATGAAGTTGAATCAAAGGATGACTTGATAATTTGCTAATGTTTTGCATGAGTAACTTTGGCTTTTTCTCTTTCCTCTTCTAATTTTAGGATTTGATCATGTCTAAGTTGAATAGAAGAAGAAGGGCTTTCTTTAATAAACTGAACTAGGGCTAGAGAAGGAAGGACAAGATTTGTTGGTAGCACTGCTTCTTTTCCATACACAAGATTGAATGGAGAAGAACCCATGGAAGCTTTCTGTGTTATCCTATCAGCCCATAGTCCGAATATTAAAGATTTATGCCAGTTTTTATGATTTTGTTCGATAGTTCGCTTAATAATATTAATTAGATTTTTATTGGTAGATTCTGCTAAACCGTTACCTTGGGGATAGTAATTAGCAGAATATTTCAATTTAAATCCTCTTTTAATAGCGAAATCAAACATAGCATTGCCAGAGAAGTAAGATGCATTATCAAAAACAAGAGCATTTGGGACACCAAACCTGGTAATGATGAATTGATCTATGAATTCTATAATTGCCTCAGAATTTGTTGTCTTTAAAGGAATTGCTTCAACCCACTTAGTAAAATAATCCGTGGCAGTAAGGATATACTTATGCTGTTTGGAAGAATGTGGAGTGATTTCTCCGATGATGTCCAATCCCCATTGCTCAAATGGTTGTTCAATGTTGACTGGTTGCAAAGGGAAAGTTGGCTTTCTTTGTCTTCCACTAGAAGTTTGACAACTTTGGCATTTCCTTACATACTCATGAGCATCTCTAAACAGGGTGGGCCAATAATATCCAGCATGAATGATTTTGTGGGCTGTTGTGTCAGCTCCAAAATGTTCTCCTGCTGGTCCATCATGTAATTCCTGCAAAACCTTTTGTGCTTCAGGTTTTTCTAGGCATCTTAATAAGATTGAATCATAATTTTTCCTAAAAAGTACATAATCAACAATTGTGAAATTTCTTGCTTTCAATCTAATGGCCCTCTTGATTTTATAAGACAGGTTAGGAGGTGCATATCCATTTTTCAAATAAAAGATCAAGTCTGCATATTGTGATTCAGAATCACCAATACTTATC
The DNA here is from genome assembly GCA_031772625.1 of Pinus tabuliformis. Classification (NCBI taxonomy): domain Eukaryota; kingdom Viridiplantae; phylum Streptophyta; class Pinopsida; order Pinales; family Pinaceae; genus Pinus; species Pinus tabuliformis. The sequence continues at coordinate 1,434,791,633 of CM062819.1, read as the reverse complement.
TGGTTGATTTCTTCGATATGTTCTGTATCACCTGGTTGTTGAATGTTGGAAGTTCCTGCCAATAACCTGCAAAAACCTTGGCCTCTAACAATCTTTGCTGGCTTGATTTCCAAGTCATATTCTTGAAGTGCTGTAACCCAGTTTGCCCTTTTTTCGCCTAATTCTTTTTGGATTAACAATTGCCTTATTGTAGGAAAAGGAACTATGACTTTTGTATGGGCTTTTAAAAGGAAGGTTCTGTAATGTTTGACAGCTTTATATACATCAAAGGCTTGTTTTTCTACTTCGGAGTAATTCAGTTCAGCACCCTGCAAGTTTGAACTATAAAATGAAATGGGTGCTTCCAAGTTGTGATCATTAATCTGAGTGAGTACTGCTACATAAGACAAATCGGATGCAATAGTATACAATGTGAAATGATTAGAAAAATTAGGAGTATTTAAAGCGGGAGCATTGATTATTGATTGTTTGATTAAATCAAATGCTTCCTTTTCTGCTGATCCCCATCTAAACACTAAATTTTTCTTAGTCATAGTTTGTAGTGGCAAAATAATGTGAGAAAAGTCTGGAACAAATCTTTTGACAAAATTGATTTGGCCTAAAAATGACTGCATGGATTTTTTATTATGAGGAAAAGGGATTTCAGAGATATCTTTAATCTGACTCGGATCAATATAAATGCCATCTTTGGACACAATAAAGCCCAAGAGCTTTCCTTGATCAAGAGTAAAGAAGGATTTTTTGGGATTGAGTGAAATACCGTACCTTCTGCAGCGTTCAAAGATTTGGTTTAAATCATGCAAATGATTGGATCTCTTTTTAGAAAATACAGTAATATCGTCTAAGTAGACAACTACTATTTTATTGATCAATCCTTTGAAAGCTATATCCATCACTCTTTGGAACGTGGCTCCTGCATTAATCAGTCCAAAAGGCATTTTCTGATAAGCATAAGTTCCCCACTTTGTTCTGAATGTGGTTTTAAGTCTGTCATCAGGATGGACCAGAACTTGGTTGTATCTTGAAAAACCATCTAAAAAGGACATCAATTCAGAGCCTGCTACTGAATGGAGTATCTGCTCCATAGTAGGTAATGGGAAATTGTCTTTTAGGCTTGCCTTATTCAGATTTCTGAAATCTATACAAATCCTGATATCGCCATTTTTCTTCCTAACAGGCACCATATTAGAGACCCAGTTTGAGTGCCGAACAGGAAAAATAATCTTAGCCTTTAAGAGTTTATTGAGTTCTGATTTTATTTGACTCTCTAGGTTCGGATGTATTTTCCTGAGCTTTTGTTGAACTGGTTTTTGTTCTGCAAGCATTGGAATGGTATGCTGGATGATAGATGTATCATATGTCTTTAAATCATCATACTTCCAAGTGAAGACATGTTTATTCTTTCTTAATAGTCTAATGAATGCCGTTTTTTCTTCCAGAGAAAGTCCTAATCCTAGATTAATGTTTTGAGGATTTTGTTCAGTGCCAAGATTAATCAACTCAAACCTCAAGGTGGAACTGTGGAGCTTTGTATTGATCATAGGTTTAAATCTGTCTTTAATATCATAAAGATCCTCCAGCTTCACCACAGGCTTCGGTATTGAGTTTTCCTCATGCTTTTCTCTCATCTAAAGATCATGATCGCTTTCCTCTATAATCTGATCATCATAAGACTTTTTGGAAGTCAAAAATAGTAAAATGTCTTCATTGTGATTGAATACTCTCCAATTAGTGACATTGTCAGGAATTGACAGCCTAAAAAGCAATTCTACTGAAAATCTATCTGGGCTATAATCTTCAGAAGGTAGGAGTTTGGAAGCAACATTGGCTAGCAAGTCGGCTGCTGAATTTTGAGACCTAGGGATGGAAGAAATATTGAATGCTGAAAAGTGCGAGGTGAGTTCTTGCACCAGCAATTGATAATGCTTGAGGTGATTTGAAAGACAATGAATCATATTTCTCACCTGTTTGATAATAATTTCAGAATCGCCGAACACTTTCAAATATTGCACCTTAAGGCCAATCGCTTTGTACAGTCCTTGGACTAAGGCTTCATACTCGGCTGTGTTGTTTGTGCATTCAAACTCCAACCTACAGGACAACATTGTTTTTTCTCCTTGCGGGCTAACCAAGATACATCCTGCTCCCGAGCCTTCGTTAGATTTAGAGCCATCAAAATATAAAGACCAAAATAAAGAATTATCAACAATTTTATTTATAGTTTTCTCAGTATCATTAAAACATCTTGACCTATCTGTTTGTGAATAATTTTCGATCTGAGATGTAAAATTGTTTACTGAGAAAGGAGATGGTTGGGCTGTGAAGTTGCCAAAGAATGATTCCGACGAATAATTCCCTAAGATATTGTTATTAAATGCTATGGGTTGATTTTCCTGTTCGAACTCTGTGACAGTGTGGGTCATGTGCTTTTCCCGATTGATTTTTATTTGATTTGGCTTTCCCTTGTAGGGTAGCCACATGTGGGACCAATCGATAGAAATATACCCATGGAGCTTCTCGGACCAATCCCTACTTAAGATTAAACCATAAAATTCAGGTATATCGGCGATTAGGATATCAATTCTTTGAACTACTCGCAGATCGGCTGATAACCTGATAGTTACAGAGTTAATTTCTCCTACAACCTGTACCTTGGTTCTATCTAACTGTACAATGTGAATTGCAGATTTATGGGGTTCAATGTTTAGTTTGGAACAAACCAAAGCTGGCATTATATTCGAGGATGCCCCTGAATCAATCAAACAATTGTGCAGATTACGATTATAAATCTCATGGGTTAATAGGAAAGGAGGAGTATGGGAATTGGATCTGTCTCCGATCAGAATCGTATCAGTAGCTTCAATCCTGCTAGAAGGTGGTTGTCCTGAATCATTTGCAGCTTTAGCACTGGGAAGAGGTGAAGAAGGAACATCATTCAATTCTTTGAGAAGCAATTTCTGCTGATGTTTTAGTTTACTAAGTTCAAACATAGTAATGTTTGCCTTAGTTTTCTTCATATCATCAACAATATTGTAATCCATTGAATCGGATACTACCAACGTTTTAGATGTTGAAGGTATATTTGAGTTTGAAGGTTGATTTTGAGGAACCGATGCAGCTGGCTTCCTTGTGGATACCTTTTCCTTTGTTGTTGTAGCACCTGCACTTCTTTTCTTTGAAGTTGCCTGGACGGGTTCAGGGGCACCTTTACTCCTAGTGGTGACAGGAAAGGCTTCTTCTTCATTTTCTGTATCGGAGTTAGGCAGTATGAAATCCCACATTCCATGGCATTCAACAACTTCCTCTTCATCATCAGTTGGTGAGATTGTTTCCTCTTCTTCTTCTTCCTCAGGATCTAAATCTGCATTAGATATAACATTTGGTGGTTTTGATTTAGTTTTCTTGAAAGTTCTAAAGGGCCTTTTTGTTGAGGTTTTAGCTACTTGTTTTTTGATTTCAACCATTTCATTTGACATAGTCTTGAGGACCTTTTGTAGACCCTCCATTTCATATGGATCTTTTGGGGTTTTCTTCTTTAAATCATCTTTAAAAGAAACTTTTTTGGTTTTTCTATCTTCAAGAGCAGCTTTCTTTTCTAGAGCATTAATACATTTCTCCACATTAAGTGCTTCTTTCATGTTTTCAGCTAAAGTTGGTTTTCCAGCCCTGTCTACAAAAATAGCTATATTGGCAGGTAGGGCAGTTATATACCATTCGCTTCTGATTTGTTCACTTGGTTTGGAGGTCGTTGGGATTTTATTCAAGAGTTTATTAAATCACGCATTGAATTCTTTAATCAGTTCCCTATGCTCTATCCTAAGATTGGAGAGATCATTTATTAATGTGGCTAAAGATCTGTCATCACCATACTTAGTGAGAAACTGTTCTTGGCAAGTGGTCCAACTGGTAATGGAACCAGATGGCAAGGAAAAATACCAGGATCCTGCTGATCCTTGCAAAGTATAAGGGAAAAGCCTAACTACAACATCTTCCTCAGTTACTCCTTTGAGATTAACTAATAACATGAAGTTATTAATATGTTCCTCAGCTTGTGTTCCATCATCTAGATTAAACTTGGGTAGCCATTTTTCAGGAGCATCAGGTAGTAATGGTGCAGGCATATTGACCGCACCAGACCTGGTCCATGGATCTGCCATTGTAACACCAGTAGTGGATGATACTACTGTTGAAATTCCAGATGTTTGGGAAGGAGTTGATATTGAGGATTGCGCAGGTTGGGATGTTGAAGTTCCTAATCCCTGATGAACAACAATATGTAATGAGGGAGTGGATGGTTGACTTTGCACAGGGGAAGATGAGATGGAGGATGTGGATGAAAGTGCTTCACTATCAGATCCTTTAGTGTTCTTCTTGGCCCTTTTCCTTTTAGGTAAAGGGAACTCAGTAGGTTCAATACCGAGCTTTCCGCTCTGAAGTCTAGTGAGGGGATGAGGTAAATTGAATTGCGAAGTCTCATTGCTTTGAGATACTTCATATTTCTGCGGTGTTATCGAGAAGCCTTGAAGTTTCTGGATGAGTAACTGAACTTCAGGGGAATCATGACTTAATCGTTTGGAGTATGATGGGTTTGAGCAGTGGTAGTTGATTCCTCTTCTTCTTGCTTGAATACTGGAGAACCAGCATGCAATTGGGAAGTACGAGGTGATGTGGAGGGAGATTTACTCTGAGAATGGTCTGTAGATTTGGATTTTCTCACCATTCATGGTTCAAGCCCTCCTTCTAGCGCCAAAAATGTTGATGCCCCGAAAATCGTTGTATCAACATTGGGGGATAACCACCTGGTCCGGACCTTAATACAACTCCTTTTCCGTTTGGAATGGTGGCTCCGACTGGATATAATGGGACCAGTTTCCCAATAATGAATAGAAGGGGATGGATGAGTGATTGATTTCTAATAAATGATAATGAATGGATGACTTAATCTATCAGCGAAAATATAAATAACTATTCTATCCCGGGAGGCTTCTATTCTTTGAAGTGCAACGTTTGATGATCTCTGTTCATCGATAGGCATATAGATGACTCTAAGCAATAAACATAGACATTCATTTACTTAATGATTACTTTGTTCAAATAGTTGAACAAAGTGATTAACACATTGTTACACTTATCCTTTTATATTACTGATACATGTATGATTAAAAGAAAAGCATGTTGTAAACATCCAGTAGTGGAAAGTATAAAGAATGTTGTTAAAAACACATGCATATATCTGATAATAGCAAGAGCGATCAAACAACAATTCACATAAACAGAATGAACTCAGACATAGATAGTAGTACCATATGAGCTGCAAATCACTCCCAATATCAATCGCTATTTGGATTCCTTCTTCCAACGCAGAAATACTTTTAAACAAAGGCAATAGTGCACATTCACATAAAAGCTTCGTTATCAAAATTGGAATAATTGGCCCAGTCTTTATAAAAGAACATGCTTGAAGTACAGTAGTGCAACTTCAGGTTTAAGTCATATACAAAAGCTTACGACCCTTTCTAAATACATGAAAGGGTCTATAAATACTTGATTAAAACTAACTAACTATGAAACTAAAATCCTACTTAATTGGTACAACTTGATTCGGAATATCTTCCTCACGGCAATCTGGCAGTTGGCAGCATGATTCATCACTTAGGCTGTTTGCCTTTAGACCTGAGCTGGCATATTGCAAGCATTGGTTCCACTTCTGGTGGTCGGTTGAGATGAGAATTGAGTTGGGAAGCATAGGTGGCATCTTGTATATCAGGAATGATACACCCGATTGCATCTGTAAGGCACTTGAGGGCGGCTCTCTGGCTGTATGGTTTGACTAGGAACAACCAATAGGTGTCCCATGTCAAACTGTTAATTCCTGCGATTAATCTCCCATTTTTCTCCAGCTCTTGATAACATGACTGCTCCAATGTTTTAGCCGATAGCAATTTACCTGTGGTACATTGAGAGATCATGTTAGATAAGTAGAGAGTATCATTAATCAATTCAACCAAATTACTTGTGGTTAACTTGCATCTGGAAACTGCTCTCTCTGCTTTCATTAACTGGGACTGCCATTCCATAAATAGGATCTCTTTATGTGATTCTAGGATTTTTGGCAAATTAGTTGTCTGTCCCTCATCAGTGTCTTTCCACTCAAGAAAATTAGTCAAGGTCTCATCGGCCTGCTCCAAGTCTATTCTAGCATCAGCCGATTTATCACTTATTGATGCTGTTGAGTCACATAAAGGTTCTGCTTGGGCGATTTGTTGACATAACAGCGTTATTTGTGTCACCAATGCTTTGTTAATCTGTAATGCCTCGGCTCTGAATTCAGCTGGCTGTGGAAGATTATTGGTTTTCTCTATTTGGGCTGATAATTGAGCAATTTGCTCATCTTTAGATTTCCCCATCTATTCATTTATCGCTTTCAATTTTGCCAGTGCTTTCAATAGCTCCTTCTGCTTTTGAACATCGCTTGAATCAATTCTTTGTTTTTCTTCCTGCAATTGTTTATTCAATTGATTGTTTATTTGTTGTTGTGTGTACAATTGCTGCTCCAGTTGTTCTGCCTTCTGCTGTGCCTCCGATAACTGTACTTGTAGCGAGGCGATTGATTGGTCCTTTTCTCTTAACAGATTAGTCACTTCTGATGCCTTGTCCATGGTGGCTGCTGAATAGGCTCCAACATATTGGGACAATTTAGTAAGGTCATCAGAAGGATTAAGTTCCTCTTTCCAGACCACATTGGCTGTCACTGTTTGTTCCGTGAATAGGGAAGGTTGATCAGTCCTTCTCCTTTTCCGCTGTCGTTTTATTACAGCCCTGTGCTTTGGACTATAAAAGACATCCAATGGAGGTATTTCTTCCACTTGCAAAACAATCTAATCAGAGGGATCCTTAGGAATTATCTCTATTCTTGTAGAACTGGGTAGGCTGCTGGTTCCACTTGGAACCTGTTTAGATGTTGTCTCCTGTGTGTCAGCCACTTTTGATGTTTCGGCTTCCTTTGAGCTCTCAAGATTACCTATGATTGAGTCGAATTGCTGCCATTCCTGGAGCAATTTAGGGTCAATCTGGGCATCTACATTCACCTCTATGCTGCTCTGCTCCTGCTCTTTTCCCTGGGTTTCCTCTTGCTCTCTTCTCTGCACTTCTTCCTGCTCTTTTCCCTGCACTTCCTCCTGCTCTTTTGATGTAGCAGGAGGTTCCTTAGTGAGTCGTTGCTCAGGCTCGCTTGATTTTGTCATTGGGGTCGTTGCTAACAGATCTAGAGGCAGAGTTTGCAACCTCTGTTCTCTAAGTCTGTTAAATTCAACTAACCCGTCATCCTGATATTTCATTCTGGCCAGCGATTTAACCTAGAATATTGATTTGGCAGAGGAGAATAGGTCATCAAACATATCTTCTTTATGGTCAAATTTAGTTAATTTTGCCTGTTCAAGTGCATTGTAGGCGACTTTGTTTGGATCAAACCGCCTATTAGGAAGAGTGGTTAGATTTAGTGCCTTGATCTTATCAGCCTCTTTCTTTGCATGTTTAAAGTCATGCAGAGCGTAGACACCGCATCTTAGAGGAAAAGGAGGCCAAACCTACTTCTTTTTTTTCCTTAGAGTCTATGTAACTCCTTCGGATGTAATCTGATAGGCTACCTCCCGAGCTAACAGTTTATCGGGTATGTACAAAGGGAGGACATGAGGCTTGGCTTGGCTACCGAAAACTCTTACATAGGTGAATTTTTCTTCTCCGAACCATCTTCTTATGGATGTCAAGTCAACCTCCACTTGGTAGGAAATCTTAGGAGCAAGTTTATCAAAAATGGAATAGTGAATGGGTAACATAAAACCATTGCAAACTTGATATAAATGGTGCTTATAGTGGGCTTTCCATAACTTCTGGTGGTATATATGAATGGGCATGGGGTCTTGTGGAGTCCATCTCCATCCAAGCACAGGAAATTCAGAATTAAAACACAGGGTGTCCAAGATATAGGCACTATAGTAGAATGGGGGAATGACCCTTTCAGTAATGCGGGATTTGTTTCTAAATTCAAGGACTGCGGTTGCTAGCTTATCAGACAATATAGTTCCCCAATCCATTATTTCACTATTACATGCTGCCTCCATCAAAGGAACCATCTCTATAGTGAAGTTTGCGGAATTATGTAACCCCCACAATCTACACATCATTATCCCGGCATAACAATAAGGAGAACACAAAGAATCGACAGAGTACTTACCCGAAGACTCATGCTTGTGTTTTGCTAGGTTTTGCCTCCAATCCCGAATGGGTTCAGATTCAATTTCGTTCTCGTTTCTGAATTTCTCCAAGAATTTCTTGTTGTACTTCTAATCCGGTACAGGCAAATGGTACATTTGCCTCAAATCATCAGGTTGAAATGAACCGAAGAATCTCCCGTCCATGGTGCAAAATGTTCTATTTGTGATCGGGATTTCTTCAATTGCCCACTTCACCACATCTGTGTATGGGAGAATTTGTTCCTGGGCTGCTATCTGATGAAGGAAAGAGTCGGCTAAATCCTTTAGAGTAGCATCAGATTTCCGAGTCGTATCTGTTGTGGCTTGCACTGTTGTTACCTCAGGCTCTTCGGCCTCAATCAAATTATAGGTGCTTAGCCAAGTAGTTTTGCCGAGTCCTAGACATGTAGTGTCGGATATCAGTCGCTTTCTGTTTGTTCCTGGATCGACAGTGGGTTGCCCTGTAGCTGGTGAAGTGGAAGCTTGCAGTTTTCTTAGATTTCTTCCCCATTTTGCTTGAATTTACTGCTTCAGAAGAGCTCTGCACAGGAGTGAAAATGAACATAATGTGGAGAATTGATAGCGCAAACCAAAGAAGAACGAGATATATTAATCAATGAATAATGGAGGATTTAAATTAATGTGGCCACGAATGCGATCTCTAAAGAGATTTTAGACTTACTGTTTCATTAAATGGCCATTTAAACCTGTCAATCCTTTAAATGATCATTATGTCATTTATTGGCCAAATGATTCACTTAAGCGTGGCTTTGATGTTTTGGCGGTTGAGTGCAAGTGAATCGCTATCGGGAAAAGAAAGGCCATTAATACTAAATAACCATAAAATATCCTGGCTTTACCAATCTTTTTTGAAATCTGTGCTTTTAGCTTTATCGCAATCGGCGATCGGGGGAAAGCTTAAGTTGTTATATTGGTTCCTTTCGGAATCCCCGATTGCCAATAGCGATATTGCCAATTCGCATCGGGAGTTTTGAGCGAGGGCTTTAGATGCAGGCATGGTATATCCCCGATCGCCGATAGCGATATCGCATCAGAGCGAAGAGGGGCCCTTTGCTATGATTGCTTACCTTCCCGATATCCGATAGCCTTTTGTGCATTGTCGCGTCGGGGAAAATCAATGGGTCTTTTAAGTCATGCCTCCCTTGTCATTGCGATATGCGATCTTGCAATCTTTTTATCGCAATGATAAAAAGATTATTCATTTTTATTATAAGACCGATTAATTGGTTTATCAAAAAGGTTTTATAATGTATTATTTCGTTTCGGACCTTTTTGAATAAAAATAAGTTGATACCAATTTTAGATGAAAAGGGACCCATTTCATATTATAGTTATGAAAATAAAAATTTGTATGAAATGGGGGGTTGTTGTAGAGCACAACAGGTCCATTCAAGTAATTCCAACAAAATACTGAATTAACGCCGCTCAATTTAATTTCAAATATAAAGCTTTCTATCCAGGGGACGATCTTGGTAGGAAAATATGTACTCTGGATGAGTTTACATATCAATTGTATCATTGTTTAGCTACAATATTGTTTTACCAACTATCAATCCAGGGAATGTTGTTAGAATTTCTAAGTTGGAAGTTGTTGTTTGACATAAACTACTTTGTCTGTATGACCATATTACATTTCATCTATAAAATTGGCCTTAATTCTAAGAAAAAACATTACATTTTGATTTGCCAATAAGTTTCCAATTAGACTCGTTGACTGTTATAATCCCAAAACATGAGCTTGTCTTGAATACAAGCAGGAAGGACTTTCTATATTTGGTTGTTGGAAGCGAATTTTTGATAATTAAAACATCTAACCACATCTGGGTATAAAATCATTTTTCTTATATTTAAATTTCTTCCAGTCTTTGGAGATAGATTAGTTGGCAATGTTCCTTTTGAAATTTTTAGTTCAAATCCTATGTTAACTCTTTTGATTGGATATAGAGTAGTTGGCAACATTCCTTTTGAAATTGTTAGTTCAAATCCTTTGTTAACTCTTTTGATCGAGAGAGACTAATTTATTATGCTAGATGTTATAGTGATTTTGATCAAAATTGATTCATGAGTTAGAACCCAACCTCATTGATTCCAAAACTTCAAAATGAAAATATTTTGACAGATTAAATATGCAATCAAAAAATATTCTTTTATTAAAATAAATGTAACTTTTAATCATAATAGTGCATGCTCCAAGAAGGTTGTCACTTTCGTGAAAATGGTAAGATCATTGGGTGTGTAAATAAACAAGATTTTCTTGATGACAATATGGACAAAAACAAGAGAAAATATTTCCTGTATCAAATAATTTATTTATTTCTCATTTGAAGTTAATTTTAATTTTATATCGGATAGTTTCTTATATATTAATCGATAAATAATATGTTGTGTCTAATATATTAGTTTCAAACTGCTCTTTTCGATGATCATTTTACATTCCAATCAATTGGTTTAGCATTACTTTATGTTTCCTCATAAATATGTATTAAACATGGTTTTCCATTAAATAAGATAAATGGGAAAAACAGTTTTGATTAAAGCAAGGTAAAGTATTTTTGGATTTTTAATATTAATATTCCAAGCCACTTTATAAAATAATCCATCTATGTTTCTCGATTCGACTTCAGAAAGAAGGTATATATTCGAGGAAATATTAAAGAAATATATAAAATATTTTGGTTTAATTAAGAGGTCCTTTATTAATACATTGTTTTATGGTAAGGTTTTATGTGGTGATGGAATGGATTTTTTTTTCATTAATTACTTTTCATTTTAATTGTCATTTAAAAAAAATGAATTATTTAAATCAGGTTTATTATATTGTTCAAAAATAAATAAAAAATGGACTGTGTATTATGATTGGATTTAAAATTTGTAAAAAAATTTGTATACTAATTCAAATTAGTATAAAAATTTTGTATGAAAACATATAATATTAAAAATAAAAGAATTAAGAATGAAAGAAAAATATATAAAATTTAAATAATCTAATAAAAGTTTTACAAAATAAAGATAATTTATTAATTAAGTTATAAGAATATAATAATTCATTTTGGCTTTTACGTACTCTTCTATATTTCTCTATGTGTGGGGTCCTTGTCATGGAAACCATTCCATACATTATGTTATATTAATGACCCATATGATAGGATGTAGATTTCATCTACTTTGAGTTGTCATGTTGGTTCCTCATTAAGGGTCTTTTTGGTACGCACATCCCTTCCCTTATCAGACAATGGTGTCTCAAAGGAATTGAAGGAGTACCTATCCCTATCACCAGTGGCCTTACTGATTAATGTGTCTAAAAACATAAATGTATTCAAATTATTATCATCTACCACTTAAAGGACTGGTTGAGATGACTTTTCAACCCACTGCTTCTTTTTAGGTTTCTTGCCCATGTACAACATTCTTGCATAGCTAGCAGAATGAATTGACTGTAACAAGGAGGAAAACTGGAGTTATGGTAGAATTTAGCAATTTGGGGCTTATTTAGAACTATGAAACAAGACAATTATTGAAACTAAGGCTGAAATGAAGGATATTAACTATAAATAATAAGTGGTTGTATGTAGGACGATACTAACATGGACGATGGATAAACTTAATTTAAGTTGAAATGACCTATATTTACTTATGGAGACGTTGTTATTAAACAAAACATTAATGTTAACCATTTGATTAATCATTTGTTAAGATTAACCCTAATTCACATCATGGGAGTAAGGCCAGGTTTAGGTAATATGTTATAAGAAGGCCATGATAAGACAAAGAATTATTTGTCGAGAATTTTAGCATATATGTACAAAGAACATGGGTATTTGTTTGATATTGACGTGGCATAATGTGACAGATGGTAGCATCTGATAAGAGCATGTCTAAAGAATTCCATGTAGAAACAATGGCCATGTCATCCCATGAAGGATTTCTTGAGTGGAAGTTAGGTGTCAACATTTAAAAAGGGCCTAGGTCTAAGAACTAACAAAGTCTAAGGGACAAAATGTTTCAAGAGATTTGTTATAAAAAAATTTCATCCTACCATGGGGCTTCACGTAAGGTAAAACACTTGACAAGTGAATGGGCTAGAATGAGATTGACATAAAATTTTCTGAGAAAATATCAGTAATATGTCGGGAAATTTCGTGTCTCGCCATGGGATGATCAATAAGTAAACATGGAAGGGTCAGCTCGAGAAACGAGAGTTGGGATGGGAAAAAAGATTGTTAATTAAAAAACAAGGTTTTCTCACACCTCAGGGTTTTTCCAAGAGTATTCCAATAAAAGAGAGTGTGGTTGGAGATATTCATGTCTTGGGAGACAAGAATAATTGTTTATTGATGGCACACTTAAGAACTTAGACATTTTTTTTTTTAACTTTATAAGTGATTTGTCTATGAAATATGTACAAGGTGGAAAGCGATTGAATTATATATATAAGTAGGATATGAAAACTTAAAAGGGTCCCCATTTTTTATGGATTAAGTACAAAATGGGGAGTTGTTGTTTTACTACAACAAAACCCTAAACTATTTAAAGTATTAATCTCTTAATCTATCTATGTATTGTGCTTACCCAATGATGACCACCACTAGTATACCAACATAATATGTATTTAATATATATTACTACTACATGAATGTTGGTATGTATACTACTATATATATAAACATAATATGTGAGTATATATATTGGTATATATACAACCATAATATGTTGATATATAATAAATGATATCTATATAGTATTATTTTGGTGTATATATACTAGTATATACATACTTTTACATATATTGGTATATATATGTTGGCATATATATGAACTTAATATTGATATATCTATGTGTATATATACATACACATATACCTAATTTTGGCTATTCACCTAAGATTTCATGAGGACTTGCAAAGTCTCAGGCGTGAGGAAGACACTGGACTTTCATTTTGAGGCCTTTACTACTATCAAAAGTGTGAGTTTTTCCCTTTAGACTCCCTCTTGTAGCCAATGATCATTCCTATTTTTTCACAATTACTTGCATTATGGTCATCACATGCTAATGTGTGATGTTAAATTCAAATCTCTTCCCTTATTTTTGATTGAGTTATTTGAGGTAGAGCTTGCCTTTTCTAATATGAGTATTAGATCTTATAACCCTAGTAAAGATCAAGTAACCAAAATCATTAGTTGTCATATATATGCATCCCCAGGGTGAAAATTTCCACATGGTTTTCATTGTTAGGTAGCTTGAGATGGATCAATGTTGGTTGGATTTCTCCTAGTTTAAACAAGAAAGGCGTTGACTTACAATTAATTCTCTAGTCAAACACATGGTGGAAATGCATACAACACAAGCATAGTTGGATAATTAATCAATTTCAAGGATTTGGAAAATGGCACATATATTTTCATGCATGCCATGTCATGAAAATATCCTATGCCAAAATACAAGAAATTACCCACATTAGTGAGAGCTATATTTGCCAATGGCATTACACCCTACTCTACTTTTAAGATGTAAACAATTAAGAAGTATTTGTGTACTCGGAAGGTATTCATGGTTCAATACACCCTCCCTATGCTATATAACATCTATAATAAATAAAGGTCAAAGGTCAATGTTTATAATATTATAGGATTGGTCGAGAAAGCAATCAAATTGTGTATTGCAAAATTGTTCAAATGGTCTAATATGAAGGCCATATGTTGGTGTATATTGAAGTTCGATGACAAGGCATATGTGGATCCATGCTAAGTATATGCAAATTGTCTTTAAAATTGTAATGTGAACTTGTGTACTCCTCTTTTAATATAAATGATGTTATTCTAAGTTTTATTTCATAGAAGTACTTAGACTATTGATCCAAAATGGATCTTGTTAAGTCAAGTCGAAGTTTGCTATATGTTTGAAGTCCAAGATGGACCTAGGTAGAAAAATTGTTCTTGACATGTGTAGATTTTTAACATCCTAGTTGCTCACGAAATTAGTGCCAAGTCGAAGAGCTTGACGCGCTAATTCTGGTGGTATCTCTGGATTCACATTTGGCCTCTGTATGAGGGAGAAAGCACCCGTTTAAGTTTATGGTGAATAGGTGAAAAGGGGCCTTGCTGACCATGTGGCATTCACGTAGTTCAACACATGGCAATGGCCAAGTCAATAGGTCAAAGTTCATCTCCGATGCATATCTCCAGATGAATGGTAAGATTTTTGGTTTTGGTTGGTTAAAGATTCATATTATAAGTCATGGGTGCATTAATAATTTTATGGTGCAATTGCAAACCTATGGTTTCTAAACCATATGACATACCATATATGAAAATAAAGGTGCACATTTTTTTTAATGTTAAAACATGCCTAAGGTTCAAACTATGTGTAAGAACCATGGTGGGCGCAAGGGATAGATATGTTTTAAAAACTATGGTAGGTGGGTGCAAAGACTTATGTTATCAAACCATGGTGGTAGAATATGTAATGAACCTATGGAAAATATGCAATATGGTGGAGTAAATCAAAACCTATGGAAAAAAGTTATAAACTATGGTGCAGAATTATAACAAAGTATAAACAGGTTCATAAATGGCGGATCCCAGTCTAATCACATGGCACAAAGGTCTAGTCACATGGTGGCAGAGTTAATGGCCATGACCGCCAGAGGATGTGAGTCAACTTGCCAACAAAGCGCCGAAGATATGGTGTTAAACCATATTTCAAACATATATGTTAAAGTCCGATGGAAAATATATATTAAAACAAAAACTATGGCTTTTATACAACACAGAGGTGGCAACCATGTGGCCCGGTGATATAGCATGGCAGGGATGAGAATGCACAATATGTGGTCCAGTAAACATATCGGAGTAGGTCGAGACCACCGAGGTTAGATTCCACAAGTCTATGGTTCTATAGACTGTCAGGTATGCGGTTACAACAAGTGTTATCTGGTGCGAAGATGTGTCACATGACACAGAGATGTGGGCATAATTAAAACAAAACCGTCGAGTTGTTGCCATGACCATCAGAGGTTGTGAACGTGGAGTACTGAGTCAACATTTCCATGGGATATGTCATCGAATCATTGGGAATAGGTAAGGAGTAGGTCCATTTCACGTGGAAAACAATGTATGACTATGTGGCATAGGGATACTGCTGAAAGCAGTTCACATGGCCGTGGGTTTCCATAACACTTGAACACCACACCAATTGGAGCTGAGTTATGATATGGTCTTTCATGGAGTTATATGATAAAAATTTGGATTATCAGTGTAACAAAAGCCATCGGTCCAATCTATATGCGCCATGAATAAACCTTAGGATAATACATTACATCAATGCACGGAGGATATTGTATTCGGTCCAACCTTTGTAAACCATATGCATTATATGGTTAGACCATACTAAAATGAAATGCGCCAAGTTAATAGTTGTTATAACTATAGCACTAAGTCTAATTTTGTTATTGCACCAAGTATAGGTTTTCCCACCTATTTAAAAAACCTTGCCATGTATAGTTAAGTAGGTTTGAACCTAGAACTTGACCGAGGCATTATAAAAGGATTACCATTGCACCACTACAAAGGAGGAGTTGAACAATGAGCTCCATAACAGAGTCATACTGGTGCCAATAATGTTCATTTGAGCATATCTTGGTCATCCTTGGGCCTTTTTGCGAACGGATATAGGCGTTGGAAAGTTGAGATAGAGGCCTCCTTTCTGATAACCACTAGCAATGCCTGTGTGCATAATTTAGCTAGATGAAACTCTATGTAAAGAAGAAGTTCAAAGCCATTTCAAAGGCAAGCAGTTGTGAAGTTAGTTTTTGGCTTTCCGGAAGCATCCGAAAGCTGATTTGGAAATTTGAAGAGCCGAAATGGGGGTTTTGACATGTTCCAGATTCAACGGTAGTACTTGTTTGTCAGCAGCAGTAGTGAAGTCTGCAGAAGTTTGTACCTGAATTGTGTCTCACTTAGACAAGTGGAGATGAGGTAAATAATCAATGTATTGATGAAACTCGAATTCTCAATTTCAGTAGAGGTCAGAGTCATTGTTAGAGACTCTATGTTTTTGCTATAAATGACAAGTCCTTTGTAGAATGTCAAGTGAAATTGAGAGAGTTCGCTAAAGGAGAGCATTTCCATACTGGGGAAATAGCTGCAATTGTATCAACAATTTTGATGTACCTCTTCTTATTCATTGAAATACGAGCGGCCTAGCCTTTTAGAGTAGGGCCCAGAGAGGTAGCCCAAGGGGGGTGAACTCTGTCAACAATCTCAGTGTCTTTCTATTTGACATTGCATGCTTATGTGTGTCATGTCCTTTTTGGATAACTTGTTCAGATGTATTAAATTACTGTTTTGAAAGGCCCATTTAAAACTTGCCAAGTGTCAGGTAGTGATCTAATTCCGCAATTTCATATCAACTATAGTTTTCTTTTGTAGCGCAAGTCAGTAGGTAAGGCTCCCTACCTGGTTTGCGTTGTGAATTCATTTATTTCTTAGTTAGATTATCTAATTAGATAATTTGTATTTCTATTTATCTGTAGATTAATATTTTAATTCTCTGTAATTTTAGTTCTTGAACTTTCATACGTTCTTTATTGCAAAAGTGTGGATTCCCTATAGAGGTTAGGCACTGAAGGTTGATGAACAAAAGTGATTTTTAAGGAATTGCAAAACTATTTGATGCTTATGCAAAACAAAGTATTGTGATCAGAGATCATAAAATTGTTTTGTAAATGTAATCCTAGTGATCATGCAAGCCTGTAGCATTTTACTTTCTTCCTGATTGAATTTTATCTTTCAAGTGTAAAGTGTGGATTCCCCCCTGCAAAAGTTAGGCATTGAAGGTTGAAGAATGAAAGTGATTCTTAATTAATCATAGAATCATTTTATGAAAAACAATGGAATATGATTGGAGTCCACAAAGTTGTCTTGAAAACATCAGCTCATTAATCCAACAAATCTTTGTATCCCTTTAGTTTTCACTCTAATAGTTCATTTTACTGCCAATGCATGCCTTGGAGCATTAGATTGTAAAATTTCTTTCATAGCTTGAGAATAATTTATGTACTAGATCCAAACATACAATGTTGGTGTTTAAAAGTTTATGATCATAGATTGACAATTAAATATAATGGAATTTAAGTAGCTAAATTTCTTAACAATAACCTTCTAAAACTAAATGAGGTTGTATATAATCAATTTTGAGCAACCTCCTCAAATCAGAATAGGTTACTATAATTTAAATTTCCTCAAATTTAATGCGGAATCTAGGAGCCCTCTCCAAATTTAACAATAAGGGGTGACACCAAATCTATTTTAAATATCCTTCTCAAAAATCAATTTTGAACAACCTCCTTAAACACATTTTATGTGGATAAACTTTGAAAATCTAGGAAAAGTTTGGATAACTTGCTTAGATGTATTAAATTACTATTTTGAAAGGCCGATTTAAAACTTGCCAAGTGTTAGGTAGCGATCTAATTCCCCAATTTCATATCAACTATAGTTTTCTTTTGTAGCGCAAGTCAGTAGGTAAGGCTCCCTACCTGGTTTGCGTTGTGAATTCATTTATTTCTTAGTTAGATTATCTAATTAGATAATTTGTATTTCTATTTATCTGTAGATTAATATTTTAATTCTCTGTAATTTTAGTTCTTGAACTTTCATACATTCTTTATTGAAAAAGTGTGGATTCCCTATAGAGGTTAGGCACTAAAGGTTGATGAACAAAAGTGCTTTTTAAGGAATTGCAAAACTATTTGATGCTTATGCAAAACAAAATATTGTGATCAAAGATCATAAAATTGTTTTGTAAATGTAATCCTAGTGATCATACAAACTTGTAGCATTTTACTTTCTTCCTGATTGAATTTTATCTTTCAAGTGTAAAGTGTGGATTCCCCCCTACAAAAGTTAGGCATTGAAGGTTGAAGAATGAAAGTGCTTCTTAATTAATCATAGAATCATTTTATGACAAACAATGGAATATGATTGTAGTCTAGAAAGTTGTCTTCAAAACATAAGCTCGTTGATCCAACAAATCTTTGTATCCCTTTAATTTTCAGTCTGATAGTTCATTTTATTTCCAATGCATTCCTTGGTGCATTAATTAGATTGTAAAAGTTCTTTCATAGCTTGAAAATCATTGATGTACTAGACCCACACATACAATGTTGGTGTTTAAAAGTTTATGATCATAGATTGACAATTAAATATAATGGAATTTAAGTAGCTAAATTTCTTAACAATAACCTTCTCAGACTAAAGGAGGTTGTATATAATCAATTTTGAGCAACCTCCGCAAATCAAAATAGGTTACTATAATTTAAATTTCCTCAAATTTGATGTGGAATCTAGGAACCCTCTCCAAATTTAACAATAAGGGGTGACACCAAATCTATTTTAAATATCCTTCACAAAAATATATTTTGAACAACATCCTTAAACACATTTTATGTGGATAAACTTTTGAAAATCTAGGAAACCCTTCAAATCTGAGGATAGAATCTTAATATGAGGCATGCCTATCTTAATAAATAGATTTTAATTGAGAAAAAATTACAAAAGGACTCATTCTTCCTATCGATTTCAAAAAATCTCAAGAATTTTACATAATCTTCTCAAATTTGAGGAAAATTTGTGTAGTATACCTACGATATATTATTAGATATATTATCATAATGTAATAAATAAATATCATGTAATAATTTTTCTATAGCTAATCATTAAAACATATTAATGATTACATTATATAATAATTGTGATATGCCTGTGGTTATATAATATTTGTTTATTAAATTATAATCATAAATCTAATAAGATATATCAAGTATAATAAAAGAATGACCAATAGTTAAGAAGCTGTGTTTTTTCCTAAAAAGACAAAGATTCAAATATAAAGGGCTTTTCCATAAACAAGTGTCTCATACAACAATTTTGGTTCCAAACTTGGCTATGGCTTTAAAATTAAATAATTATTATTATTTTTATTATTTGTTACCTTTTTAATTAAAGAAAAACTATGAAAGATGTAAAACTAAATTTTCCTTTAATTGAATAGAGTTATATTCTTAAACTTAAGTGTAGAATTTTGCGTATTTAAAATAATGAAATATATATATATATATAAGGAAATATAGGAAAGAGTATTCTCTATGATAAAATAGTTTCAATATTCACTAGTATAGATTCATTTTAACCCGAAATCTATCAACTGTGGAGAGGGATTAAATCCCTTATGTGCTAATTTCTTTTAGAGGGTAGTGTACATTTTTTCATTGTTTAAATTGCATCAATGCCTTGAAAATCTGGTTGAGCACTTGGATTATGTAGAGTGCACAACTTAAACTTACAATTCCAACAATTTTTTACTACATTTCAAATGACTGAAAAATATACCCCAAAGGAGCCAACATGTAGAATAGTAAGACTAATTAAAATGTTTTAACCATTTTTTTATTGATATATTTGATTTAAAACTCAATTTTTATTATTTATTATTAGTAGTTTTTAATGCCACATTAATTTTATATTAAGAATTGAATAAATTGCATATGTCTCTTTTTTTAATTATTCTTATCAAGAAATAACTAGTTTTTTCTTTATTTCAATTATTTATTTTCTTTATACATTTAAATAATTTAGCTAAATCTTATATTGAGTATCGTTGTGAAGTATAATAATTGTATATCCTCCACACTCAATGAAATATGTTTACCACATTTTTTGAGCTGTAATGTCAATAATAAATCCAGCTAGCATGGTGAGAATAAGATTATTAATATTTTTTTAATTATAATTAACCAAATGGATGTATTCATTTCTATTTTTAATTATAGTTGGCATTTTTTTATTTAAAAAATATTTTATTTTTCTTGTAAAAGGTACATGTGTCATAATGTGTTTGTGAGCCTAATACTATTATTTTTTACTTTTAATTACTTTTATCTTTTTTCAAGTTTGACATAAAGTTATATTATTTCACATGAACATTGAAATACTTTATTTATGGTTGAGAGTAAGAATGAAATATTCTTACACATCTTTTGAGTAGTAATAATGCATTTAATTAAAATTAACTATTCACTAAATAAATATATCTTTTTTTTGTTTTTAAATATAGTGAACATTTAAGAAAAATAAATTTTGTTTAAAAAAATTCAACTAAAAAATTTAGCATTGAACACATTACACATTTACCTTATTAATTTCCTTAAAAAAATAAATTTTTTTTTTTATAAAAAATTAATATTAGACTTCTTTTATAAATTCTCAAACATAAAAAACAATTATTAACCTATTAATAATAATTAAACATATAAATAATACTAAATGTGACTTTTCCATAAATCTAAACTAATCATTCTTTAAATTTTAAATAAAAAATTCCAATAATTAAATGTAAATTGGTTTAAATCACATGAGCGAGTGCGGAAGCCAACAACAACTCAATCGAGTATGATATATATTATTTTTTTACCCAAAATTACAGTGTGTTAAACATTTCGCTATTCAGTTATTTCTTTACACGTGCTAGGACACGCGGACGCTGGAACTCCTTAGGTTGAATTGAATTCCCTATCTTGAGTTTTCCACTAGACGATGACAGACTGTGGATGTAGGTACCACATTTATACGCCATGATAAGGTTTTCCGACCATAAGCAATTCCGACCGATGAAAAGGTTAACGTCCATTTCTGTAAAAGGAGACGGAGAAGTGGGCCACGTAAGTAAGTTTGGGAATATGCCGCAATCTGGATAAGGGTTGCCGAAACAGAAAATAAACTAAAATAATATCCTAAATTATAAAATAGAATACCTAAATATACAGAGAACTGAGAAAAGCACGCAGCAGGTAATTAAAAGAACTGAGAAATAATAATACTGAGTTAAAAGATTGGTTTAGTGAATAGTGATTGGTTAAAGCTAAATTTGAAGACAACGGTCCAAAAACTCAAGCATAAAACTCAGGAATGCGCGCGGCCTAATGAATGAAGAATGAGAGAGAGGGATCGGTGAAGAATGAGAGGAGGAAATTCACATACGAAGAGGAGGAGGTGATCGTAATTTTTGCAATACAGTGCGAAAACAAACAACAGCAGGGTGAGCTCGAATGGATTATTGGTAATTTTTCTGTTCCTTTTAATTTGTTTGTCGTTCTCTCTGTTTGGTTAACCAGGGAAAGGCTATTTTTATGTAACCTCACAAATCGTTTTCTCTGTTCAATCTACAGGTTAATCATCATGGGTGTTCTTTCTCTCTCAAGCACTCACTGTCTGTCTTATGGAGCGCTCCATAAATGTTATGTTCTGTTCTGTGTAGTGTTGTATGCATCAATGTCCTGTGTAGTGTTGTGGTTGTGTCTTGTGTAAATGTTTGTTTGTTTTGTGTGTCTGTTAACTGAGAGAGAAAGTCCATGCAGAGGAGGTTGAAGGGCCAACTTGATCAACAAATAATGGAATGCATCCAGAGTGAGTGAGTTAGTATTCATGGCAATATTTTCTTGAATTATTTTTAAATTCATTCGGGCAGGCCCTTCTTTATGTTTCTTTTTCTCATGAGTTGGAATTTTATATACAGGAGCTGCTGGAGTAGCGTTTCCGGTGCTTTTGGAGCAGAGAATGAGGATTTTTCGAGCGCCTATCAGTTTGCAGAGTTTCAATAGAAAATGAAAATTTCCTAAGAAGCAAGGTTAGTATGCTAAAATCTCTCGCCCCCATCTGTGGTCATCCTTCCTTGACATTTCTGTTTGTGAATATTTTTCCATTTTAATTTAGAAAATCTACCTACCCACGGAGTGCATCTCTCTCTGTCATCCCTTCTATATGGAATTTCAGTTAGGATTTTTCGTGTTCAAAATATTTTGTTCTTCCTTCAAGCGAGAACCGTTTGAATTTAACTTTCTGTTACACCTAGTACAACACCTGTCCTGCATCGATGTGTTTCCAAGTCCTCATGGATGTGTTGAAAGCTGATATAAGTGGTTAGTAGTGAATGAATTGTAGTCTAGTGAAATTCCTTTTGATGGCGTTAGTAGTCTGGTCTTATTGTTATTATTTATGATGCATCTGAATCATAGCGTTAACAAAATCATCTACATTTTGGAATAACTCCAAGAAATTGTGTGGTATTTTCCTCTACTTAGCCCTAGTACATAATACAAGTTACGTTGCAATCGGCATTAAATCACATCTCAACTCTTCTTATATAAATTCTATAGAGTTATTTGGAATGGTAAACCGTTCTCAGGTTGTTTCCAACAGAGAGTGGCGCGGCCTCTAAAACTTCTTCCTGTCGCACGACTTTTCATTTCATTGCATACGTAAACGTGTACCGTTGTGTTGTGTTGGAAGTTTCTAGAGTCACTGCATCTGCTCCTTACACTTATAACTCCATCTCCATAGGCGAATATGGGTCTCGTCTGTGAGTTTCACTTTATTACTTTAACTTATAACTCCATAGGCAAATATGGGTCTCGTCTGTGAGTTTTACTTTATTACTTTAACTTATAACTCCATAGGCGAATATGGGGCTGCTTACACTTATAACTCCATAGGTGAATATGGGTCTCGTCTGTCAGTTTCACTTTATTACTTTAATTAACCCGATAGGCCTGTCTATGTTCCAGAATTTTAATTTATTTACCTGCTTACACTTATAACTCCATAGGCTAACAGGGGTCTCATCTGTGAGTTCCACTTTATTACTTTAATTAACCCGATAGGCCTGTCTATATTTCAGAATTTTAATTTATTTACCTACTTACACTTATAACTCCATAGGCCAATAGGGGTCTGGTCTGTCAGTTTCACTTATTACTTTAATTAACCTGATAGGCCTGTCTATGTTCCAGAATTTTAATTCATTTACGTGCTTACACTTATAACTCCATAGGCGAATAGGGGTCTCGTTTGTCAGTTTCACTTATTACTTTAATTAACCCGATAGGCCTGTCTATGTTCCAGAATTTCAATTTATTTACCAGATTAAGGTTAAGTCGACGATGGGGATTTAGAATTTTAATTCATTTACGTGCTTACACTTAACTCCATAGGGGAATAGGGGTCTCCTCTGTCAGTTTCACTTATTACTTTAATTAACCCGATAAGCCTGTCTATGTTCCAGAATTTTAATTTATTTACCAGATTAAGGTTAAGTCGACGATGGGGATTTATTTATAACCTTCAGCGAACATGTTGGTAATATTTGAAGATAGAAATTTGGATTGATTTGTGTTACATTAGAGGCATAGGTCTCACATGAGACGAGCCTCCCGAACCTGACACTTGGTATGATGTTATATCCTCTTGATCTTTCATTAATATAGGTCTAATAGCTGCTCGCTCGATAGAAAGCATGGCCCCGTGCCCAATACAGTACCAATTAACCATATTGGAAACCTAGATATGCAGCCAAGATATGCATCATACATTACATAATTGATCCATTGATTGAAGAGTTTGCCGTGGATGGTACATGGACTTCATATGTATTTGTTTTTCCTATTAAACCAAATTCCGCTTCAATATATCCCACCAAACAGATGTATAACTTCGTCCTCTTTGTCATCCTTCCATATTCATCACCTGTTCATCGATGAAAAAAGTCCTCATCGATGCAATGTTTCCAAGTCTAGCCACTCTTGAAAGCCCACATAACAAGATGTTGAAATCCCACTTGTTCTTACTTTCTTTTTCTCTGCTACTTGTTCCAATCCTTCTTCCTCTTCCATGGCCGTCTCACTTCCTCTTCCATGGCCGTCTCACCTCAAATCCCATTTTGATACACACAATAACACCTCCCAAAACATGGGAAACGCAGAAGTCAAGACAGAGAGCGGTGATGTCATCCGAGGAAGAAACCCTTAGTAGTCTTGAGGTTGTTGAAGCCCTGCGTCGGCTCCTACCAACAAATTGAGTAACCTTCTCTTTATCTTCTTCATTATTTTGTCTTCTTCATTATTTTGGTTTATCCACCTGTTATTAACTTTTTTAGGTTATCCACGTGTTATTAATTTTAGTTTATTCTTCTATTTTTTTTTTTCACCTCAAAACCTAAGCATTGCTTGTTTGAATCTATTCTTGAATGAATTCATTGAATATTTTGTTTAAATCTATTCAAGGGCACCTCAAACTCAAGTAGCTGCCCCTCTTCCTTTTGTGTCCCTTTGGTTTAACATGATTGAATCCTGACGTGAATTTGAATCTTGTTGTTTTGGGTACATTGGCGGAATCTTTTTGTTTCTTTCTCATTGAAGATCTATTAGCCTTTTTCTTTACATATATCTCTGGAGTGTTATGTTTCCAGGTTGGAGAGGTAAGAATTTGAATCTTGTTGTTTTGGGTACATTGGCGGAATCTTTTTGTTTCCTTCTCATTGAAGATCTATTAGCCTTTTTCTTTATATATATCTCTAGAGTGTTATGTTTCGGTTGGAGAGGGAAGGGCTTTAAATTAGCAGGAGTTAACTGTTTTTACTTTAAGGTTTTGTGGTGGGGAAGGTCCAGCTTCAAATAGAGAAGAACACAGAAATTCCTACAACTTTATTTCTTGTTATTTCCATTGTTCCTGTATCACATCACAAAAATGAAATTTAGGAAAAATATGTGGGAAGTCTTTATTAATACCCATCAGTGTCTTTAGCCCGTCTTGATCAAGCCGCTGCCATTTTCAGATGCCCAGAATAAGCAAGAAAATGCAGAGAGAGAGAAAAACACCCACCCAACAACAACATATTCCTACAACATCCACAAAGATAGAAGACAAAGTATAATGTATGATGCATTCCAAATACCTGTGAAAACATTCCAAACGAAAATATAATATAATATTTCATGTGGTTGTCATTACTCTGGATAAACAATATAATATTTAACCCGCACGGTAACTCATTACTCTGGATAGAGGTAACCATGACCCGCGTAGTGGTAACATGAGTCGCTTCTTCATCAATTATCATCCTTGATGAGTCGCTTCCTCATCAAAGTTTCCAAATAGATGTACTATTCCAAGTAGTCAAGCGGAGGTCATAACTGGTTATGAGATGAACTCATAACCTTTTAGTATTGCGCACGCGCAGTCCCAGAATGTCATGATGATGACATAAAACAATCATACAAGACAACAACTCTCAGATAATCAAATATTCCTTTTTCCTTTCACTTATTAATTACATTACGTAGTTTTATTATACAGCAAGATGTTTTCTCTTCAACGTTTTTTTTATAAAACATCTTCAACGTTTTCTTTATTAAATTTCCGGAGAGAAATATATTTACGATTACGTAGTTACGTAGTTTTATTAATTATACTACAAGATGTTTTCTTTTCAACGTTTTTTTAATTAAATTTCTAATCGTTTTTTTAATTAAATTTCCAAGGTTTATTGAGAGAAATATATTTACCAAAAATCTGGGTTGTAGATTTAGAATTTCAAAAATAAGTTTAGAATTTCGAAAATAAGTCACCACGTTATTCATTATTTTATTTTATAGTTTACTTCGAAAAATAATAACATTTAATTGTTGAAAAAATTATTTACTAAATAAAATTTTACTGATTTTATTAATAAAAGTATGTTATTGTTGTATTGAAGTTAAAAGTTACCCAATGTGTTTTTTTATTTACTTTTTAATATGTAATGGTTAGATTTAATTGTTATTATGTTAAATTTATAAATTATATCATACTTGTATCACTTTATATAATAATATTGTATTCATGTTTTTTCTTAATATTTTTCATGCATTATAGGTTTATATATATATATATATATATATATAATTATAATGGATTTTTTTAATGAATTGTACATTTAATTATGTTACAAGCTATTAGGAAAGGTTTGTATATTAACAATGGCATTTCAATGTTGTATGTTGCAGAAAATTTATCAATACTAAAGTTGCTCGTGGGTGGGTGGAAGACATTATCTATTTTTATGTTTTGTAGTGTTGTAATTAGAAAAAATTATATATATGTTTTGTTTAGATGGGCCCATCAAAAAATGTACATGAACACAAACTATCATTAATAAAATGAGTAGGCTTTTTTTCTGTTGGAGGGGAATTCAACCCCT
Organism: Pinus tabuliformis; assembly: GCA_031772625.1. Lineage (NCBI taxonomy): Eukaryota > Viridiplantae > Streptophyta > Pinopsida > Pinales > Pinaceae > Pinus > Pinus tabuliformis. Next base: position 1,434,765,293 of record CM062819.1, on the reverse strand, counting down.
CCAAAAGGCTCTTAGGAAGGTTAAATGGTAACCCTCCTTTGAGTTGTGTTCCTTGTGCTCATGGTTTTCATGATCTTTAGTTTATAGTAACTCCAATATGCACAAACACAAATATATCCTTTTATTATAATAATAATTTATAAACATGTTTTAAACATCTTCCCAACATACACACAAATGGCAAAATCACTTTTATTCACATAAATCATTTAACATTTTTTCAATGTTTTAAACATCTTCCCCACATACACACAAATACCAAAGTCACTCTTATATTTCACATAAATTACTTAACATTTTTTCAATATTTTAAACAACTTCCCCACATGCATACAAATGGAAAAACCAATCTTATTGACATAAATTATATAACATTTATAACCTAAATTTATTTATATTTTTTAATTTCTATAATTTTCTTGGTTTTTTTTTAATTGGCTTTGTTTTTTTTATTTGTTTACTTATATATTTTATTATATTTATATTATAATTTTTCCTTTTTTTTCATATCTATATATATATATATATATATATATCTATATATATATATATATATATATATATATATATATATATATATATAATTTAATATTTACATTTATATTTTTATAAATTTAAATTAAATATTAAAATATTATTTAGAGTGTTTGTATTTGTAAATATTTAAATGTTTTTATTATTTATTTGTATAAATTTACTATATCTAAATATTTTGTTATTTATATATAATAAATATATTCTTGAAAGCTTATATATATATATATATATATATATATATATATAATTTAATATTTACATTTATATTTTTATAAATTTAAATTAAATATTAAAATATTATTTAGAGTGTTTGTATTTGTAAATATTTAAATGTTTTTATTATTTATTTGTATAAATTTACTATATCTAAATATTTTGTTATTTATATATAATAAATATATTCTTGAAAGCTTATATATATATATATATATATATATATATATATATGGCTTATAATGTATGCTTTGGATTCTTTATTTTGTATGTATATATGAATGTATTATTTTCAGAATACATGAAATGAGAGTGTTTGCATTACTTTTTTGTTGTATTTGTATGAGTATTATTCACTTGTATTCTAGATATGCCTATGAATGTATTCCTTCATTATTTGCTTTGTGTGTGTATTCTTTGAGTATTCTTGTGTATGGATATTGTTAACTTGTATGTGTATGAATTTGTTGTATTTGTATGAGTATTATTCACTTGTATTCTAGATATGTGTATGAATGTATTCCTTCATTATTTTCTTTGTGTGTGTATTCTTTGAGTATTCTTGTGTATGGATATTGTTTACTTGTATGTGTATGAATGTATTCTTTGTTGTATTTGTATGAGTATTATTCACTTGCATTCTAGATATGTTTATGAATGTATTCCTTCATTATTTTCTTTGTGTGTGTATTCTTTGAGTATTCTTATGTATGGATATTGTTTACTTGTATGTGTACGAATGTATTCTTTGTTGTATTTGTATTAGTAATATTCACTTGTATTATAGATATGTGTATGAATGTATTTCTTCATTATTTGCTTTTTGTGTGTATTCTTTGAGTATTCTTGTGTATGGATATTGTTTACTTGTATGTGTATGAATGTATTCCTTCATTATTTTCTTTGTGTGTATTCTTTGAGTATTCTTGTGTATGGATATTGTTTACTTGTATGTGTATGAATGTATTCTTTGTTGTATTTGTATGAGCATTATTAACTTGTATTCTAGATATATGTATGAATGTATTCTTTGTTGTGTTTGTATGAGTATTATTCACTTGTATTCTAGATATGTGTATGAATGTATTCTTTGCTACATTTGTTTGTGTCTTGTTTAATTATATTCTTTGTATGTGTATGAATATGTTCTTTATGTCTATATAAATCTATTATTTGCTACATTTGTATGCCTCTTGTTTACTTGTATACTTGGTATGTGTATGAATGTATTATTTGCTACATTTGTGTGTGTCTTGTTTACTTGTATTTGTATCAATGTCTTCTTCAACTCTGTATGAATCTATTCTTCTTTGCTACATTCGTATGTGTCTTGTTTACTTGTATTCCTTGTATGTGTATGAATGTATTCCTCATGTGTGTATGAATCTATTCTTTGCTACACTTGTATGTGTATTGCATAATTGTATTCTTTGTATGTATGTGTCTTGTTTACTTATGTGTGTATGAATTTAGTATTTGCTACACTTGTATATGTCTTGCATAATTGTATTCTTTGTATGCATGTGTCTTGTTAACTTGAATTCTTTGTATATGTATGAATGTATTCTTCATGTGTGTATAAATATATTCTTTGCTACACTTGTATGTATGATTGTATTCTTTCTATGTGTATGCATCTATTCTTTATGTGTTTATGAATCTTTCTTTGTTATATTTGTATATATATTATTTACTTTTAGATATATGAATGTAATTTGTGTGACTATATATATATATATATATACACTATCATTATTTATATATAAAAATATATTATTTAGAATATTAACTTGCAAATACATTAGTTTAAATATTTGTGAAAATATTATTATTATTGTTTTTTATTTTTATTTTTATTTTTTAATCAATTTTTTATTATTTTGTTTTTCACTTTTGTTTTTTTTTCCTATTTTTATCATTTTTAAAATGACAAATAACATACATATTACATAATATTAGCCTTCCAAGCACAACCCAATTAATGATTATCATGTTATAAAACATTATGCAAACCATGAGACTCAATGTTCAAATCCCCTAGAAAGGAACAAACAATAACATGACATTCATAATAACATCAATTTGTAATAACACATATCAATTAATTATTTAATATTAAAATCAATACAATAAATTAATTTTATTTAAAAATTTCTTAATTTTAATAATTTATAAAAAAATTCATAACACTAAAATTTAATAATATGTAAAAAAAATATTAATTCTAAAATTTTATTAATAATATATTTTTTAAAATAATAAAGAAATAAATACTTCTCAATTTTCATAATATGCTTATTAACTTATACAATAAATGTAATTGTCAACATCATAATATCTATATTGAATCATTATCACATGTATAAAATAATGTTAATTCTAAAATTCATAGTAAGCATAATAAATGTGACCTTGTGAGTCAATATGTGTAATGTTTGTGGGTATTTGTATGTTCGTGTGCACCCTTTGTTTGTTGTATGCATGTATGCATGTGAGTAATTGTGCCTCATTGACAATGGATTGTGTGGGTGCGTGTCAGTGGTTAGTCCCATGTCAATGATGGACCATTTTTGGGGTCATAAAAGCTCTCACCTTCACGTGGTTGACCCTGTTAGTAGAGATTTTACATCTCCAAACCAAGAGGAGCTTTATATATAGTTCCTTTTAATTAATTTAAAAGTTTTTTAAACAATATTTATTTTTGTAAATTATATTAATTATTAAAATAAACTAATATAATTTAAAGTGTAACATACCTTGGTATTCATGTGGAACATACCTTGTTTAAAGTGTGAAATTAAACTATACTAGATCTATTTTAACTTTGGAACTACAAAGCATCGAGAGAGATCAAATCTCTTTTAACTCTAAAAGAAGTTTCCATCTCAAGAGATTTGATTCCTTTTAGTGCTTGGTAAATCCGGTGTTAAAATAAAATCTAGATTGGTTATATTTAGTTTCGAGATCAAATCTCTTTTAACCCTAAAAGAAGTTTCCATATCAAGAGATTTGATTCCTTTTAGTGCTTGGTAAATCAGGTGTTAAAATAAATCTAGATTGGTTATATTTAGTTTCCTACTTTTTCATTTTATTATATATTTTACAATTATAAAATAAATTAATATATTTTTAACAATTTATAAAATAAATATTTAATAAAAAATATAAACATATACTATACCATTCATTATTGGTTAGTCTATAGATTCAATTGAGAAAATTTAATAATATAATATTACAAATATAAAACACTTTTGATTATTAAAAACATAATCATAATAACATATAATAAAATTAAAAATATAGAATATTTATTTAAATTTGAAATATAATTAAACCAACATTTAAAAATTTATCATTAATTATTAAAGAAATAATTTTAAAAACTATTTTTTTTTAAAATAATAATAATCATTTAAAGCACATTATTATATAATATTAAAAATATAAAACACTTTTGGTTATTAAAACATAATCATAATAACATATAATAAAATTAAAAATATAGAATATTTATTTAAATTTGAAATATAGTTAAACCAACATTTAAAATTTTATCATTAATTATCAAAAAAAATTATTTTAAAAAAATTATTTTAAAAACTAATTTTTTTAAATAATAATAATCATTTAAAGCATATTATTATAAAACTTAACTTTAAGCGTAACTCATCTTTATTTGTCTCTTAAAATTTCAACCAATTCCAAAATGCTCCAATAAAATTACTCTTTTTATACAAATATATATATATATATAGATATGCTAATTTTTATTATTTTAAAAACCTATAAATATACCAACTTAATAAAATTATATCTATATATATATATATATATATATATATATATATATATATATATATATATATACTTACTTTCACTTTACAACATTTTTTAAACTATATTAAGTATAAAAATAAAAAATTAAATAAATATATATTTTAAAATTATTGTGATGATAAATAATATATTATTATATTTATCATTCATATTTAATTATTAAATAATAATAATAATAAAATATTTATTTTTATTTATTTTATTAAAATTCAAAATATATACCATGTAATTAAAAAATATTTAATATATATATATATATATATATATATATATATATATATATATATATATTATTTTATTTTGATGATGAACTTTAGTTGAAGGTTAGAAATTTTAATCTTCAAGATATGGATGGGATGAATTTTGAAAAACTATTACAACAAATCCGGAAAAAAAACTATTACAACAAGCTAATAATCCTAGAAATCTTAAATATTTGTCTTGAGAAGTGCTCTCTAACCTATATGGTAAAGATGTTGTAAACTCCAAATAAAAACATTAAAAAAATAAAAAATAAAAAAATTTCTATTTTTAAATAAAACAAAATTAAATGAAAAGAATAAAATTAAATGAAAAGATTAATGTGAAGTAAAAAAATATTCTATTTTTAAATAAAATAAAATTAAATGAAAATATTAATGTAAAGTAAACATTTTAAACATTTTAACCAAGTCAAAAATAAAATAAAAAATGAAAGTAAAAATAACAAAATAAAAATAAAAAATGAGTCATGGTATTCATGTGGAACATACCTTGTTTAAAGTGCGAAATTAAACTAAACTAGATCCATTTTAACTTTAGAACTACAAAGCATTGTTTAAAGTGTGAAATTAAACTAAACTAGATCCATTTTAACTTCAGAACTACAAAGCATCTAGAGAGATCAAATCTCTTTTAACTTTAAAAAATGTTTCCATGTCAAGAGATTTGATTCCTTTTAGTGCTTGGTAAATCAGGTGTTAAAATAAAAATCTAAATTGGTTATATTTAATTTCCTACTTTTTCATTTTATTATATATTTTACAATTATAAAATAAATTAATATAATTTTAACAAATTATAAAATATATATTTAATAAAAAATATAAACATATACTATACCATTCATTATAGGTTAGTTATATATTCAATGAAAAAAAAAATGATAAAACCCAACATTGAAAAATTGTATCATTATTTATTAAAAAAATCATTTCAAAAACTAATTTTTTTTTAAATAATAATAGTCATTTAAAGCACATATTTTAACATTAAAACATTTGAAAATAAAATGATAGAATGTAAAAGTGTGTTTTAGTAAAATTATAATGAAATAAGTAACAAATATTTATTTATTAAAATTTAAAATATATAAATGGTATATGAGTGAAAATTTGCCAACTAGTAAGTGTAACTTATCTTTATTTGTCTCTTAAAATTTCAACCAAAATGTGAGTAAAAATTTCAACCAAGATGTGAGTAATCTAGAAAGGTTCCAATAAAATTACTCTTTTTATACTTTCTCTCTCTATACAATAATTTTGGATCAAGATAAAATCAAAATGAACTTTGATGGTAAGGAAAAAAGTATGTCACCCTTAATGGTTACTCAAGAGACTTAAAAATTAAAATAGAAGAATAATTAATTAAACCAACATTTAAAATTATATCATTAATTATTAAAAATTTATTTCAAAAACTATTTTTTTAATCATTTAAAACACATTATTATAAACATTAAAACATTTGAAAATAAAATGTTTTAATAACATATTAATAACATTTTATAAAATTGTATTTTAGTTTTAGTAACTATAAAATTGTATTTTAGTAACCATTCTCAATTCTGGTTAATATAAAATATTAAACAAAAATTTAGATTTTTTTTATTTTTCTAAACTTTGTTAAATTAAATTAATTTAATTTGATATCTTAATTCAATAAACATTATATATATATATATATATATATATATATATATATATATATTAAATTTTTAAATATTAAAAATATGATATCTTAATTCAATAAACATTAACCCTTTTATATATATATATATATAATTATTATTTAAATTTTTAAATATTAAAAAGTTGAAATGAATGAAAAGTGGAATTGTGACTTATTAAACTGCTATTGGCTCGAAAGTTATATATATGTTTTGATTTTGTTCATAATATAACATTGTTATCATTTTTTTAAACCATAGTTATGAGTAGTTATCTACTCAGATTCCTACTTAAAACAAAACCTCCAAAAAAGAAAGGGCCAAGAGGGTATGGGAAACTTGAGGCAAGAAGAAGGAGGACGAAGAATGGACAGAGAATAAAAACATTCAAAAGTTGGTTGGCTAGTGAAGTTGAGAATAAAAACACTCAATATTTGGTTGGCCAATGAAGTCTATCTTGGGAGTTCTAGATCAAGCTGTGAATCTATTGCTAAGTTTCATAAAGACCAGATAGCTTAGTAGGAATTATAAAGACTGATTCTAAAACTACATGGGGATAGCTGGCTCGGGGAGAGGTGCAATGAGATGACTGAACCCGTGGTTGGGTAGAGCATTGCTTGCTCTGGAAATTTACATGCTCATGAAAGAACAACTGGATAGTCATCTGAATGAATCTGCGTGAATGAATTGAAATAAAGTAACTAATGGTTATGTTCCTCACATTATGTAAATTCTAGTGTGGATTATTAAATCATAAGAACACATATAAATAATGACTTGAAATAAAGTGACTAGTGGTTATGTTCCTCTTTTATTACAACATTATGTAAATTTCTATTGTGGATTATTAAATCACACAAACACACATATAAATAATTACTTGATTATGATTATGTGTGAATGGAGTAGGAAAGTAAATCTGAATTTTGAGTGAACTAATTTCAAAATTGTGTAGTTATCATTACTGTCTCATACAAGTAAAATCATTATTTAATTGCATGAAAATAGACTATTTGTAATTATTTTAAAAAGTACAACCATCACTTTAAATACATTAAAAAGACATAACTATAGTATTATCCTAGAATACAAGTATGGCAGGGTAATGAAACCCATTTGGCCCCTATATATTAAACATTTTTTCTAAATTATATTTTTAATTTTATATATATATATATATATAGAGAGTTTAGTTTAATAATTAACCTAATTAATTCTATTTATTTGTTTAAATTATATTAGTTTATTTAATTAATATAATTTATACAATTTTGCAAGATATATATATGAATATTTTAATTTACTTTATTGTATATTTAAATGTTTTTAAAATAATAATAAAAAAATAAATTTTATTTAAAAAACTATTTTAATGTTTTAAAGATAATGTTATGTTTTAAATTAATTAAAAAAAATTATATAGAAAGCTCCTCTTAGTTTGGAGATGTAAAATCTCTACTAACAGGGTCAACCACGTGAAGGTGAGAGCTTTTATGACCCCAAAAACGGTCCATCATTGACATGGGACTAACCACTGACGCGCACCATCACAATCCATTGTCAATGAGGCACAATTACTCACATGCATACAACAAACAAAGGGTGCACACAAACATACACATACCCACAAACATTACACATATTGACTCACAAGGTGACATGTTCACACACATCACATTTATTATGCTTATTATGAATTTTAGAATTAACATTATCTTATACATGTGATGAAGATTCAATATAGATATTATGATGTTGAAAATTACATTTATTTTATAAGTTAATTAGTATATTATGAAAATTGAGAAGTATTTATTTTCTTTATTATTTTTAAAACAAAAATTATTACTAACAAAATTTTAGAATTAATATTTTTTTTACATATTATTAAATTTTAGTGTTATGAATTTTTTTATAAATTATTAAAATTAAGGAATTTTTTAAATAAAATTAATTTATTGTATTGATTTTAATATTAAATAATTAATTGATATGTGTTATTACAAATTGATGTTATTATGAATGTCATGTTACTGTTTGTTCCTTTCTAAGGGATTTGAACATTGAGTCTCATGGTTTGCATAATGTTCTATAACATGATAATCATTAATTAGGTTGTACTTGGAAGGCTAATATTATGTAATATGTATGTTATTTGTTGTTTTAAAAATATTAAAAATAGGAAAAAAAACAAAAGTGAAAAACAAAATAATAAAAAGCTGATTAAAAATTAAAAATAAAAATAAAAAACAATAATAATAATATTTTCACAAATATTTAAACTAATGTATTGGCAAATTAATATTCTAAATAATATATATATATATATATATATATATATATATATATATATATATATATATATATAATGATAGTATATTTATAATCATATAAATATTTAAACTAATGTATTTGTAAGTTAATATTCTAAATAATATATTTATATATAGAAATAATGATAGTATATTTATAATCATATATATATATATATATATATATATATATATATATATATATATATATCTATATATATAGATAGATAGATAGATAGATATATATATTCACACAAATTACATTCATATATCTACAAGTAAATAATATATATACAAATATAACAAAGAAAGATTCATAGACGCATAAAGAATAGATGCATACACATAGAAAGAATACAATCATACATACAAGTGTAGCAAAGAATAGATTTATACACACATGAAGAATACAGTCATACACATACAAAGAATTCAAGTTAACAAGACACAAACATACAAAGAATACAATTATGCAAGACATATACAAGTGTAGCAAAGAATAGATTCATACACACTTCAAGTAAACAAGACACATACATACAAAGAATGCAAGTAAACAAGACACATACATACAAAGAATACAATTATGCAAGACACATACAAGTGTAGCAAAGAATAGATTCATACACACATAAAGAATACATTCATACACATACAAAGAATACAAGTAAACAAGACACATACAAATGTAGCAAAGAAGAATAGATTCATACAGAGTTGAAGAAGACATTGATACAAATACAAGTAAACAAGACACATACAAATGTAGCAAATATTACATTCATACACATACCAAGTATACAAGTAAACAAGAGGCATACAAATGTAGCAAAGAATAGATTTATATAGACATAAATAACATATTCATACACATACAAAGAATATAATTAAACAAGACACATACAAATGCAGCAAAGAATACATTCATACACATATCTAGAATACAAGTGAATAATACTCATACAAATACAACAAAGAATACATTCATACACATACAAGTAAACAATATCCATACACAAGAATACTCAAAGAATACACACACAAAGTAAATAATGAAGGAATACATTCATACACATATCTAGAATACAAGTGAATAGTACTAATCCAAATACAACAAAGAATACATTCGTACACATACAAGTAAACAATATCCATACACAAGAATACTCAAAGAATACACACACAAAGAAAATAATGAAGGAATACATTCATAAACATATCTAGAATGCAAGTGAATAATACTTATACAAATACAACAAAGAATAAATTCATAAACATACAAGTAAACAATATCCATACACAAGAATACTCAAAGAATACACACACAAAGAAAATAATGAAGGAATACATTCATACACATATCTAGAATACAATTGAATAATACTCATACAAATACAACAAAGAATACATTCATACACATACAAGTAAATAATATCCATACACAAGAATACTCAAAGAATACACACACAAAGCAAATAATGAAGGAATACATTCATACACATATCTAGAATACAAGTGAATATTACTAATACAAATACAACAAATAATACATTTGTACACATACAAGTAAACAATATCCATACACAAGAATACTCAAAGAATACACACACAAAGAAAATAATGAAGGAATACGTTCATAAACATATCTAGAATGCAAGTGAATAATACTCATACAAATACCACAAAGAATACATTCATACACATACAAGTAAACAATATCCATACACAAGAATACTCAAAGAATACACACACAAAGAAAATAATGAAGGAATACATTCATACACATATCTAGAATACAAGTGAATAATACTCATACAAATACAACAAAGAATACATTCATACACATACAAGTTAACAATATCCATACACAAGAATACTCAAAGAATACACACACAAAGCAAATAATGAAGGAATACATTCATACACATATCTAGAATACAAGTGAATAATACTCATACAAATACAACAAAGAATACATTCATACACATATCTAGAATACAAGTCAATAATACTTATACAAAGACAACAAAGAATACATTCATACACATACACACACAAAGCAAATAATGAAGGAATACATTCATACACATATCTAGAATACAAGTGAATAATACTCATACAAATACAACAAAGAATACATTCATACACATATCTAGAATACAAGTGAATAATACTCATACAAAGACAACAAAGAATACATTCATACACATATACAATGAAGGAATACTAACACTCAAGGCATACTCAAACAATACACGCATATAGATACAAATAAACAATGGAAAGAATACTCAAAAGCATGCAAAATGAGACATTCATAAGCATAGAAGAATAAACACTCCAAAGAAGTACATACAAGTAATGCAAACACTCTCGTTTCATATATTTTGAAAATAATACATTCATATATACATACAAAATAAAGAATCCAAAGCATACATTATAACCCAAATATATATATAAGCTTTCAAGAATATATTTATTATATATAAATAACAAAATCAATACACAAATATTTAGATATAGTAAATTTATACAAATGGATAATAAAAACATTTAAATATTTACAAATACAAACACTCTAAATAATATTTTAATATTTAATTTAAATTTATAAAAATATCAATGTAAATATTAAATTATATATCTATATCTATATATATATGAAAGAAGGAAAAATTATAATATAAATATAATAAAATATATAAGTAAACAAATAAAAACAAATCAAAGGCAATTCAAAATCTTAAAAAAAAAAAAAAAAAGAAAATTATAGAAATTAAAAAATATAAATAAATTTAGGTTATAAATGTTATATAATTTATGTCAATAAGATTGGTTTTTCCATTTGTATGCATGTGGGGAAGTTGTTTAAAATATTGAAAAAATGTTAAGTAATTTATGCGAAATATAAGAGTGACTTTGGTATTTGTGTGTATGTGGGGAAGATGTTTAAAACATTGAAAAAATTTTAAATGATTTATGTGAATAAAATTGATTTTGCCATTTGTGTGTATGTTGGGAAGATGTTTAAAACATGTTTATAAATTATTATTATAATAAAAGGACGTGTTTGTGTTTGTGCATATTGGAGTTCCTATAAACTAAAGATCATGAAAACCATAAGCACAAGGAACACAACTCAAAGGAGGGTTACCATTTAACCTTCCTAAGAGCCTTTTGGAGGGGTTGAATTCCCCTCCAACAAAAAAAAAGCCTACTCATTTTATTAATGATAGTTTGTGTTCATGTACATTTTTTGATGGGCCCATCTAAACAAAATATATATATATATATATATAAATTTTTCTAATTACAACACTACAAAACATAAAAATAGATAATGTCTTCCACCCACCCACGAGCAACTTTAGTATTGATAAATTTTCTGCAACATACAACATTGAAATGTTATTGTTAGTATACAAACCTTTCCTAATAACTTGTAACATAATTAAATGTACAATTCATAAAAAATAAATCCATTTTATATATATAAAACCTTAAACCTACAATGCATGAAAATTATTAAGAAAAAACATGAATACAATATTATTATATAAAGTGATACAATTATGATTTAATTTATAAATTTAACATAATGACAATTAAATCTAACCATTACATATTAAAAAGTAAATAAAAAAATACATTGGGTAACTTTTAACTTCAATACAACAATAACATACTTTTATTAATAAAATCAGTAAAATTTTATTTAGTAAATAATTTTTCAACAATTAAATGTTATATATATTTTTCGAAGTAAACTATAAAATAAAATAATGAATAACATGGTGACTTATTTTCAAAATTCTAAATCTACAACCCAGATTTTTGGTAAATATATTTCTCTGGATGAACTTTGGAAATTTAATTAAAAAACGATTAAAAATTTAATTAAAAAAACGTTGAAACAGAAAACATCTTGTAGTATAATTAATACAACTACGTAACTACGTAATCATAAATATATTTCCCTCCGGAAATTTAATAAAAAAAAACGTTGAAGATGTTTTATAAAAAAAAACGTTGAAGAGAAAACATCTTGCTGTATAATAAAACTACGAAATGTAATTAATAAGTGAAAGGAAAAAGGAATATTTGATTATCTGAGAGTCGTTGTCTTGTAGGATTGTTTTATGTCATCATCATGACATTCTGGGACTGCGCGTGCGCAATACCAAAAGGTTATGAGATGAAGTTATGACCTTCGCTTGACTACTTGGAATAGTACATCTATTTGGAAACTTTGATGAGGAAGCGACTCATCAAGGATGATAATGGATGAGGAAGCGACTCATGTTACCACTACGCGGGTCATGGTTACCTCTATGCAGAGTCATGACTTACCATGCGGGTTACCTCTATCCAGAGTAATGACAACCACATGAAATATTATATTATATTTTCGTTTGGAATGTTTTCACAGGTATTTGGAATGCATCATACATTATACTTTGTCTTCTATCTTTGTGGGTGTTGTAGGAATATGTTGTTGTTGGGTGGGTGTTTTTCTCTCTCTCTGCATTTTCTTGCTTATTCTGGGCATCTGAAAATGGCAGCGGCTTGATCAAGACGAGCTAAAGACACTGATGGGTATTAATAAAGACTTACCACATATTTTTCCTAAATTTCATTTTTTTTTGTGATGTGATACAGGAACAATGGAAATAACAAGAAATAAAGTTGTAAGAATTTCTGTGTTCTTCTCTATTTGAAGCTGGACCTTCCCCACCACAAAACCTTAAAGTAAAAACAGTTAACTCCTGCTAATTTAAAGCCCTTCCCGCTCCAACCTGGAAACATAACACTCCAGAGATATATGTAAAGAAAAAGGCTAATAGATCTTCAATGAGAAAGAAACAAAAAGATTCCACCAATGTACCCAAAACAACAAGATTCAAATTCACATCAGGATTCAATCATGTTAAACCAAAGGGACACAGAAGGAAGAGGGGCAGCTGCTTGAGTTTGAGGTGCCCTTGAATAGATTTAAACAAAATATTCGATGAATTTATTCAAGAATAGATTCAAACAAGCAATGCTTAGGTTTTGAGGTGAAAAAAAACATAGAAGAATAAACTAAAATTAATAACACGTGGATAACCTAAAAAAATTAATAACAAGTGGATAAACCAAAATAATGAAGAAGATAAAGAGAGGGTTATTCAATTTGTTGGTAGGAGCCGACGCAGGGCTTCAACAACCTCAAGACTACTAAGGGTTTCTTCCCCGGATCGATATCACCGCTCTCTGTCTTGACTTCTGCGTTTAGCATGTTTTGGGAGGTGTTATTGTGTGTATCAAAATGGGATTTGAGGTGAGACGGCCATGGAAGAGCAGGAAGGATTGGAACAAGTAGTAGAGAAAAAGAAAATAGGAACAAATGGGATTTCAACATCTTGTTATGTGGGCTTTCAAGAGTGGCTAGACTTGGAAACATTGCATCGATGAGGACTATTTTCATCGATGAACAGGTGATGAGTATGGATGAACAGAATTATATATAGCATTCTCAAAGAGGCATGAAAGCCAAGGATGACAAAGAGGCGTGACGTGACTTGACGTGAAAGTGGAAGGATGACAAAGAGGACGAAGTTATACACCTCTTTGGTTGGATATATTGAAGCAGAATTTGGTTTAATAGGAAAAACAAATACATATGAAGTCCATGTACCATCCACAACAAACTCTTCAATCAATGGATCAATTATGTAATGTATGATGCAAATCTTGGCTGCCCTCGGTGTTGGTTTCTAGGTTTCCTATATGGCTAAGTCTATATACCATCCACAACAAACTCTTCAATCAATGGATCAATTATGTAATGTATGATGCATATCTTGGCTGCCCTCGGTGTTGGTTTCTAGGTTTCCTATATGGTTAATTGGTACTGTATTGGGCACGGGGCCATGCTCTCTATGGAGCAGGCAGCTATTAGACCTACATTAATGAAAGATCAAGAAGCTATAACATCATACCTAAGTGTTAAGAGGCTATAACATCATACCTAAGTGTCAGGTTCGAGAGACTCCTCTCATGTGACACCTATGCTTCTAATGTAACACACATGTGACACCTATGCCTCTAATGTAACACACGTACGTGTTCATCATATTAATTATTTTTAAAATCAATCCAATTTTCTATCTTCAAATATTACCAACATGTTCGCTGAAGGTTATAAATAAATCCCCATCGTCGACTTACCTTAATTTGGTAAATAAATTAAAATTCTGGAACATAGACAGGCCTATTGTATTGGGTTAATTAAAGCAATAAGTGACACTGACAGACGAGACCCCTATTCGCCTATGGAGTTATAAGTGTAAGCACGTAAATGAATTAAAATTCTGGAACATAGACAGGCCTATCGGGTTAATTAAAGTAATAAGTGAAACTGACAGACGAGACCCCTATTGGCCTATGGAGTTATAAGTGTAAGCAGGTAAATAAATTAAAATTCTGAAACATAGACAGGCATATCGGGTTAATTAAAGTAATAAAGTAAAACTGATAGACAAGACCCTTATTAGCCTATGGAGTTATAAGTGTAAGAAGGTAAATAAACTAAAATTCTGACAGGCCTATCGGGTTAATTAAAGTAATAAAGTGAAACTGACAGATGAGACCCATATTCACCTATGGAGTTATAAGTGTAAGCAGCCTGGTTAGGAGCAGATGCACTGACTCTAGAAACTTCCAACACAACACAACGGTACACGTTTACGTATGCAATGAAATGAAAAGTCGTGCGACGGGAAGAAGTTTTAGAGGCCGCGCCACTCTCTGTTGGAAACAACCCGAGAACGGTTTACCATTCCAAATAACTCTATAGAATTTAAATAAGAAGAGTTGAGATGTGATTTAATGCCGATTGCAACGTAACTTGTATTATGTACTAGGGCTAAGTAGAGGAAAATACCACACAATTTCTTGGAGTTATTCCAAAATGTTAACGCAGAGATGATTTTGTTAACGCTATGATTCAGATGCATCATAAATAATAACAATAATAAGACCAGACTACTAACGCCATCAAAAGGAATTTCACTAGACTACAATTCATTCACTACTAACCACTTATATTATCGGCTTTCAACACATCCATGATGACTAGGAAACACATCGATGCAGGACAGGTGTTGTACTAGGTGTAACCGAAAGTCCAGGGTATTAAATTCAAACCATTCGAACAAAATATTTTGAACACGAAAAATCCTAACTGAAATTCCATAGAGAAGGGATGACAGAGAGATGCACTCCATGGGTAGGTAGATTTTCTAAATCAAAATGGAAACATATTCACAAACAGAAATGTCAAGGAAGGATGACCACAGATGGGGGTGAGAGATTTTAGCATACTAACTGCTCGAAAAATCCTCATTCTCTGCTTCAAAAGCACCGGAAATCTTACTCCAGCAGCTCCTGTATATAAAATTCCAACTCATTAGAAAAAGAAACATAAAGAAGGGCCTGCCGGAATGAATTTAACAATAATTCAAGAAAATATTGCCATGAATACTAACTCACTCACTCTGGATGCATTCCATTATTTGTTGATCAAGTTGGCCCTTCAACCTCCTCTGCATATTCTCCTCTGCATGGACTTTCTCTCTCAATTAACAGACACAAAACAAACCAACATTTACACAAGACACAACCACAACACTACACAGGACATTGATGCATACAACACTCCACATAACAGAACAGAACATAACATTTATGGAGCGCTCCATAAGACAGACAGTGAGTGCTTGAGAGAGAAAGAACACCCATGATGATTAACCTGTAGATTGAACAGAGAAAACGATTTGTGAAGTTACATAAAAATAGCCTTTCCCTCCCTGGTTAACCAAACAGAGAGAACGACAAACAAATTAAAAGGAACAGAAAAATTATCAATAATCCATTCAAGCTCACCCTGTTGTTGTTTGTTTTCGCACTGTATTGCAAAAATTACGATCACCTCCTCCTCTTAGTATGTGAATTTCCTCCTCTCATTCTTCACCGACCCCTGTCTCTCATTATTCATTCATTAGGCCGCGCGCATTCCTGAGTTTTATGATTGAGTTTTTGGACCGTTGTCTTCAAATTTAGCTTTAACCAATCTTTTAATGACTATTCACTAAACCAATCTTTTAACTCAGTATTATTATTTCTCAGTTCTTTTAATTACCTGCTGCGTGCTTTTCTCAGTTCTCTGTTTCTACCTTTCCAGTGTATTAAATTACCTAATAGTAATTTAATAGTAATTTAAGACTATTTGTTTATATTTAAATAATGTTGAATAATAATATATATAGATTATTTAATTATTTATTAATTTATTAACCTTTATATTTAAATAATAAATATGGATTATATAAATATTATAAGTTATATTCATTTAGGTAAATTAACAAATGAATTCGTTTAAGTTTAGCTAATAAAAATAAATTATATATTAGATATACATATACATTTATTAACAAATGAATTCTTTTAATATATTATTTAGCTGTTTTCTAAGAATAATAAGAATTTAATATATCAAGAATATTAGTGGTTTGACTTTGATCATTAGGTCAAAATTAGCCGTTGGCAATATAGCCGTTGGAGTCTCTGCACGCTCTATTTAATCAAGCTAAGCCGGATTGGTTCTTCAACTTGTCCTGACGATGAACCACACTGGCTGGTTCGAAATGCGTCGACAAAAGATTAGTTATGTGATTTTGCCGAAGAGTTTTTGAACAATGTTATGGATCACAGAAGTCTAAATTCCTAAATATGTATCATACTGATTGAGTTGTTGTTGGCTTCCGCACTCGCTCACGTGATTTAAACCAATTTACATTTAATTATTGGAAATTTTTTATTTAAAATTTAAAGAATGATTAGTTCAGATTTATGGAAAAGTCATATTTAGTATTATTTATATGTTTACTTATTATTAATAGGTTAATAATTATTATAGAAATTTTATCAAAAGTTTTTAATATCTGAGAATTTAAAAAAAAATTGAATATTAAATTTTTCTAATTTTTATTTTTCTAAGAAAGTTAATAAGGTAAATGTGTAATGTGTTAAATGTTAAATTTTTTAGTTGAGTTTTTTTAAACAAAATTCATTTTTTTTAAATGTTCACTATAATTAAAAACAAAAAGAGATATATCTATTTAGTTAACAATTAATTTTAATTAAATGCATTATTACTACTCAAAAGATGTGTAAGAATATTTCATTCTTACTCTCAACCATAAATAAAGTATTTCAATGTTCATGTGAAATAATATAACTTTATATCAAACTTGAAAAAGGATAAAAGTAATTAAAAGTAAAAAATAATAGTATTAGGCTCACAAACACATTATGTGTATCGAGTTGACACATGTACCTTTTAGAAGAAAAATAAAATATTTTTTAAATAAAAAAATGCCAACTATAATTAAAAATAAAAAAGAATACATCCATTTGGTTGATTATAATTAAAAAAATATTAATAATCTTATTCTCACTATGCTAGTTGGATTTATTATTGACATTACAGCTCAAAAAATGTGGTAAACGTATTTCATTGAGTGTGAAGGATATACAATTATTATACTTCACAAAGATATTCAATATAAGATTTAGGTCAATTATTTAGACGTATAAAGAAAATAAATAATTGAAATAAAGAAAAAGCTAGTTATTTCTTAATAAGAATAATTAAAAAAAGAGACATATGCAATTTGTTCAATTCTTAATATAAAATTAATGTGGCATTTAAAAACTATTAATAATAAATAAAAAAATTGAGTTTTAAATCAAATATATCAATAAAAAAATGGTTAAAACATTTTAATTAGTCTTACTATTCTACATGTTGGCTCCTTTGGGGTATATTTTTCAGTCATTTGAAATGTAGTAAAAAATTGTTGGAATTGTAAATTTAAGTTGTGCACTCTACATAATCCAAGTGCTCAACCAGATTTTCAAGGCATTGATGCAATTTAAACAATGAAAAAATGTACACTACCCTCTAAAAGAAATTAACACATAAGGGATTTAATCCCTCTCCACAGTTGATAGATTTCGGGTTAAAATGAATCTATACTAGTGAATATTGAAACTATTTTATCATAGAGAATACTCTTTCCTATATTTCCTTATATATATATATATATATATATATATATATATATATATATATATTCCATTATTTTAAATATGCAAAATTCTACACTTAAGTTTAAGAATATAACTCTCTTCAATTAAAGGAAAATTTAGTTTTACATCTTTCATAGTTTTTCAACAAATAATAATAATAATAATTTAATTTTAAAGCCATAGCCAAGTTTGGAACCAAAATTGTTGTATGAGACACTTGTTTATGGAAAAGCTCTTTATATTTGAATCTTTGTCTTTTTAGGAAAAAACACACGTTCTTAACTATTGGTCATTTTTTTATTCTCTATAAAAGTGTAATATACTTGATATATCTTATTAGATTTATGATTATAATATAATAAACAAATATTATATAACAATAGGCATATGACAATTATTATATAATGTAATCATTAATATGTTTTAATGATTAGCTATAGAAAAATTATCACGTGATATTTATTTATTGCATTATGATAATATATCTAATAATATATGGTACGCATACTATAGAAATTTTCCTCAAATTTGAGAAGATTGTGTAAAATTCTTGAGATTTTTTGAAATCGATAGGAAGAATGAGTCCTTTTGTAATTTTTTCTCAATTAAAATGTGTTTATTAAGATAGACATGCCTCATATTAAGATTCTATCCTCAAATTTGAAGGGTTTCATAGATTTTCGAAAGTTTATCCACATAAAATGTGTTTAAGGAGGTTGTTCAAAATATATTTTTGAGAAGGATATTTAAAATAGATTTGGTGTCACCCCTTATTGTTAAATTTGGAGAGGGTTCCTAGATTCCACATCAAATTTGAGGAAATTTAAATTATAGTAACCTATTTTGATTTGAGGAGGTTGCTCAAAATTGATTATATACAACCTCCTTTGGTTTGAGAAGGTTATTGTTAAGAAATTTAGATACTTAAATTCAATTATATTTAATTGTCAATCTATGATCATAAACTTTTAAACATCAACATTGTATGTGTGGATCTAGTACATAAATTATTCTCAATTTATGAAAGAAATTTTACAATCTAATTAATGCACCAAGGCATGCATTGGAAATAAAATGAACTATCAGACTGAAAATTAAAGGGATACAAAGATTTGTTGGATCAACGAGCTTATGTTTTGAAGACAACTTTCTAGACTACAATCATATTCCATTGTTTGTCATAAAATGATTCTATGATTAATCAAAAAGCACTTTCATTCTTCAACCTTCAATGCCTAACTTTTGTAGGGGGAATCCACACTTTACACTTGAAAGATAAAATTCAATCAGGAAGAAAGTAAAATGCTACAGGCTTGTATGATCACTAGGATTACATTTACAAAACAATTTTATGATCTCTGATCACAATATTTTGTTTTGCATAAGCATCAAATAGTTTTGTAATTCCTTAAAAAGCACATTCGTTCATCAACCTTCAGTGCCTAACCTCTATAGGGAATCCACACTTTTGAAATAAAGAATGTATGAAATTTCAAGAACTAAAATTACAGAGAATTAAAATATTAATCTATGAAAACAGATAGGGAGCCTTATCTACTGACTTGCACTACAAAAGAAAACTATAGTTGATATGAAATTATGGAATTAGATCGCTACCTAACACTTGGCAAGTTTTAAATCGGCCTTTCAAAATAGTAATTTAATACATCTGAACAAGTTATCCAAATTTTTCCTAGATTTTCAAAGTTTATCCACATAAAATGTGTTTAAGGAGGTTGTTGAAAATTGATTTTTGAGAAGGATATTTAAAATAGATTTGGTGTCACCCCTTATTGTTAAATTTGGAGAGGGTTCCTAGATTCTGCATCAAATTTGAGGAAATTTAAATTATAGTAACCTATTTTGATTTGAGGAGGCTGCTCAAAATTGATTATATACAACCTCATTTAGTTTGAGAACGTTATTGTTAAGAAATTTAGCTACTTAAATTCCATTATATTTAATTGTCAATCTATGATCATAAACTTTTAAACACCAACATTGTATGTTTGGATCTAATACATAAATTATTCTCAAGCTATGAAAGGACTTTTACAATCTAATGCTCCAAGACATGCATTGGCAATAAAATGAACTATTAGAGTGAAAACTAAAGGGATACAAAGATTTGTTGGATCAATGAGCTGAGGTTTTCAAGATAACTTTGTGGACTCCAATCATATTCCATTGTTTATCATAAAATGATTCTATGATTAATTAAGAAACACTTTCATTCTTCAACCTTCAATGCCTAGATTTTGTAGGGTGGAATCCACACTTTACACTTGAAAGATAAAATTCAATCAGGAAGAAAGTAAAATGCTACAAGCTTGTGTGATCACTAGGATTACATTTACAAAACAATTCTATAATCTCTGATCACAATACTTTGTTTTGCATAAGGATCAAATAGTTTTGCAATTCCTTAAAAAGAACTTTTGTTCATCAACCTTCAATGCCTAACCTCTATAGCGAATCCAAACTTTTGCGATAAAGATCGTATGAAAGTTCAAGAACTAAAATTATAGAGAATTAAAATATTAATCTACACATAAACAGAAATACAAAGTATCTAATTAGATAATCTAACTAAGAAATAAATGAATTCACGACGCAAACCAGGTAGGGAGCCTTACCTACTGACTTGCGCTACAAAAGAAAACTATAGGTGATATGAAATTGCGGAATTAGATCAGTGCCTCACACTTGGCAAGTTTTAAATGGGACTTTCAAAATATTAATTTAATACATCTGAACAAGTTATCCAGAAAGGACATGGCACACATAAGCATGCAATGTCAAATAGAAAGACACCGAGATTATTGATAGAGTTCACCCCCCTTGGGATACCACTCCGGGCCCTACTCTAAAAGGCTAGGCTACTCATATTTCAATGAATAAGAAGAGGTACATCAAAATTGTTGATATAATTGAAGCTATCTCCCCAGTACGGAAATTCTCTCCTTTGGCGAACTCTCTCAATTTCACTTGACATTCTGCAAAGGAATTGTCATTTACAGCAAAAACATAGAGTCTCTAACAATGACTCTAACCTCTACTGAAATTGAGAATTCAAGTTTCATCAATACGTTGATTATTTACCTCATCCCCACTTGTCTAAGGGAGACATAATTCAGGTACAAACTTCTGTAGACTTCACTGCTGCTGCTGACGAACAAGTACTACCGTTGAATCTGGAATGTGTCAAAACCCCCGTTTCAGCTCTTCAAGTTTCCAAATCAGCTTTCGGATGCTTCCGGAAAGCCAAAAACTAACTTCACAACTACTTGCCTTTGAAATGGCTTTGAATTGCTTCTTTACATAGAGTTTCACCTAGTTGAATTATGCACGTAGGCACTGTTAGTGACTATAAAAAAGGAGGCCTCTATCTCAGCTTTCCAACGCCTGTATCCATTTACAAAAAATCCCAAGGATGACCAAGATATGCTCAAATGAACATTACAAGCACCAATATGACTCTGTTATGGAGCTCATTGTTCAACTCCTCCTCTGCAGTGGTGCAATGGTAATCCTTTTATAATGCCTTGGTCAGGTTCTAGGTTCGAACCTACTAGGCTATACATGGAAAGTTTTTTTAATTAGGTGGACAAACCTATACTCGGTGCAATAAAAAAATTACACTTAGCACTATAGTTATAACAACTATTAACTTTGGCGCATTTCGTTTTAGTATGGTCTAACCATATAATGCATATGGTTTACAAAGGTTGGACTGAATACAATATCCTCCATGCATTGATGTAATGTATTATCCTAAGGTTTATTCATGGTGCATATAGATTGGACTGGCGGATTTTGTTACACTGATAATCCAAATTTTTATCATATAACTTGATGAAAGACCATATCATAACTCAGCTCCGGTCGATGTGGTGGTCAAGTGTTATGGCAACCCACGGCCATGTGAACTGCTTTCAGCGGTAACCCCATGCCACATAGTCGTACATTGTTTTCCATGTGAATTGGACCTACTCCTTACCTGTTCCCGACGATTCGATGGCATATCCCATGGCAATGTTGACTCAGTACTCCACGTTCACAACCTTCGACGGTCATGGCAACAACTCGATGGTGTTGTTTTAATTATGCCCACATCTCCGTGTCATGTGACACATCTTCGCACCGGATAACACTTGTTGTAACTGCATACCTGACAGTCTATAGAATAATAGACTTGTGGCATCTAACCTCGGTGGTCTCGACCTGCTCTGACATGTTGACTGGACCACATATTGTGCATTCTCATCCCTGTCGTGCTATATCACCGAGCCACATGGTTACCACCTTTGCGTTGTATAAAAGCCATAGTTTTTGTTTTAATATATATTTTCCATCGGACTTTAACATATATGTTTGAAATATGGTTTAACACCATATCTTCGGCACTTTGTTGGCAAGTTGACTCACATCCTCCGGTGGTCATGGCCATTAACTCTGCCACCGTGTGACTGGACCTTCGTGCCATGTGACTAGACTGGGATCCGCCATGTATGAACCTGTTTATACTTTGTTATAATTCTGCACCATAGTTTATAACTTTTTTCCATAGGTTTTGATTTACTCCGCCATATTTCATATTTTCCATAGGTTCATTACATACCATAGGTTCATTACATATTCTACCACCATGGTTTGATAACATAAGTCTTTGTGCCCACCTACCATAGTTTGTAAAACATATCTATCCCTTGTGCCCACCATGGTTTTTACACATAGTTTGAACCTTATGCATGTTTG
This sequence comes from Pinus tabuliformis, assembly GCA_031772625.1. NCBI lineage: Eukaryota > Viridiplantae > Streptophyta > Pinopsida > Pinales > Pinaceae > Pinus > Pinus tabuliformis. The sequence continues at coordinate 1,434,741,569 of CM062819.1, read as the reverse complement.
AACATTAAAAATAATGCATACCTTTATTTTCATATATGGTATGTCATATGGTTTAGAAACCATAGGTTTGCAACTACACCATAAACTTATTAATGCACCCATGACTTATAATATGAATCTTTAACCAACCAAAACCCAAAATCTCACCATTCACCTGGAGATATGCATCGGAGATGAACTTTGACCTGTTGACTTAGCCATTGCCATGTGTTGAACTACGTGAACACCACATGGTTAGCAAGGCCCCTTTTCACCTGTTCACCATAAACTTCAACGGGTGTTTTCTCCCTCATACAGAGGTCAAATGTGAATCCGGAGATACCACCAGAATCAGTGTGTCAAGCTCTTCGACTTGGCACTGATTTCATGAACAACTAGGATGTTAAAAATTTGCACATTTCAAGAAATTTTTTTCTACCTATGTCCATATTGGACTTCAAACATATAGAAAACTTCAACTTGAATTAACAAGATCCATTATGGATCAATAGTCTGAGTAATTCTATGAAATAAAACTTAGAATTACATCATTTATATTAAAAGAGGAATACACAAGTTCACATTACAATTTTAAAGACAATTTGCATATACTTAACATGGATCCACATATGCCTTGTCATTGAACTGCAATATACACCAACATATGGCCTTCATATTGGACCATTTGAACAATTTTGCAATACATAATTTGATTGCTTTCTTGACCAATCCTGTAATATTATAAACATTGACCTTTGACCTTTACTTATTATAGATGTTATATAGCATAGGGAGGGTGTATTGAACCATGAATACCTCCCGAGTACACAAATACTTCTTAATTGTTTACATCCCAAAAGTAGAGTAGGGTGTAATGCCATTGGCAAATATAGCTCTCACTAATGTGGGTAATTTCTTGTATTTTGGCATAGGATATTTTCATGACATGGCATGCATGAAAATATCCGTGCCATTTTCCAAAACCTTGAAATTGATTAATTATCCAACTGTGCTTGTGTTGTATGCATTTCCACCATGCGTTTGACTAGAGAATTAATTGTAAGTCAACACCTTTCTTGTTTAAACTAGGAGAAATCCAACCAACATTGATCCATCTCAAGCTACCTAACAATGAAAACCATGTGGAAATTTTCACCCTAGGGATGCATATATATGACAACTAATGATTTTGGTTACTTGATCTTTACTAGGGTTATAAGATCTGATACTCATATTAGAAAAGGCAAGCTCTAGCTCAAATAACTCAATTAAAAATAAGGGAAGAGCTTTGAATTTAACATCACACATTAGCATGTCATGACCATAATGCAAGTAATTGTGAAAAAATAGGAATGATCATTGGCTACAAGAGGGAGTCTAAAGGGAAAAACTCGCACTTTTGATAGTAGTAAAGGCCTCAAAATGAAAGTCCAGTGTCTTCCTCACACCTGAGACTTTGCAAGTCCTCATGCAATCTTAGGTGAATAGCCAAAATTAGGTATATGTGTATGTATATATACACATAGATATATCAATATTATGTTCATATATATGCCAACATATATATACCAATATATGTAAAAGTATGTATATACTGGTATATATACACCAAAATAATATCATATAGATATCGTTTATTATATATCAACATATTATGGTTGTATATATACCAATATATATGCTCACATATTATGTTTATATATATAGTAGTATACATACCAACATTCATGTCGTAGTAATATATATTAAATACATATTATGTTGGTATACTAGTGGTGGTTGTTATTGGGTAAGCACAATACATAGATAGATTAAGAGATTAATACTTTAAATAGTTTAGGGTTTTGTTGTAGTAAAACAACAACTCCCCATTTTGTACTTAATCCATAAAAAATGGGAACCGTTTAAGTTTTCATATCCTACTTATATATATAATTCAATCACTTTCCACCTTGTACATATTTCATAGACAAATCACTTATAAAGTTTTCAAAAAAAAAATTTCTAAGTTCTTAAGTGTGCCATCAATAAACAATTCTTCTTGTCTCCCAAGACATGAATATCTTGGACCACACTCTCTTTTATTGGAATACTTTTGGAAAAACCTCGAGGTGCGACAAAACCTTGTTTTTTAATTAACAATCTTTGTTCCCATCCCGACTCTCGTTTCTCGAGCTGACCCTTCCACATTTACTTCTTGATCATCCCATGGCGGGACACAAAATTTCCTGACATATTACTGATATTTTCTTAGAAAATTTTATGTCAATCTCGTTCTAGCCCATTCACTTTTCAAGTGTTTTACCTTACGCGAAGCCCCATGGTAGGATGACAAAATTTTCTAACAAATCTCTTGAAACATTTTGTCTCTTAGACTCTATTAGTTCTCAAACCTAGGCCCTTTTTAAATGTTGAAACCTAACTTCCACTCGAGAAATCCTTCGTGGGATGACATGGCCATTGTTTCTACATGGAATGCTTTAGACATGCTCTTATCAGATGCTACCATCTGTCACATTACGCCACGTCAATATATGACAAATAGCCATATTCTTTGTACATATATGCTAAAATTCTTGACAGACAATTCTTTGTCTCATCGTGGCCTTCTTATAACATATTACCTAAACCTGGCCTTACTCCCATGATGTGAATTAGGGTTAATCTTAATGAATGATTAATCAAATGGTTAACTTTAATATTTTGTTTAATAACAATGTCTCCATAAGTAAATATAGGTCATTTCAACTTAAATTAAGTTTATCCATCGTCCATGTCAGTATCGTCCTACATACAACCACTTCTTTTTTATAGTTAATATCCTTCATTTCAGCCTTAGTTTCAATAATTGTCCTATTTCATAGTTCTAAATAAGCCCCAAACTGCTAAATTCTACCATAACTCCAATTTTCCTCCTTGTTACAGTCAATTCATTCTGCTAGCTATGCAAGAATGTTGTACATGGGCAAGAAACCTAAAAAGAAGTAGTGGGTTGAAAAGTCGTCTCAGCTAGTCCTTTAAGTGGTAGATGATAATAATTTGAATACATTTATGTTTTCAGACACATTAATTAGTAAGGCCACTGGTGATAGGGATAAGTACTCCTTCAATTCCTTTGAGACACCATTGTCTGATAAGGGAAGGGATGTGCGTACCAAAAAGACCCTCAATGAGGAACCAACATGACAACTCAAAGTAGATGAAATCTACATCCTATCATATGGGTCATTAATATAACATAATGTATGGAATGGTTTCCATGACGAGGACCCCACACATAGAGAAATATAGAAGAGTACGTAAAAGCCAAAATAAAATATTATATTCTTATAACTTAATTAATAAATTATCTTTATTTTGTAAAACTTTTATTAAATTATTTGAATTTTATATATTTTTCTTTCATTCTTAATTCTTTTATTTTTAATATTATATGTTTTCATACAAAACTTTTATACTAATTTGAATTAGTATACAAAGTTTTTTACAAATTTTAAATCCAATCATAATACACAATCCATTTTTTTATTATTTTTGAACAATATAATAAACCTGATTTAAATAATTCACTTTTTTTAAAATGACAATTAAAATGAAAAGTAATTAATGAAAAAAAATCCATTCCATCACCACATAAAACCTTACCATAAAACAATGTATTAATAAAGGACCTCCTAATTAAACCGAAATATTTTATATATTCCTTTAATATTTCCTCGAATATATGCCTTCTTACTGAAGTCGAATCGAGAAACATAGATGGATTATTTTATAAAGTGGCTTGGAATATTAATCTTAAAAATCCAAAAATACTTTACCTTGCTTTAATCAAAATTGTTTTTCCCATTTATCTTATTTAATGGAAAACCATGTTTAATACATCTTTATGAGGAAACATAAAGTAATGCTAAATCAATTGATTTGAATGTAAAATGATCATCGAAAAGAGAAACTTGAAACTAATATATCAGACACAACATATTATCTATCGATTAATATATAAGAAACTATCTGATATAAAATTAAAATTAACTTCAAATAAGCAATAAATAAATTATTTGATCTAGGAAATATTTTCTCTTGTTTTTGTCCATATTGTCATCAAGAAAATATTGTTTATTTACACACCCAATGATCTTACCATTTTCATGAAAGTGACAACCTTCTTGGAGCATGCAGATTAAAAGTTATATTTATTTTAGTAAAAGAATATTTTTTGATTGCACATTTAATCTGTCAAAATATTTTCATTTTGAAGTTTTGGAATCAACGAGGTTGGGTTCTGACTCATGAATCAATTTTGATCAAAATCACTATAACATCTAGCATAATAAATTAGTCTCTCTCGATCAAAAGAGTTAACAGAGGATTTGAACTAACAATTTCAAAAGGAATGTTGCCAACTACTCTATATCCAATCAAAAGAGTTAACAGAGGATTTGAACTAAAAATTTCAAAAGGAACATTGCCAACTAATCTATATCCAAAGACTGGAAGAAATTTAAATATAAGAAAAATGATTTTATACCCAGATGTGGGTAGATGTTTTAATTATCAAAAATTCGCTTCCAACAACCGAATATAGAAAGTCCTTCCTGCTTGTATTCAGGACAAGCTCATGTTTTGGGATTATAACAGTCAACGAGTCTAATTGGCAACTTATTGACAAATAAAAATGTAATGTTTTTTCTTAGAATTAAGGCCAATTTTATAGATGAAATGTAATATGGTCATACAGACAAAGTAGTTTATGTCAAACAACAACTTCCAACTTAGAAATTCTAACAACATTCCCTAGATTGATAGTTGGTAAAACAATATTGTAGCTAAACAATGATACGATTGATATGTAAACTCATCCAGAGTACATATTTTCCTACCAAGATCGTCCCCTGGACAGAAAGATTTATATTTGAAATTAAATCGAGCAGCGTTAATTCAGTACTCTGTTGGAATTACTTGAATGGACCCTAAGAATATTTTCTATCTGTTCGGCTACATCGGCCTCACTAAAGTGATCTTTTGGGATCTAGTAACCTGTTGCAAGATCCGTCATCCAAGACCTCTTTTTATAACCTACATCAGACTTGTCAATGGCTTGTTTTGGCTCTAGCCTAATTAATCCTGTACTTTCTGCTATCAACGTTATTGTGTTGTATCCTCGCCTGCAAGGGAACATCAAGTAAAAGGGAACAAAACCAAACAAATTAGTTTTCTACTTTTGATATAAAATTCGATTTTAAATGTGGGGAGAACATTATTGGAAGGGATTTTAGTGGCATTATGAAGGGAACTTACATATCCTGAATGACTAGATTTGATCCCAAATCATATCCATGTCCCCCAAATCGAGAAAGGGAATCAACAGTCGTATCCTTCAGATGGAAAATGGATCTTGCAATGAGGACATCCACGATCAAGAAGATAAATATGAGAAATTATAAGAAATTTGTCTTCAAACACCAAGGTTGGTGTTTAGAGGCCATACGAAAGGCCATTTAAATAGGCCCATTTGGGAATAAACAATGAACTTGTTCAATTAATTTTCAGAGCAATAAACTTAATTACAGTATTTCTTTCATGTGGTCAGGTACAACGCACACCTGTGGTGGCTTGTTTTATGCATCCACTCTCTTGAACTTTGATAGAACTGGAACTTAGTACCAACTTTCACACGATGAGGTTGGGGAGCATATTTTTTGACCATTCAAAATACAAGGGCTTTGTGTCATGTCAGGAGTGCTCGATCTCAAGCTACCTCTTCAAGAAAACCCCAGCAGAGGGATGATTGAGAAAGATTATGAGCAATGATATCGATCTTGGGATATAGAGGGATTGAACTAGGGTTTCCATCGATGTTGTTGCAATTGGGGACAATGCTGATGCTGGTGGGTGAGAGGTGGAGTTCATCAATCCCACGACCAAAATGAAATAGGGAGCCATCATCCTTATTCAATAACCTATGGTAGAAATTCGGCGCACAATTTTTCAATTTGAAATCCTAGGCGTGAAGGTATTTGAAATCCTTGGTGTAGAAGTAGCATTGAATGCACTTAAGTTCACATCTTAATTGGATTGTGAGAGTCACAATTGTCTGACGTGATGGAAATTAGGAGGGTTGTGGAATTGTCAGAAAATTGAAAGCATTAACGAAACAGGAAACATAGATGAATGGGCCCTGTTGGCCACATTAACTAGCTTGGGAAACCTGCAATCAAGATAAGTTCAATGCTCTATTTCTATGTGAGTATATTTGGGTATTCTATTTTATAATTTATGATATTGTTATAGTTTTTTTGACCTGCTGCATTTTTCTGTTCTCTGTTCTATGTTTCCTATTGGGCGTGGGGACATGCTCCTTATGCTGGCGTGGGCAAGCAGTTATGATGATTTTTTGTAATGGGGATTATATGAGGGCTTCTAAGTGTGGTCTCTGCTTGTAGATGTTCTTGTGCAGTAAAGAGAAACACACTGCCAAGGGAGATGTATGAAAAATATATAGAGTTTGAGTAAATAATGTCATTTTTTTCTAAATAAAATAAAAACTTCTTTCCATATATACTTATGGTATTAAATTTATAATTTTAATGGCTCATTATGTTTTTATAACTACTAACATTTTTTTTTTTGGTTGAGTGTAAACTACACAGACAATGAGTCATAGAATTGTTAAAGTTTTTAAACAAACAATGAGTCATAGAATTGTTAAAGTTTTTAAATAAATAATGAGTCATAGAATTGTTAAGGTTTTTAAACAATTAAACTCTTGGTTACATTTTCATATTTAATGGATGTTATGAGAAAGACCTCCGACCCCCGGCCGCTGCTTGCAATGCGACCTGCGCCGTTCTAGGAACAATAACCCTACCCCCTACTTCTTCTCGGCCTTCAGCGTTTTAGCCACTGAACTCCCGCTGAGGTTTTAACCATGGATGCGCTCCCGGGAGGGGCGGGATCATCCCCCCCTCCTCACTTCGGTCCATCCTCTGACAATACCAATCATGCAGATTCTCTGTTCATACCAGATGACCTCCCAGGAAAAGATCAGGGTACAGATCCTGCCAACGTTGAAGCTGAGAACTCAGCGGCACGTGATGCGACTGGCAAAGACAAAGGCGTGAACCAAAAGGCCCCATCGTCACAGCCAAAGGCGACCTCGGCAACATGCATTCTGAAAACTGCAGAAAGAATCAAAGTCGATCTCCCCAGTCAACGAATCAACAGCGAGATCCAATTTATGAGGGACCATGCACTCATAGGCAAGTTCCTCGGATTCTGGCCAACTGAAAAGGCCTTGCATGGCTGGATTGCTTCAAAATGGAAGCCTAAAGGACAAGTCACTCTGCAGCTTGGCCCCAAAGGCTTCTTCACTGCAATTTTTAACTGTTTGGAGGACAAATCACGCATATTTGAGGGTGGTCCGTATTTCTTTAATTCTTCAGGTCTGTACCTACGAGATTGGAAAGAAAGGTTCAACCTAGACAAAGAAGACTTCAGTTGGGCTCCAGTATGGATACATATGTACTCCCTTCCTGCGGAATATTGGAAAGAGGAGACTCTAATGGACATAGGCAACAGCTTGGGGGTCTTCATCAAAGCAGTTGAGGAAACCAAAACTCGAAGATACACCTCATACGCCTGAATCTGTGTCCAAATGCATCTGACCAAAGCTCTAGCAGACTCGATAAGTCTTTTTCATGACGATTTTGAATGGATCCAAACATTAGACTACGAGCACATTCCTTTTCGTTGTCGAAAATGCCATGAACATGGCCATCTTTTTAGGGACTGTCCTCTGAATCTTCAACCCAAAACCCCAGTTAATGATACCAGCAAAGACTCTGAAGGATTTACTAAAGTCCCCAATCGCCGACGACATGCAAAGAAAACCCCCACAGCCCCAGAGAGCTCCAAAAAACCTGATACCCAGAATAGATTTATTATTCTCACCTCTCAAGACAATACAGAGAATCATCTTGCAGCTCCTCCACAAACTCTTCACCTCCCTCACCCTCCCAGATTTCAAAAGCTTCTCTGCCATCCTCAGCTTCCGCTCTCTCTAGCCTTCTCAACCCGATCTCTTCTGAGAAAACTACTCCAGAGATCGCCATACAGTCTTCTTCAATGGAGCTAGATGCGGCTCTAGCCCTTAGTATTCATGACAATACTATCGTGGAAGATCAGAACACTCCCACAAAAATGGATGAGGATCCAGAGAGTGTAAGCCTGGACGGTTTGGACATACTCAAATTGGAAACAACATGCAAACAGAAAGAATACAATTCAATACCCCCATGGGAAATCGAAAGGCTGGAAGGAGTTCTTACCAAAGCTCAGCACAATAAATGTCTAGGTATACAAGCCGGAAGTCCATGGGATGGAAAGAAAATCTTAAAAGAAACAAAGAAAAGAGGGCGCAAAACGGACTTGCAAAGGACCATTATCTTAGGAGAAATACTAATGGAATCTGGGAGATTCCCTAAGTTGACAAAGTTCTACAAAACTCAACCCCACTGTTCCTCATGAAGCTCATTTCCTGGAATGTGAGAGGGTTGAACAGCTCCTCAAAACACAGAATGTTAAAAAACTTGATACAGCAAGAAAAACCCACTTTAGTTTTTCTTCAAGAAACAAAAAGTAACAACACTGTTATAGAAAGGATTCTGAATAAGATCTGGTTAGGATGTCGCTCAGTCTCAGTGGACGCTTCAGGTGCTTCCGGAGGACTGGCTATCATGTGGAACCCGCAGGTACTCACCCTCCAAGACTTCCACGCCTCTCATTTCCTCATCCAAGCCACCTTCCATCTCATTGGAACAAACATTCACGGTCATCTCTCCAATGTTTACTTTCCGCAAAATTTACAACAAAAACTGGATCTATTGGATACACTAACAGCTCTCAATTCCAATAGGCAGTTTCCCCTATGGATTGGTGGTGGCGATTTCAATATCATAAAGGCTTTGGAGGAGAAAAGCGGTGGCAGATCGAAGTTAGAAGGGGATAGTATTGGTTTCAGAGAATACATTCAGACTTCAAATGGTATATATACCTGGACCAACAAACGAAGAGGACCTCAGCATATTGCTTCAAGGCTGGATCGTTTCCTCATCTCGGACAATGCCATACACCTAGGTGGGGACTTTCATGCCTCCATCATGCCTCAAGGGGGATCAGATCACTGGCCCATTATGCTACAATGGACGCGCCCAGGCACAAAATGCAACAGACCTTTTCGATTTGAAGCCTTTTGGTTCTCAAATCCCAACTTTAAAACAGTGGTTAATGAGGCTTGGAAAACCTTCATCCCCCCTGAAGGAGCCAAGATGTTCCAGTTCCAACAAAAATTAAAAAACCTCAAACAAGTTCTCAAAATCTGGAATCGAACTCAGTTTGGCAATATCTTTGAGCATCGAAAAAAGCTGGAGCAGCAAATGTGCTCTCTCCAACAGAACATCATCCTGGAAGGGAGAACAGAAGAGCATGCGCAATAGGAGCAGACCCTCTGGACCGAAATTGAAGCACGCAGGCAGCAAGAAGAAATCCTGTGGCGGCAGAAGTCCAGAATCTGGTGGCTTAAGGAAGGGGAGAAAAATACAAAATTTTTCCATAGATCTACCATCCAAAGAAGAATGCACAATAATATCGCCTTCATCAACAATCGTCAAGGGGAGAGACTAGAAGAGCATGAAGAAATGGAAAAGGAATTCAAAGAGTACTTTCAGGAAACGCTTAGGGAACAACCAGGAAGCAGAGAACAAGCCATTCGAAAAATCACGCAGCACATCCCTAAAATTATAACGGAGGACCACAACAATAAGCTGCTTCAATCCATCTCAATGAAGGAAGTGGAAGATGCCATGGCCCAACTCAAGGATGGCAAAGCACCCGGTCCTGACGGTTTCACCACCAACTTCTTTCACGAGTTTTGGGAGCTAGTCAGCACAGAAGTTTGGGAATTAGTGGAGGAATCAAGATCCATGCACTGGATTCTCCCCTCTCTAAACTCTACTTTTTTAGCGCTAATTCCTAAAGGGGATGAACCAAATACGCCCGACAAATACAGGCCAATAGCATTATGTAACGTCATCTACAAACTCATATCCAAAGTACTGGCGAACAGGCTCAAACCTCTCCTCCCTCTTCTCATCTCGCCAGAGCAGACTGGATACGTAGAAGGGCGAAAGATAATGGACGACATTATTCTTTCAAATGAAGTGATCCACTCTCTGAAGCTTCTAAAAAAGCCAGGTATGATTCTTAAGCTTGATCTCTCAAAAGCTTTTGATAAACTTAGCTGGAACTATATACATCAGATGTTATTGGCTTTTGGCTTCAATGCTACTTGGACAAGGTGGATCATGAATCTCATCTCTTCTCCCAGTTTTTCAATCCTGCTCAATGGTTCACCCTCTGTGCCCTTCCATCCCTCCCATGGTATCCGTCAAGGGGATCCCCTTTCCCCTTTCCTTTTTGTTCTAATGGCAGAAGGCCTCAGTCGTTTGCTTCACTCTGCTATCTCCTCTCACACCCTAAAGGGCATTTCTCTTCATGGTCTTCATCCTTTATCCCACCAACAGTTTGTAGACGATACCATGCTCTTCGGCCACCCATCTTCTCAAGAGGCCACCGCCTTCAAAGCCCTGCTCTCTCTCTTCTCTGAAGCCTCTGGAACCTCCATCAATGCCTCCAAATCCCAGCTTTTCTTTTTTCATACCCCTGCCACAACTCAAAGGAACATCGCTAGGATTCTGGGATTCTCTATAGTAGTGCTTCCCTCGAAATACTTGGGAGCTCCTCTGTTGGACTCAGCCATAAAACACGCCTCATGGAGAACCCTCCTAGACAAGTTGGAATCCAGACTCTCTTCCTGGACATTCCGCTCACTCAATATGGCTGGCAGACTCATCCTAATCAAATCCGTTCTCCAGGCCATGCCTCTTTATCTCTTTTCTATTCTAGTAGCGCCCAAATGGGTTCTCAAGAGCATCCGCAATCTACAGAGAAACTTTCTGTGGGGTTCCTCTAGTCTCAATAGGAAATGGGCTCTTGTCAATTGGAATGAGGTCTGCCAGCCAAAATCAGTCGGTGGGTTAGGACTAAGGGATCCCCTCCAAAGAAACAACACAATGGGAGCCCGTATATGGTGGAATTGGATTTCCAAACCACATACACCTTGGGCACGGCTTTGGCAAGCAAAATATGCGCCAGGCAGTCAATGGGACGACCTTATCAGAATCAACACCACAACTCCAGGCTCTTTGATTTGGAATGTGGCCAAGATTCACAGCGCCTTCATACAAGAGCATAGTTTCTGGGAAATTCATTCGGGCACCACAGCCAGATTCTGGGAGGACTCATGGCAACAACTCCCAAAACTAGCCTCACTCTTTCACAAGCCAATTTGGCAAGCTTATATGCAACAAGCTGATCTTATCCATGTTCATCAGTTCTGGCAATAGCAAACGCCCCACGACTTTCAACGCTGGAAATTAGCAAGCACCTGGCAGGCTAACTGGCAAGGGGAAACCTACATAGAGATCGATCAGGAGTTAAATCAAAGAAGAATCAAATACTCGGATCAACAGGACAAGCTGCGATGGGGACATACGCCCAAAGGAATGTTTACTACCAAGGAAGCACACCAACTTCGCTATTCAACCACGCAGGCAGACAAGGATCAGCTCTGGGACCAGGTTTGGCAACCAGGAATTTGGCCTAAGGTTTCCACATTCCTATGGCTTTTAAGCAAACGACGAATCCTAACCTGGGACAATTTGCAAAAAAGAGGATTCATAGGACCTTCTAGATGCCCCAACTGTAATCTCAACGCTGAATCCATCTTGCATCTCATGGATACTTGTCCTCTAGCTACTCAATTATGGGAGAAAATTGAACAATGCAACAGAAGATCCGGAAAACGACGGGGAGATATTGCAGAAAACATCAGAAAATGGCCAAAGCAACCTTTCCAAAGCCTTCTTCTAAACTCGTTGTGGAACCTCATCCCAGGCTTTTTCTACTGGATATTATGGAAGGAGAGAAACAACAGAGTCTTCCACAATATCAGTAGGCCAATTGACTCTCTGTGGCTTCTTCTTAAGCAAAATCTCCAAGAAACTCTGGCTATCAGACACTGGCATGATTCGGACCTGCCAGAATCTCCTCAGGAACGACTCATCATAAAAGCTTGGAACCTGGACCTCACCTTTCTGGCTCAAGTCAACTCCAGATCCCCATCTAGCTCCGCCTCTCCCCTCAATTGGTCCCCCCCTACCTCCAACTCATTCAAATTGAATTTTGATGGGGCAGCCAAGGGCAATCCTGGGCCGGCTGGCTATGGAGGTGTTTTCAGGAACGAAATGGGCAAAATTATGCACATCTATCATGGAACAATTGGTAAAGACACCAACAATGCCGCTGAATTGGAAGGATTATGGAAAGGGATTTGTATAGCAGAACAAAAAAACTTTTACCCTCTTGAGGTAGAAGGGGACTCTCTTATCCTAATAACAGTGACCATCAGGATTCAAGCAGGCACCTCGGCAGCTAAGATAGCTTCAAGTTGGAGGTTACTCAGTAGAATGGAACAAATGGAGGAACGACTACGGACCCCCCGGAGCATCACCTTCAAGCATATAAGACGCACTGCCAACAAAGTAGCAGACAGATTGGCCAATCAGGGGGTCAACCAGTAGCTCCCTTACTTCTCAGGCCCTCTTTGTGACTCAGATGATGTACAACTCAAAAATGAATGCACTTCTCTGGGGCAACAGGATTACTCTCTCCCGGATGCGGGTGAATGATCGGAGCATAGGTACGAAGGAGGCGCGGAAGGTGGGCAAGTGGCAGCCCACAGGCGCCAACTGTAAATGCAGTAGGATGACATACTGGCTTCGCACAAACTTATTAATGGTAGCCTTAACTCTGTCTTCCCGGGAAATCGTTTTATGCACAATGGCTCGAGGCTTCATCCTTATTCCTACTGCTTCTCCGCGCGCTTTCAGACCCATTACGGCGGCAGATGCTGGTAGTTCCTCGAAAGCCATCTCCATCCCCTGCCTCCCTTCGGCTCTGGTTAATAGCCATAAGTATGTTTAGTCCTCATCTCACTCAGCGTGTTATCTCCTCAGTCGCCTGCTAGCCTTTCCCTCTTCGTTTGTTAGTCTTTGTTGTTCTTCAACCGCTAATACCATCCCCTGCTTCCCTCCAGCTCTGGTTCCTGGTGCATACAGCTATAAGCATGCTCAATTGTCTTTTCTCTCAGTGTGTTTATTCCTCAGTCGCTTCCCAACCATTCCTTCTCCATCGGTTAGTCCTGCTCTTCACAATATGCCAAGAGAAAGACCAAGAATGGGGTGCAGACGGGGCAGCTCTCATGGTCGAGCCTCCCGCCAACCTTCCTCAACTACGTCGGACCCCTCGTCGGATGCATCAGAGTTTGGCAGCTTCAGCTATCCTGCTACTCGTAGTGGCAGGGGCAGGGGAAGGGGGCATGACAGAGCCGATGTTTGCGTGCATCATTCTCACTCGCACACTGCCCGTTTTCAGATTCCTTGTTCTTTGGGCAACTCTTCCTTCATAGTTTCTGTGATAATTGAATTGAGTGAAAACACAGTGGGTTTGGGGGAGGCGCATTAGGGAGCACCTCTGGAACAAAGGAGGGCAAACCAAAAAATCATCTAGTCAATGAACATAGGAGGACTGCCAACAATGAACAAAGAAGTCAATGCTGGCCCAAGCGAGCCTGTGGGAGGTGATCCTTCAACCTCAGCGGCCCATCCCTCTGATTCCAAAGACTCAGATCAATTTGGGTGCCGAATCGTAGAAGAACAACCATCGACATCGAATGAAGACTGAACATGTTGGCGCTTCTGGTTCCTTTGGTCATCTACTGAAGAAAAATCTCAATTCCCTATGGATTCACAGTTTTCCTGCTTGTAAGCTCGTTGATTTTGGTCTTTGTCATTTCTACAGGTCGGTCTCCACCTTGAGGATGGCCTTCTCCCATATGTTAGTGTTTGTTCATGTTTATGTTTCTGTCGAAATATGTCCAAAGATTGCAATACACAAGTCAGTCCTGTAATTCTGTATGGGTCAGTTTTCAGTTACTGTATGGGTCAGTTTTTGGTTTGGTAACTATCCAGACATGGAATCCAATGTTTTCAGATATTAAAAAGTCTGATGTAAGTCAACAAGCAGGTTCTCTAGTCAGTTCGTCAAGAGTGTTTTTGCAAGAATGCCAACTCCATGGCTAGAACTCTCGAGGCATTTGCCTCGTTGTATTATCCTTTTGTATTAATATAGGAGTAGACCAATTAAGAAAAAAAAAATATTTTATGGATGTTTTTTTTTCCCAACTTGGGAGAAGATGTTGGAAAGCTTATCTTAAATACCATTTAAGGAATTTGTTTTAAAAAAATATTATTTTTTTAAATTGTTATGATTATTGTCTTATGTTAAAATTTAAGTTTTCTTAAACTTTTATTATTATTATTATTTTATGTTAATTTTAAATTTCGATAAATATCTTATACTTATTTTTTTTTAATCTATTTAAATTAAATAATATTTTAATAAAACGATTTTAATTAATAATCACTTTTAAATATTAAATGATATAAAATGGGCACAGTCAACACCAGGAATTGGGTCTGCCATTTCCCTAAGATGCCCTTCATGTTGTTGGTGATTATGGGATTCATTCAATTGGTTCAACTGAGATTTGGTCAATTGGTTCTCCACCTGGATTTGCAACTTGGTCCCAACCTGGTGGTGGATATGTGGCTAGGTAGGGATTTACACATTTTATGTCTGGTTTACTAATTGAAATGATTCCCAACCCAAAAGTGCCAGGTTTCCCTCATAAAAGACTTCATGATGCACTTATCATCTAGTTTCATCATAAAGCGCACCATGATGCACTTAGTCAAATGCTCCATATAATGCTTGAGTCTTAGCCTCCAAACTAGGTAGCTCCATATAAGGTTTCCTGACTCACACCTTCTCAAGCTAACAGATTAATCTGTTTCTTTCTGAATGATAGTGGGAATGCAGAGGGCATGGAGATATGAGGTGTTTCTAAGAAAAAAATTAATATGTTTCTTCTAAATGGCAATGGGAATGTGGAGAACATGGAGATATAAGGTGTTTCTGAGCTTCAAAGGCCTAGATGTAAGGAAAGGCTTCGTAGATAATCTCTACATATCCCTTACAACTACCAAAGAAATCTGTGTGTTCCATGGTTCCCATCAACTAAGAAAATGAGAGGACATGAATACGACCATAAACCACGCCATTGAGTGCAATATTTTCTACCCAGACTACGCATCCTTGGTGTATTGCCTCAACTACATGTCCCACGTGCATGGGAGGGTCATCTCATTTTATCTGGAAGCCCATTTTCCAAGTCTTTCCAACACCACAAGACATTGAAGGATGAAAAGGTTCTCTATGTCTAATCTGTGAGGTTGGACATTAGTTGGACACTGGAAAACAAAGGGCTTAACAAGAAAACAACTATCCCAAAAAAAAATACTCGTTCCTATCCATGAACATTTTGGAAAATCTAACAATCTAATTAAGTAACCCCATTAACACACATATATATAATGTTCAAATTCATTCAGAAAACTATAAAATCCAATCAATCAAAGCTTGATGGTTTTAGCTGGTAGTTTCACAAAAGGTGTAAGACTGACATGTATGTAAGATTGATATGTAATAGTATTAGCAGTTGGCATTGTGTCTGAGGTTATTAAATGAAAAAAATTGATCACGAGGTCAATAATTGGCTCGTTACAAATATGTAAAGACAATAAACAATTCATTAGCATAATACATAATACTTAATACCTAAGTTAAAAAAATAGTTTCCCATTCATAAGATTTACATAATATGTCACTAACCCATTGTGTTGTACAATATCCTACACCACTATAAATAAATCTGACTTCAAAGGTAATTCAGATACTCATCATATTCTCTTCCTGCTCCTCTATTGAAATTATTTTATTATTTTGGTCTTAAGCACTCAGAACTTCAGAGCCATCAATTTTTATTTTTATAGGTTAACCTCCTCTATTCATATTATGGTAGGATTTTACAACATCGTTCAACTATTACGAGGCCATTATTAGGATTCATTATAGTTGAAACTTCTTCTAAATGCCTCTTTTCCAATGCATGTTATTCTCATTCCAATACATGTTATTTTCATTCTATTTTCAAGATTTTGTGTTCTGAAGGTATTTTGAAGATTTTGTGTTGTGAAGGCCTTTAGAGTACCAACCCATTAAGCATCGTAAGTTGGATGTCAACTAAATTTTCTTCCATTCCATGTATTCCATTGGGTTGTAGTTTCTTTAGATTAAGTTGTAATTCAGGGAAAATAAAAGCTATTTCTCATACAGAGCAATTACTCGATCTCGATCTAGAGAATTCAACTCTCTAAAGACTCAGACTGTCATAAGCATCGAGATCTCGCTCTCAAGAATCTAACTCTTTTGGGGTTTATAGATAACTCAAGGCTGCATAATATGGATCTCAATAAATAGGTGGCTAGAACTATTCTATCTGTAACCTAGGTCTTTCTCTATTTGTAACTATTCTATCCTAGTTATGTTGTTATCTTGACTTCTAGGTCTTGCTCTGGGTCTCATTCAAAAATTGTAATCGGGTAACCTACGCCTACCTCTCTAGTCAAGGAAAGGCCAAGCAATCGAAGGATCTCCTACTACTACTTCAACGAAGGATATACCACTATCTTACATAGGTATTTTTTGGTAGAATATCATGAAAATAGTAGAGGAAGGATATCTTGTAGAAATTAAATCTGCTTGCTAAAGTTTGATAAAGGAACCTATTCCCAACCTATTACAGGATTGTTACATAAAAAACACAAAACTGTTCCATAGTTGATTACTAGTTTAAGGAAATAATAGATAAGTGCTCCATCCCTAGTTGGAAGGTAAGGATCACCCATCATTCCCACCGTGGAATAAAGGAAAGGAATACATATTTATAAGGGCATAGATAGGCGAGGGTTTGATTTGTTTAAACCCTATAAAATAAATAGGCCAGACCATTTATAGAGTATATATGGTTTCCTCTTTCTAAAATAAATGACTAAACCTCTACAGAGCTTTACCCTTGCCTATAAGAAGAACATGACAATCAACAAAGAATACTAACCTTGCTTCTTAGCCATATTTCTTTTGTTGTTGAAACTCTGGAAATTGGTGGTTGTAAAAGCACTAGAAATTCCTCATTCTCTACTGCAAAAGCACTAGAAACCCTGCTCTAGCTCATGTATATGAAATTCCAACTCATCAGAAAAGCAAACAAAAAAAATGCGTTAGGATGAATTTAAAAATAATTGAAGAAAATATTGACATAGATACAAACTCACTCTAAAAGAATTATTTGTTGATCAAGTTGGCCCTTCAACCACTAGTGCATATTCTCCTTAGCGACGAATTTCTCTTTCAATTGACACAAATCCATAGACACATAACACAAAAATTTTCACACACACGACACATTTCCACAACACAACACATTGCAAGCATACAAAAACACTACATAGTACATTCATGCATACAACACTACATTTATGGAGTGCTCCATAAGACAGACAACTTTACATCAGAGTGCTCAAGAGAGAAAGAAAGAGCTAACACAGTCCATGCTTAACCTGTTGAATGAACAGAGAAACCTAATTTGTCAGGTTACTCAAAATTCCCTGTGGAATTAATTAAACAGAGAAACAAATTAAAGGAGTAGAAAATCACCTTGATCGCCTGTTGCCTTTCCCTCTCATTTGAATTTCCTCCTCCTGTGCAGAACCTCCTAAATCGCCAATTACTATCATTCTTCATTCATCAAGTGCCACTATATAATCACTCAAGAATTCGTGAAAAGGAAGGTCAGGCTTGGTTTTAAGCTTGTTTTTGGACTTGTGTGTTCAAATTCATAAATGAATCTATTAATGAATATTTCTTAAACTAATCTTTTAATTACCATTTAAACTGAGCTTTCATGTGCTTTCATGTTTTTAAATTATATTTTTGAAAACTACCCTTTCATGTGTTTTAAAAAAAAAAAAATATTTCTTAAAAATGAAAAGCAATCATTATTGGTTTCTCTTACATTAAATTTCTCACACTCTTATTACTAGTTTCTCTTACATTCGTTACTAGTTACTCTTACTTGTTTCGTTACTAGTTACTAGTTTCTCTTACAAGAAATATTGCTCGCGCTCTTATTTTCCAATCCTAATACGTGAACGTGTTCACTTCAACATAATACGTGGAAATCGATTACCGACTTCCAATAAATTAAAACACCCTCTTCGCTAAAAATAGTCCATGATTTTATTATTATTGAGAATGTTAGGTCACACATTCAAATCCCAAGTACGAAGTCTAGAGCTATGTGAATTGATTTTTTTTTCCATTACACAAGTCTAAGGAATTATTTTGCCAAATACTATGTCAATTGTTTAAAGAGGATTTTTTTTTTTTAATTCAAAATTCAAAATTTTATAATTTTAAATTAATGTGTTAAGGATTTTTTAAAATGTTAAAGCATTTGCAGATATATGAGGCGGTGATATAGTTACTAGTTTCTCTTAAATTTCATGTTTGGTTTTTGATTAAATATTTATGATATTTAATAAGTCTTGCCATTACTTTGGGTTAGTAAGGGTCCATATCACACTAACCAAATATCAGTTAGAAGATGATATATTTAATTCCAAATAAAGGAATTTATACTTCCACTTTTGGCATGCACTATAGAAGTCATCGTGACGAAGGCTACCACGTTATTAACCATTTCATTTCATTACAAAAAGGGACAATTGGCTCATGGGACTTTCACATGTGGTATTTATTTTATACATAATTTAAAAACGAGTTTTTTCAAATAATTTCTAATTTTCTGTAATTGATTTTTTTTTAATTGAATATTTAAAAATAAAAAATAAAAAATGTTAATATATAATATTTTTATTTAATGCAATGTTGTGTATTAATTTATTTATAATAAATATAAATTTATAAAGTATTCAATTAGATACGTAATAAATATAAATTTATAACCTATTCAATTAGATATTTGATAAATATAAATCTATAACATATTCAATTAAATAAATTTATAATAACATGTTAAATATAAATCTATAACATGAATTTAAAGGTAGGAGGTGGTCACCCCTCCTTCTAGAATGCTCTTGCTAGTAGGTCTTTTCAAGGGGAAGGAAAATTTGGTACAAAAGGAGGATCCTCAGGTTACTCTCAAATGCCTATTTTGGGAGATAAGTGGAAAATGGGGCTACGGGGTCAATGTATCCCTAAGGCCCCTCAAAACCCTAGATTTATCATTCCTACAAGATGTCTAGAAGATAATAGGAAACACATAAGATATCATGCTTTTATATGTAAGTTTATAGGAATTTGGTCGACGGAGAAGGAATTGGAGCGTTGGATATAACAAAATTGGCAACCAAAGGGAGAGGTGGATTTGAGATTGGGATCGAAAGGTTTCTTCACAGTCATATTTTCTAACCTTGAAGATAAAGCTAGGATCTTTGAAGGGGGGCCATACTTCCTTAACAATGTGGGACTCTACATTAGGCAATGAGAAGCTTGTTTCGACCCGGATAAGGAGGAATTCACAGAAGCACCGATATGGGTAAGATTGTACTCTTTACCAGTAGATTTCTAGATATCAAAAATTCTAGAAGGTATAGGGAAAGCACTAGGATGTTTTTTCAAGGTCTCAAAGGCCAAAAAAAGAGGGAAAAACATGTCATATGCTATCTTATGTGTGTATATGAATATATCACAACCATTACCAAATACTATAGAGTTGGACTATTAAGGAGAGATCTAGAAACAACCTTTGGATTATAAGCACTTTCCATTTAGATGTAAGCTCTATCACGAGCATGGCCACTTGATAAGAGAATGTCCACTGAGAAGGAAGGAACAAGGTTTTGGAGGTCATATAGCAAACGATGGTTTCACTGAGGTCACTACATGTAGATGAAATCACAGGAATCAAAACTCCTATAACATAGAGGGTCTGGAGGAGAATAATTCCTTTTCCGCACTAGAGGCTATGGAAGAATACTCTTAGAACATAAAAGCCATCCATATGGATATTATTCCCACAAAACAAACTCTAGAAAAAAGTATGTTAAAATGTAAGTTGGAAGAGGAGGAAGATATACAAGGTAGTTTTGACTTTTATGCACTGCCAGGTTTTGAGGAAGTAGCTCCTTTGGTGAAGAAAAATTTGTCAGACCTCTCAGATGAAGAGAGGGTATTAGTCACACTGGTGAATGATTGGGTGCAATAATATATGGGGGACTTATCCAAAGTGGAAAGATATATCTACACAAATACTTATCTCAGGTGGAAAACAAAGTGAAGAAACTCAATAGTGGACCCAATAAATCAATCATTCCAAGATTTTAAGGACAAGGGGAAAGAAATTATACTAAAGTACCTTACTAAAGAACCTAAGAAGAAGACAAATAAACCAAAGAAGGAAGTGAGACAAAACACTAGAGTGAACCAGGGTAATACAGATCAAGCAATAGTTGTGACAGAGAAGTCACTGCCTTTTCCCAACTCATCATCATGAGAATTATTTCATGGAAGATAAGTGGGATAAATAGTAAATGAAAACATTAATATATTAGGAAATAATAAAAAAGGAAAACCCAACAGTTTTTATATTACAAGAAACAAAATTAATAGGGGAGAAAATGAATCAAATAGAAGGCACTTGTTGGAAAGGATGTGAGTCATGTCTCTCGATGCTAGGGGTAGTGCAGGAGGCTTAGTTTTTTGGTGGAACCCACATGAAGTGGTCTTCCAAGACTAGATGGCTTCTGATCGAATTCTTACACATAGATTTAGGTATGTTGTAACAAAAGATTTCATTTTTCTATCAGCAGTTTACAACCCTCCAGGTACGAGGGACACAAAGGTTTTTTTGGAGCAACTGTAGAAGATGAAACAAATGATAAGAAATTCCTTATGGTTGTTTGGAGGATATTTTAATATCATAATATTGTTAGAGGTGAAAAAAGGAGGCATTCGTAGGTTAGACCAAGCATTAGCTAATTTTGACTGGATCATAGATAACTTGAACCTTGTAGACATCCCAGCTTAAAGGGGGATGTTTACCTGGAATAATCATTTACCAATTAGATAACCTACAGTTTGGATCATTTTTTCTTATTAGAGGAATTTTTACAGAAGGATATATTTATCGAAGATTCAATTTTTCTGTGCATGGGGTCAGATCACTAACTCATTCAATTAAAAAATGATCTAAAAGAAGCCCCACTAAATCACCCTTTCCATTTTAAAATACTTTGGCTCCAGTCCATTGGTTTTGTAATTTTTTTAGAAAAATGGTGGAAGGAGTTGAATGTTATAGGTACCAACAAAAGGCACACATTCCAACTCAAACTAAAATCATTGA
The DNA here is from genome assembly GCA_031772625.1 of Pinus tabuliformis. Taxonomy (NCBI): domain Eukaryota; kingdom Viridiplantae; phylum Streptophyta; class Pinopsida; order Pinales; family Pinaceae; genus Pinus; species Pinus tabuliformis. The sequence goes on along the minus strand of CM062819.1, from coordinate 1,434,720,085 downwards.
CACAAAGGATTAAATTTTGGAATAAGAACGTCTTTTTGAATAACTTTGAAGACAAGAGAACATTGGAAATTAAATTGTTGAGCATCCAAAAAAGAATCATTTTGGAAGGAAAAACCTCAAAGTTGATAGTAGAATGGGTAGAGGCCCTTCAAAATCTAGAGAATGGAAGGCAACAAGAAGAGACCCTTTGGAAGCAAAATTCCAGGATACAATGGCTCAAGGAGGAAGCTTGTAACTCAAGGTTCTTCCACAATGCTATGATTTAATGTCGTCATAATTATAGATTTTTTCCTTGATTGGCAAGGACGGAGATAGGAAACTATAACACCAAGATATATAAAGTGATTTGGTGCATTATTTTATTGATCTCTTGATGGAGGACAATTCAGGAAGATAATAAGATATAAATACAATGATTCAACACATACAAATATTGATTAATAGTGAGAAAAATATTGCATTAATGAGACCAATATCCATGTCTAATGTTGAAATATGAACATGCCTAAGAACAAGGAGCCTAGATTGGATGGCTTCATGACAGACTTCTTCCAAGAATGTTGGGGGTTTTTAGGAAAGGAAATTCTAGAAGTAGCTGAGAAATAAATATGGTCACGATCATTGCATCCAACACTCAATGCTACGTTCCTAGCCTTAGCCCCAAAAATAGGTCACTCAGAAAGTCTGGAGGGTTTCAGACCAATTTCTCTATGCAATGTTCTTTATAAAATTATTTCTATAGTAATAGCTAATAGATTAAAATTGCTCCTTCCATTATTAGTATACCTGTCTCAAACTAGTTTTGTAGAAGGGCATCAAATTGTGGATGGCGTTATTGTGGTGCAAGAAATTATTCATTCTTTGAGGTCATAAAAGTGCCCATGTATGATTAGTAAACTGGACTTATCGAAGGCCTATGATAGAATTAGCTGGACATTATTATTTCAGGTTCTTTGAGCTTATGGTTTCTCTGAACAATGGATAAAGTGGATGGCATCCCTTATCTCATCTATATTTTTCTCTAATTTTATTAATGGCTCACCCTCAGACTATTCATCCTTCTAGAGGGCTTAGGAAGGGTGACCCTCTATCACCATTCCTATTTATTTTAGCTATGGAAGGACTTGGTCGAATGTTTCAAAAAGATGATGAATCAGGACACATCTATGGTCTCCGCCTGTATGGGGCATATCTTCCTATCTCTCATCAACAATTTGTTGACAACATTATATTATTTGGTTTACCAACTTGGATAGAGGTGAAAAGAATGGGTAGGATTTTACATTTTTTATGGAAGCCTCAGTAACTGTAGTGAACACTAACAAATCAAAGAAAAAAAATCTTCAATTGTCCACAGATGGTTCATCAGGTTAAGTCAAACCCTGGGTTTTAATAGAGGCCACCTTCCTTCAAAGTATTTAGGAATACCTCTTGTATTGTTATACAATAGGGTCTCTACCTGGGAAGAAATTATAGAAAGAACTCATCGTAAAGTGAATAACTAGACTTTTAAGGAAATCGACTTTCCAAGTTGCCTAGTATTGATGAAAAAAGTTTTGGAAGCATTATCAAATTACCAGTTATTGGTAATTCCCATTCCAAATAATGTGTGTTAGAAATTAATATTTGATGAGCCCCAAAAATGTACAATTATTTGGGCTCATTCAACCTCCTAATTTGGCTTAGTCCACCATTCTCATTTGTTTATTGCATGTTTTTGATTATTTTTATGTTAATAGAGTGAATTTGGTTAGTCATTATGCCAACAAGTCTAATGGGTGCTTTGTGTAGCCTTTTTGGTCAACTTGGAGACAAAATTGAAGGTCTTAATGAGCACTTGGCAGCCAAATTCGTGGGAGAACAAGCTAGAGGATTTGTAGGAAGGTGTCCCCCTCATTTATGGGCCCTTACCTCGAATTCTCCACCATCAGCTCGGAGTTCAAGGGCCACCGAATCAATCAGCTCAAGGGCAGCCAAGTAAGTCAAGTTGGATTGTTGTTAACTACAAGTCTTGGGCAGCCAAGTCCCTAAATTTTAGGAGGACTGTTGGGTCCTCAAATTGTATAAATAAGAAGGCTTAGGGCCTCATTTTGGTTAGCTAGTTGGTAGTCATCTTTGCGATTAGCTAGTTAGTCAATTTGGTTAGCCAATTAGTCATTTTGTTTTAGCCATTACTTAGCTAGTTTGTAGTTCGATTTTTATGCAATAGAATAGCTTTGCTTTCAGCTCATGCTCAAGCTCTCCTTGTGGACAATTTTGATGTAACTTTTCATTTCTTGATTAATAAAGATGGATCCAGCTTTGCATCAGCTCTAAATCTCTCTTGGGAGGCTGTAGCTCTTGGGGTTGGGCCCATCTCAAGCGCCCAGTACCTCCCTTGTTTATATTTATGTGTTTGCTGCGTTCTTGAAATAAAATCTGCTCTTTAGATCTTGCTTTGTCATTGTAGTTGGTTTTGATGGGTAACGTAGCTTTTTATGCTTAGAATCGATTGGTAGGAGTTTGTATGCATTTAGATCTTTTGGCATGTTCTTGCTCCCATGATGTATATGGTTCTCTTTTCAAACAAGGCTGTTGTTTATTCATTCATTAACAGTTGGATTGAGTTAGCTAGGACTTGGTTTGTTTGCAAGAATTCATTGATTTGTTTGAATAAGCATTGTGCAGGGCATCTCTATCACCTTCATCACCTCCTCGTTCATCTGAGCCTTGTTCAGGTCAGCTCCTCCATCACCAAGTCTGTTTCTTCATCTCCCATCTGCTCTTTTGCCACGTAACCCTACCTTCTTGCTTTTCCATTGCCTAAACCTTCGTTGATGCAAGTCAGCCTTCCACATCATCTCACCACTCCATCCATCAGTTCCTAGGTCACTTCAGACCCCCATCCTACCTCCATAACCATCCATGCATCTTCCATCAACCATCCATCCTCAAAAATCCAATTCGTAAACATCCTGTAGAAGAATTACAGAACATCCTGTAGAAACTTCCTGTAGAAACCCCTGCAGACTTCCTGTAGAAGTTCATAAACACGGTTGCATGTCATCCAAACTTTGTGAAACTCTCAGAGAGAATTTCAGGTATCCCTTAGACCCTCTCTGTACCATCCCAGCCTTTCCCAAAGCATTTCATCCCTTGATCCATCCCTGCACAGTGGAAAACTAGTTAAAAGCACATGCATGACAATTCTTATAACTTAATCAAAAATACAAAAAGATGTTTTCTTCAGATAGTGATAACTTAGACACATGCATTTTACCTTCCTAGAAGTAATGGCATCTCTTCTCATAGTTTTCATTCTCATTTTTGCATCAGTAGGACTAGTTGGTAGAATTAGGGTTTGCTAGGGTTTGCGTTTCTTTTTGGCTTTCAGTTTCTTTCCGTAAGTAGATTAGCTTCCTTTGAGTTAGCTTTTGTCCATCAGTTAAAAAGCTTCTTCTAAGAGCTCATAGAAGTTGGCTTGAGCCCCTAGCGGACTTGTGCCAGCTGACCAAGTGACAGCTGCGGCAAGAGCTAGTACTTGTGCATACAGCACCGTCGCTTCCAAGTTTGTTACGAACTACTGGGTTGATAAAATTAAAGAAGGGAGTTCCAGTAGTTGTAGCATTATTGCTACAATACTGGAGCCCACCATATTTTTGGCGCCGTTGCCGGGGAAGCGTCAGAGTATTAGTAATTGTTGATATTCTTCTATTTTCCACTACAATCTTCTGCTAAGTACTTTATTTCATTTCCATTATGCAATTTCGTTTATGCAAAAGTAGATTAGCATTTCCCGCTTTCATAGATTAGCATTTCAATTCCGCAATTTCATTTCTGCAAGTGTAGATTAGCATTTCAATTCCGCAATTTCATTTCTGCAAGCGTAGATTAGCATTTCAATTTCGCAAGCGTAGCCTAGCATTTCATTCCTGCAATTTCATTTGAGCAAAATAGATTAGTCCTTTCCTGCTTTCATTTCAATTTCGCATTTTCATTTTAGCAAGATAGTTAGTTGCAGTTCAATTTTTTCAGTTTTGCATGTAGAAGTAGAAAAAAAAAAACAAAAATCAACCAAAAAGATTTCATTTCATGCCTTGTAGGAGTAGAGATAATTTAGAAAAATATTTGCACAACACCCCCCACTACTTCACACAACCAGCCTTTGCTCTTCTTCGATGGCTGTGACTAAGAAGAACCCCTGGGTGGACATCAAGGCATATTTAAAGAACCTCTAGGGGAGAAGAAGAAGGAACCATTCCTCTGGAGCAAATGGCTACAAGTAGAAATGTTGGGAGCAGTCCCTTATCCAAAGATGAATTTGAAAATTAGATCGAAGGTTTCAAGAGTGATATGAGGCAGTTTCTTGCCATGCAACTGGATACCTTGCGGATCCAAAAGAAGCAAGAAGAAGCCAAGAGGGCTTTGGTCATCTTTTGTCCTAGGTGCACTAGGAAGCATCGTAGGAACGAATGTCCAATGCACTCCCTAGAAGTGTGTTTCATCTGTGAAGAATACCATCCTACAAATCAGTGCCCTTCTTTGCCTGGACTTAAAGTTGCATATCAGAGAACCAAAGGAGCCACTGAACCACTCTATTATATGAACCAAAGGAGGCCGCATGGACCTAGATCTTACCAGCAGGAACTGCAAGGGACACCCGAGACCTATTATGACCCCTATCAAGCCACTTTCATGCCTTCTTGGGTCCCCCTGCTCATCCTTCCTGGTTCACACCTCCTCCTTATTCCTTCACAGATCCATATTATGCCCAACCAACTGCTCATTCGTTTCACTCTTATGCTCAGCCGCAACCTCAGTGGAATGAACCTTATCAGGGGTGGAGGCCCCAGTACAACTCTCATCCCGCTCATTTTCCTCCACCACCTGCTCATCCACAACCATCGCCTCCTCCTCCACTAAGGCAACCCCGAATGCCTACCCAACCACAATGCCATCCATCTCCATCTCAATTTCACACCTCCACTCAACTACCCGTACCATTTCCAAAGCCATACAATGGAGTAGCTCAACCCAATTGCAAAGCTGAGGCACAACATGTGCAAATGACTCCTTTTGAGCTCAATGATGTTCACCAAAGCTCAGGAAGAGTGTTGCAAAAGAGAGAATCTATTGACAACATTGAAGGACCAAAGGAAAAACAAGGTTCCAAAGAGGAGATCAAAGAACCATGGGCTGCACTTGATGAAGGGAATAGATCAGAATCAAAGATCGAGAGAGTTTCCTCATGGTTACCATCAAATCTTCCATGTATTCAAGAGAAAGATCAACAAAAGGACGAAGATGAGAAAGTCATGATAGAAGGTGACATGAAGAAGGATCCAGATCAGCAAAAGGACCAAGGATATCAAAGCTATATTGAGACATGGTTCCAGACAGTCACTAAGTTGCAGCAGTACTCTCTTCCTCAGCTATGTTTGATCCCTTCAACGTCAGATCATTTGGTCCCTGAGATCTGGATACTTGTCCAAGCATGCATTTCGAGCCTTCACATCGTTTTTTCTCTAATCTCGATGTGCACATGGCTCCATTGGAAGTATTCTTATACTTGAAAATGATTTTGTTTTTCAAGTAGGGTAGGGTAGAAAAAAAAAGAAAAAATGAAAATAAGAGAAAATTAAAAATCTAAGGTGAAAACCTCCTTGGAGGTGCCTTAGATTGGCTCATTGATTGAAAACCTCCATGAGGCGGTCAATGGGTTGGGAAAAAAGAGAAAATAAAAGGGAATAAGATCTTTGGGTGAAAACCTCCCTTGGAGGCGCCCAAGGCAGGCAATTAGGGTGAAAACCTCCATGAGGCGCCCTAGTTGTTTTTCAAAAAAAAAAAAAAGAGAAAAAGAAAAATAAAAATAAAGCTAATTTCCATTGAATAATTTCATGTTGCAGCAATGACATTGCAGGTCAGGAGGAGCACTCAAATCAAGGTCAAAGTAATTGTTCTTGTGCCTTCTACAGGAAGCTCTGTATTTCTACAGGAAACATCCTGTAGAACCTTTGGACGAGCCAAATCCAATTCCAAAAGTGAATCTGATGGTGGGAATCTGTTGATTAGGCCTACAAGCACTTGTGTGTCCATCCCTTGCCTTTCTCCATCATTTTTTCACCTCCTTGTGCTTCTCGTTGTGCTTCTACAGGAACTTCCTGTAGAAATTGTGGGAAACTAGGCATGCATCTCAAAAAGTGGTTTGGCAAGCATGGTAGCTTCCTCAAAGGTTCAGAAGTCCTCCTGCAATCTTCCAACTCCTCCTCCATCATCTCCATACTTGCATCACAACCAGAATTCATTTTGTCATACCATGCAAACACATGCAAAGTGCCTTGAAGCAAAAATCCATAGAGCAAAATTTGTTTTTGCCATAACTTGAAAACCATGCATCCATTTGAAAACCGTTTTATGGGGAATTGTACAAGGTTGATGACAACATGCTTGAGCAGTTTCATGCAATTCCGGTGCATGGTTTCCAAGAAATCAGCCTCCATCACCATCAGCCATTTTTGCGTTTTCTCCATATCCGTGCATCCGTTTCAAAACCTATTTCATGGGGAGATGCACATGGGTGATAGTAACCTACCCAAGCAGTTTCAACCGATTCCGATGCACGGTTTCCGAGAAATCAAGCTCTGAAATCTTCAGCCATTTTCCATTTTTCTCGAAATCCGTGCATCCATTGATCACGAATTTGCTATGGGAGATGCATAATGATGGTAGGAACATGCTCACCGAGTTTCAGATCAAACCGATCTACCGTTTGGGAGAAATGGCAAAAATAAGTTCTGGTTTTGTGACCATGCAGCAGCAGCAGCTTGAACGGGCAAAGTTGAACATGGAAACGATTGCATGCAGCTCAGATCCGGCCAGAGGACACCTGCACAAGGGAAAGCAATCAAAAATCATTAGCCAAGCCTCATGCAATCAAAGGATCAGAGCATGCAGCAGCAAGAAGCTTCACAGGCAGCCGTTTGACTTCAGGTACGTGACTAAACCTTGTTCATCTGTTTGCATAGATCTAATCTAAAGCATTGCATGAATGAATGAGATGGTGAGATTCAGTTAGAAAGGTAGCAAGTATGATTGCACTCATCCAGGGATCATCAGCGCATCATGCATGGATGTCAATTAATTAACACAGTTAGAAGAAGACATGTAATTAATGAGAGAAGAAGACATGTATCACTGCAGTTTGAAAAATCTAGTGCACATGTTTTTGCCACCTCATCACAAATCACGGAGAAATTAAAGACGGCTTGGCTGAAACTCATGAACTGTTGTTCATCTGCACTTTCCACGTCCTCAACTAAAGTGCGCACAATCAGTTAATTGGTTCTCTATCATCAACTCATTTGATGATTGTTTTATTTCTCTCTGAAATTGTTGCAATGATCATGATGCGAACATTGAGCCGTGGAAGTTTAATGACAGCTATGCTACTATTATGGGTGTTTATGGGTTTCTTTGCAGGGTATGCATTGTCACGTCTATCTAAGATGTTCAAGAGCACAGAACAGAGGAGGAACACGCTGAAACCACATTCTTGTTTCCAGGCATTGCCTTTTACATTTTCTTTATTCTCAATGCACTGCTATGGGGAAAGAATCAGCTGGTGTAGTTCCTTTCGAGACTATGTTTGCCTCAGTCCTTTTATGGTTTGGAATTTTTGTGCCAGCAGTTACTTTGGCTACAATGAGCCTACAATTGAAGATCTAGTGAAGACCAATCAAATCCCCAGGCAAATTCTATAGCAAGCTTGATATGTAGCCCATTTTTTCAATACCAATTGGAGGCATGCTGCCTTTTGGAGCTGTATTCATTGGATTGTTCTTCAGATTAACTTCAATATGGCTGCATCATTTCTACTGTATATTTGGGTTCCTATTCATTGTCTTTGTGATCCTCATTGTTACATATGTAGAGATCACCATTATCTTGTGCTACTTCGAATTGTGCAGTGAAAATTACAACTGGTGGTGGAGATCTTATGTGACTGCAGGCTCCTCAGCATTTTACTTGTTTCTCTATACCGCATTCTATTTCTTCACCAAGCTGGAGATGACAAAACTTGTTTCTAGAATTTCATATTTTGGCTACATGCCCATCATGTCATACTCATTTTTAGTTCTGACCGGTATAATAGATTTCTATGCATGCCTTTGGTTTGTGCGGACAATATACTTATCAGTGAAGATTGACTGAGGCTCTGCATGCAGCTACCATTTTTCAGAGGGGCCGTTTAAATTTCAAGGTCTGGACATAATTTGATCACGGTTCAGCCTTCTACAGGAATATACTTGCACACTCATACCAAGGCCGAGAATTCACTAGGAAAAGGAACAGACAGTGAGGAAAAAGCAGCAGTGGCCGAGGGAAAGAAAGAAACGGGCCAGAAGACCCCGACCACAGTGCAGAAGAAAGAACAAAAGAGGAAGCATGAGAAAAAGGATGACAAAGAAGAAGGTGACACACCCATCTTGTCAGCAAGAGAAAAGAGGCTGAAGAGCAGAACGGACAAAGCTGAGGTGGTCCACATTAGCCCAAGTACCTCATCAGCACCTGCAACCAAACCAAAAAGCAAAACCCATGCAGTAGAGCAAGCAAAGGTGGTGACACCCGTGTCTACAGGAAAGCAGAAACAGGCTTCTACAGGAAGCCTGAAATTGGCTAAAACAGGGTCTTCTACAGGAAGCCTTAAAAAGGCGAAACCCAAGGAGAAGAAGGCGGACATCCTAGCTAGGGAGGCAGCAGCTGTGCTGGCCGCCCTAAGTACCTCTCCCAAGCCGAAGGAGAAGTAATAGAGGGAGCTTCCACTACATTTTAAGGCGAGAAAAGGCATGCAGATAAGAACTGGCAGACCCCAAACCACAGTCAAAGAATCAAACTGTCATTGAGGGCACAAAAGCTAAGCAAAAGGAGGAGTCTCCTTCAAGGATGTCCATCACCTATGAATGAGAAAGCCAAAAACCTTCACTGGAAGAGAGGGAATTCAGATAATGGACTTAAAAACAGTGCTACAGGAAGATAGAGGACTGTTTCTACAGGAAGCCAGCGAACTGTTTCTACAGGAAGTTTGAAAAGAGGGAAGCCAAAGGAGAAATCGGCCGAGATTTTAGCCAAGGAAGCCACCAGGGCCATCAAAGATGAGGAGAGAGATTGGTTGCTCAGAGGATGAGCAACACTTTCAATAGGGGGGTGATGATGAGCCCCAAAAATGTACAATTATTTGGGCTCATTCAACCTCCTAATTTGGCTTAGTCCACCATTCTCATTTGTTTATTGCATGTTTTTGATTATTTTTATGTTAATAGAGTGAATTTGGTTAGTCATTATGCCAACAAGTCTAATGGGTGCTTTGTGTAGCCTTTTTGGTCAACTTGGAGACAAAATTGAAGGTCTTAATGAGCACTTGGCAGCCAAATTCGTGGGAGAACAAGCTAGAGGATTTGTAGGAAGGTGTCCCCCTCATTTATGGGCCCTTACCTCGAATTCTCCACCATCAGCTCGGAGTTCAAGGGCCACCGAATCAATCAGCTCAAGGGCAGCCAAGCAAGTCAAGTTGGACTGCTGTTAACTACAAGTCTTGGGCAGCCAAGTCCCTAAATTTTAGGAGGACTGTTGGGTCCTCAAATTGTATAAATAAGAAGGCTTAGGGCCTCATTTTGGTTAGCTAGTTGGTAGTCATCTTTGGGATTAGCTAGTTAGTCAATTTGGTTAGCCAATTAGTCATTTTGTTTTAGCCATTAGTTAGCTAGTTTGTAGTTCGATTTTTATGCAATAGAATAGCTTTGCTTTCAGCTCATGCTCAAGCTCAATTTGTGGACAGTTTTGATGTAACTTTTCATTTCTTGATTAATAAAGATGGATCCAGCTTTGCACCAGCTCTAAATCTCTCTTGGGAGGCTGTAGCTCTTGGGGTTGGGCCCATCTCAAGTGCCTAGTACCTCTCTTGTTTATATTTATGTGTTTGCTGCGTTCTTGAAATAAAATCTGCTCTTTAGATCTTGCTTTGTCATTGTAGTTGGTTTTGATGGGTAACGTAGCTTTTTATGCTTAGAATCGATTGGTAGGAGTTTGTATGCATTTAGATCTTTTGGCATGTTCTTGCTCCCGTGATGTATATGGTTCTCTTTTCAAACAAGGCTGTTGTTTATTCATTCATTAACAGTTGGATTGAGTTAGCTAGGACTTGGTTTGTTTGCAAGAATTCATTGATTTGTTTGAATAAGCATTGTGCAGGGCATCTCTATCACCTTCATCACCTCCTCATTCATTTGAGCCTCGTTCAGGTCAGCTCCTCCATCACCAAGTCTATTTCTTTATCTCCCATCTGCTCTTTTGCCACGTAACCCTACCTTCTTGCTTTTCCATTGCCTAAACCTTCGTTGATGCAAGTCAGCCTTCCACATCATCTCACCACTCCATCCATCAGTTCCTAGGTCACTTCAGACCCCCATCCTACCTCCATAACCATCCATGCATCTTCCATCAACCATCCATCCTCAAAAATCCAATTCGTAAACATCCTGTAGAAGAATTACAGAACATCCTGTAGAAACTTCCTGTAGAAACCCCTGCAGACTTCCTGTAGAAGTTCATAAACACGGTTGCATGTCATCCAAACTTTGTGAAACTCTCAGAGAGAATGTCAGGTATCCCTTAGACCCTCTCTGTACCATCCCAGCCTTTCCCAAAGCATTTCATCCCTTGATCCATCCCTGCACAGTGGAAAACTAGTTAAAAGCACATGCATGACAATTCTTATAACTTAATCAAAAATACAAAAAGATGTTTTCTTCAGATAGTGATAACTTAGACACATGCATTTTACCTTCCTATAAGTAATGGCATCTCTTCTCATAGTTTGCATTCTCATTTTTGCATCAGTAGGACTAGTTGGTAGAATTAGGGTTTGCTAGGGTTTGCTAGGGTTTGTGTTTCTTTTTGGCTTTCAGTTTCGTTCCGCAAGTAGATTAGCTTCCTTTGAGTTAGCTTTCATCCATCAATTAAAAAGCTTCTTCTAAGAGCTCATAGAAGTTGGCTTGAGCCCCTAGCGGACTTGTGCCAGCTGACCAAGTGACAGCTGTGGCAAGAGCTAGTACTTGTGCATACAGCACCGTCGCTTCCAAGTTTGTTACGAACTACCGGGTTGATAAAATTAAAGAAGGGAGTTCCAGGAGTTGTAGCATTATTGCTACAATACTGGAGCCCACCAATATTTCTTTGGAGTAATTTTTTATGGAGAGACTCAGCTAAAATAGGTATGTTTGCATTGGTCAGGTGGAATAAACTAGTTGCATGAAGAAAGAATGGAGGATTGGGTCTCCAAGACCCCCTCCTCCTCATCGACAAAGATTATGCTATGAAGTTGTGGTGGCTATGGGTTCAGGGAGGTCCCCAAGTTTGGAAACAAATATGGTCTCATAAGTACTTGTCTCTATATTCACAGTTTGAAAGATTACAATCCGATGGAAGAATTAAAGGTTTAGGGGTCTCAAATTGGGCTAATGAAAGTGAGGATGATGTGATTTTTTTTTTCATTATGGGAGATTAGAAGAAGAAGAATGACATTATTATGGGAGGATCCATGGAAGAAGTATCCACTATTAGATGAAAATGAGAAGCTAAAACCTATTAAAGTATTAACGAAAGCCCAAGGAGCCTTTAAATTGGTAAACTTCTAGAAAATTTTTGATAAGGAGCATGGTTGGAGACAGTGGAAAATAGTATGAGATTGGGAACACTCTAGGGATTCTTTTCCATGGGAGGAATTCCATCAAATCCTTGATAGTAGAATGATACAAGTTTCTCCCAAACATAAGATTCTATGGTGAGGTAGGCAACCAATTCGATCATTTACTTTAAAATAAGTGTACTCTGTATTAGCATATTCTCACTCACAACACCACACTACTTTTTGGAATAGAATTTGGAAAGATTGTGGGTGGCCCAAAATTTCAACTTTTTTATGGTTGGTATCTTGGGGGTATATGTTAACTTAGGACCATCTACGAAGGAAAGGCTTTGAGGTCCCATTGATGTGCACTTTATGTTCATTAGATGAGGTATCAATAGATCATCTACTAATCACTTGTTCTTATGCCAAGAAAATGTGTTTGTTAAGAAAATCTTCAGGTGTGCTTTACCCAATTCACCAAACATAAAGTCATGGATATATGACTGGTTCTGGAAAAAATTAAACATCCATTGATAATGAGAGCCTAGCATTTAGCTCTAGGATTTTCTCCATGGAATTTATGGAAGGAGAGAAATTTAAGAATCTTTGAAGGAAAACATAGGTCTATGTCAATTTTACAGGATATTACACTTAAAAATATCAGAGAAGTAGTGTTGGTGTTCCCTCCCGATTATGAAGAAATGCAAGTTGATGATTACAAGGATATTATCCTAAAGGGACCCAATATATTATCTAACACTATCACTACTTTTCCTTCCATGACTCAAAGTAGAGGAATCTTCGCCGACAATTCCTTCTCCCCTCCTCCAAAAGCTTTCATTGAATTAGGCTTTGATGGTGCCTTAAATGGCAACCTCGGAGATGTTAGTTTTGGAGGGATTTTCAGGGATGAGAATTTGGATCCAAAGCATGTATATGTTTTTTCCTGTGGGGTGGAAACAAACAAACTTGTGGAATTTAGTGCACTAGAGAAAGATATTCAAATCACTGTAAGGGAAGGGTTTAGGTTGATTCAGATACATAGTGACTCTCATATAGTGATTTATTGTATAAGGAAGATCCTACTAGGTCATCTTCTACAGAAACTAATTCATAGTTGGCACCTATAGAAGGTTGTGAGCAGTATCAAAGACTTTTTTATTAATTTTGATTATGTTATTCCCATGCACACGTGATGGGAAAGTAATAAGGTGGAATATTGTTTGGCTAATTGGGGAATCACAGGTAGACACTGTTGGTGTCCAGGTATGAATGATTTATTCACCCTATTCTGACATTAAATTATCAATCCAGGTGTGTATCCTTTCAAGGCAATGCGCAAGGTATATGCAGGGGCAAATGCGTAATCCGTTCTGACCAAGGTTTCATGGTTTATGATTCAAAACATGGTTGTAAAATTAAATTAATTACAGAACTTCAGAAATAATCATAAACAAGAAAGAACTGTAACAACAAGCATAAACTAATAAATCACACACACACACAGATGCAACACTTGATCAGAAGAGCAGGCCTAGCTCTCTGATCAGGGCTGCATTAGTCATGGAAAGGATTGGAGCAACCAAATAGATGGTATTTTATTAATCTGTAACAAATGATTACAATAGCAATGGGAGAACCTCTATTCACAGGAACAATCTACATTTTATACACAGCGAGGGAGATTAACAGAGCTCCCTGAAACATGGTAACCGCATCTTCAAAATGTACATTAGTTGGAACGACACCATCACCAGATGTCTGAGATAGAAAAAAGGTCGAAGAATAGTTCCAGGGGAATCATGACTCCAGTTGCACGGCCTCCTGATGGCTGGCCATTACCAGATCTATTGTGAGGTGCTAAAACGAGGGTTCATGTTCTCCAAGCTGTAGTCAAACATATGTTTTAGTACCACGAATAGATAATACTCCATGAAATTACTTCATTAATTAAAATATTCCAATTGGACAAGTCAAGGGTGTTTACCTTGTAGGTTTAACATAACAACATAGGTAAATGAGTACAAAAAGGTCAAAAAGGATAATAGAAATGGACAGAAAGATGGCCTGATTTGGTACCCAACATCTCCCCCCAACTAGCCTTCTGCATGTCCTCATGCAGTCCGCCGCCTTCGCAAGTCTGGGTTTTGTAGACTATAAGTCTCATGAAGCCCGACGAGATCATATTCTGAGGCCATCTCTATTCCTGGAACTTTAAACCCATCCGAAAGGAGAAATTCCTTCCACCAATCCCTTGGAACATCATAAGCTGGAGTGTAAATTTCGGCAGGCAACCAAAGAATAGGAAACTGAAACCAGATCCCCATCCACCGGGCCCCACATGTCTGGACACATGCCACATATCTGGGCACTTTGGCAAGTACTCGTGCAAAATTTGGTGCCCCAAAAGGTTCCCTGTTCCAGACAGTTGTAGGTGACATCATCCACCTTCTCTGACAACAATCAAGGGCCTCTTTTTGAAATGTGGTGAGTTGCTTGACACAAAGATCAAGGCACCATCTTTGTGTCCTCACCATTCTATCTCTGTTTTCCCCAATTCTCAAAGGGGTGTTATGCTTATTGAACATTGTGACTGACCTCTCATGTTCTCCTCTTACTATAAATGGCTTTGTAACTTTATTGGATTCAAAAGTGCTATAAGCCTTCTGGCAATGAATCTAATTGAAAGCATAAGAGGTGAGGGCCCTTAAATGAATGTCCCCTACATACAGAACTAAGTTAAAATATCTATCCAGATGCAGTAGATACCCATGCAGGTAAAACTCACACATCAGATGTTGAGTTGGCACGTCATGACTCCTCAAGATTCGGAGGAATTGTACACCATCTTCTATCTCATAACTGACCTCGTTTCTAATGCTTTCCATGCAAAATAAAAGGAAACGTTCTTGCAAAAATAAAGAATAACAAGAAGCAGGGGGATGACATGCCATAACCTCTTGCACTAGACTAAACATCTACTCCTTATCAACCTTCAGTTCTACCACTTGCTTTTCCAGCTGCTCCTTCTTAAGTTGTTGCTTCGCATGCCTTAATCTCATAACATCTATGCACTCCACATATCCAAAGATGGTTGTGGAGGCTCTTTCCTCAGTCCTTCTGATCTCATATTTGTATTGAGTCGTAGTAGATTTCTAAGATTGTATTTTGGCTATTAAGGCATATTCCTGGTCTTTGAATAGTCGTTCGACTGGGTCTGTTTGAGTGGCAACAGAGGTTGTGGCTGTCAGGTCCACTTGAGTTTCTGCTTCAACCCCGATGGTCTTGGACTTTTTGGCTTGCCGCTTGTACTTCTTTATCTGTTTTTGCATTATGTGCACCTTCTTTCTCAGTTTCCTTACCTCCATTTTGAGCTATATTGTCTCCCTAAACTGCAGCTAATACTTTTGCTTAACTAGAAGTCTTCGCCATTCACATAGCTTGATCCATTCCTGCTTAATTAGTACTTCCTCCGTTTTGGTAGCTGGAGGTAAATCTTGCGAAACCTCTTCTGCTATGCCCATTGTCAGGTTTTCCTCCACTATCTGCCTTTCTTCAATTATTTCGTGCTTCACGGCCTTCTCACCAGGCTGTGTTGTTGGCTCATTCGTCGAGATCGCTTCGCTTGGTCCCTCGTCTTTGCCAATGATGATTTCTTCTTCATGTGCACTCACTGCGACTGGTGATGCCCTGGCGAGATGCTCTTCTGCTACTGTGCTTGTTGGGATCCCTCCCAGTTCTTCAGCCCTGGGAATCTCTGTCTCTTCTCTCCTTTCTCGCTCTGAGGTTCCTACCGCCTATGTAGCATTCACCTCGTATGGTTGTCGCCTTTGTGACAGATTTAGAGCCACGGGAACAACAACCTCTTCTTCTTCTTTCTGCCGTGGGGAATGAGTTACCATCGCTCCTCTTGGGATAAAGAAGGAAAACTGGAACGAATCCTCAACACTTGGCCCCAAAGTTGACGCTGGTTCTTGTGGGTCAGTGTCAACCTCATGCCCTAATTCTCCCACTGCCTCCTCCACAGGTCCCCTATTTTCCTCAACTCTGGGTCCTTCTTGTCTCTGTTCTCTCTCTTCCATGGGTTCTATGGTCAGAGTGGTCACGACCTCCTCTTCAATCGTATTATCCTCCTCCATCAGCTCCATGGTGGCAGGAGATCCTTGTGGAGAACCCTCTGTCACCATATCGACCGCTTCGTCCATGCCAGCCTATTATGGGTCTGATTCTGTGGTTGACATGTTATCAACTTGCTCTGCTAGTTCCACGGGCGAGACTGGTTCTTGTGGGATAGCCTCAGCTGTGGTACTAGTGGGCCTTTCTATATCAATCCCCACATCTGCCGTTGACTCCACAATTTTGGCTTGCTCTTGGGGACCCACCTCATCTCCAAGTTCTTCTATTTCCATCTCCATTTCTTTTGGCTCCTCCTAGTCAATATAATCATCATCTTCTACATCCTCCTCCATAGCTTCAAGTTCTTCTACCTTGGTGGCCACAACAGCTGCTATTTGTTCCTTTGTGGAATCCCAAAACAACTCCCATGGAATCGGGATTTGTCTAATAGCATTCATTATCAACAGCTGAACTAACCCATGGTGAGTGATGATTGCCAATACCTGTTGTGACCCCTGAGCTGAATGTGCCATTAAGTGAAGGCTCCTTAGTAGAAAATAAGGTACATTCATTAAGAAAGCTTCTTCCCGTGGAAATCGCAGGTGAGCTAGTATACGGAGATGGTATTTGAAGATGGTGGAGTATCTTCCTTCGCACGTCATATATTTGATGACGAACTCTACTACTCCTCCCCATGGATGTGGTAGAGAGTTTCTGTCATACCCCTGACCCTTATGTGCAATACTCTCACTCGCTTGTAGAAAAACCTCGGGGAATGCTGGGAGGGTGGTCCTTCTCGAAAACCATTGCTTCCCGACTTGAGGAAGCCCATTGACTTCTGTGATGATTTCCTCTGTTACAGGGATCTCAATTCTGTGGACCTCAGAGCCTCCTTCTCCCAAGTTCAATGCAAATTCTGCCATCATTTCTTCATTCAATCCCCTTAATCTGTCGAAATAAACATCCCAGCCTACGTTCTTGAAAACCTGCCACACCTCTTGATTGTTTCGAATTCCCCCTGTATTCTCTGGTTCATGGCGAATAGATTGGCCACCCATTGTTGCAGAGGGGAAATTAGCGTGACGACTGCAGTTGGCTGGCAAGGGAGAGTGACAGGTCTCCAAACCATTGGAAAGTGAAATAACATCATGGTTGATTTGGAAACAACGGATGAACAGTACTAGTATGTTTGGGAATGATGACAAGTTAAGGTGGTACTATGGGATGTTTCTGAAATTTAATGCAGTGCATTGGGAGGGTGACTGATACGACTCGGCGCATACGAATACGCATCTCAACACATCAAAAGTATGATTACGTAGTACCGAAATCATAGATTTGGTTAGGTAAGGATCATGTGTCATAAATGCTTTTTCGAGGTACGCCATCATTCGTTATGATGGTTCCCCCCCCAACTTAATGACGACCGTCCACAACACGTTTTAATGTCCTTTTTGGAATATTTAATTAAATCCATAAAATCGATGGAGACGTACCTATGGACCTATCTTTGGTGGAGTAGCAGCAAATTTTTGACGGAGTAGCAGCAACATGTCTAACTGAGTAGCAGCAACATCTAGTAATAGTACAGGGAGTAACAGCAATAGTGAACAACAACAACAGTGAGTAACATCACAACGAGTAATAGCAACAATAGTGAGTAATAGCACCGGGAGTAATGACAACAATGAGTAATGGCAATTACAGAGTAATGACACTAACAGAGTAATGGCAGTTGCGGAGTAATGACATTGGCGGAGTAACGTCAGTTGCAGAGTAGTGGCACCGATGGAGTAATGACAGTTTCAGAGTAACGACACCGGTGGAGTAATAGCAGTTGCGGAGTAACGGTACCAGTGGAGTAACGACACCGATGGAGTAATGGCACTAGCAGAGTAATGGCAGTTGCAGAGTAGCGGCACCAGCGGAGTAACAACAGTTGCGGAGTAATGGCAGTTACGAAGTAACAACAATTATGGAGTAACGACACTTAGTGGAGTAACAACACTTAGTGGAATAACGACAACTACAGAGTAACAACAATTACGGAGTAACAACACTTAGTGCCTCTCACCAGTGGAATACAGCAATATCTTCATGACAGCACTGGTTATTACATTTCTCCTCACCATATTTCTTTGTTATTCCTGCAAAAGACAAACAAGTAAATAGCAATAGTATTATATATATATATATATATATATAGGATAGAGTGAGAGTATCTTCTTTTCCAATAGCCATTAAATCAGATAAAGCAGAAAGATTTTTAATAAAGGCATATTTAGAGGGTGGATGGTGGTATAGTTTAGATGGTGTTCATTTACTAAGAACGAGGTATGGTTCTCATCTATTGTACTCAGTCTAACTATTCCAATGTCGAACACTGCATCCACTTGATATGGACCCATCCAGCAAGTGAAGAGCTTGCCTTTGAAATCCTTAAATCAGGAGTCATACAGTAACGCCTAGTCCCCCACATGAAACACCTTAGTTTTGATAAATTTATCGTGCCATTTCATTCTCTGCTGTTGAACAATAGTATTCTTCTAAACAGCCACCACTCGAATCTCATCCAACTCATTCAGCTATTTCAATCGGTGTTTCTATGCTTCTGATAGATCTAAGCCTACTTCCAGAGCTATTCTAAGTGTACTGATCTCAAATTCCACCGGAAACAAGGGGGATTTCCCATAGACTAATTCAAATGGAGAAAACCCTATTGTATTCCGCCATGTTGTCCTGTATGCCCATAAAGCTTCTGGAAGTTTCTGTGCCCAGTCCTGGCGATGGCTTGCTACTGTCTTTGTCAAGATATTTTCTAATACCTTGTTTGTGCTTTCTACTTGTCCATTCGCCTGGGGATGATAGGGGTTGTCACTCTATGTTTGACCCCATATTTCTGCATCAACTTTTCTATCATATGAGATGTGAATTGTGATCCACCATCTGATACAATTTCCCTTGGAGTCTCGTACTGGGCAAAGATTTCCTCAAAAAAAAAATCTTCCACTACTTACTTTGTTGCTCTCGTGACTGCTCTAGCTTCCACCTATTTAGTTACATAGTTAGTACAGACCAGGATGTAAGCTTTCTGATGAGAAGGTGGGTTAAAGGGCCCAACAAAATCAATGGCCCATTTCTCAAATGGTTCAAGGACTATCTAGGGTTGAAGAGGCATTTCATCTACTTTCCCAGGTTGTCCCATCCGTTGATAGCTATCACACCTTCAAACATAATCCCGAGCATCACGAAAGATAGAGGGCTAATAATATCCCATTTGCAGCACCTTATGACTTGTTCTTTTATCTGTGAAATGTCCTCCATAGGGCCCATTGTGTGTAGCTTTTAATATCTAAAAAATATCATCTCTTGCCACACAATGTCGAATCTGCTGGTCAACCCCTGTATGGAAGAGATATCCTACCATCCATGAATATCGGGTACTCTGGTGAATGATCTTCCTTTTCTCCTTATAGGACAGATGACGAGGCACTTTACCTGTAGTAAGATAAATAGAAATATCTACATACCATGGAGTGTTAGCAGAAACTGGAAAAAGATGCTCATCTGGAAAGTTATCTTCAATTGGTGTATCCTTACCATCATGTTCTATCCTAGATAAGAAATCTGTAACCACATTGTCCTTCCCTGGTTTATCTACTATGGTAATATCAAATTCCTGTAGTAGCAACAACCATCTTGTAATACGACCAGGGGTAATAGGTTTGTTCATTAAATACCTGATGGTTGCATGATCAGTGTGCACAAAAGTAGGATACCCAGTAATGTAGTGTCAGAACTTATTGATGGCATACATGATAGCAAGGAATTCTTTCTCAGTCACCGTGTAGTTTAATTTAGTGGAGGCCAAATTTTTACTAACATAGTAGACTATGTAAGGTACCTTACCCTCTTGCTATCCCGACATTGCACCAATTGTTGTTTGAGAGGCATTCGTATGAATGTGGAAAGGTAATGCCTACTCTGGTCCTCTAAGGATCGAAGCACTACAGACTAATTCTTTAATTTTTGTAAAGGCTGAATCATAGTCATCTGACCACACAAATTATGATTCTTTTGTTAGTAATTGAAACAGTGGGTGTGCTACTTTTGCAAAATTTTCTATCAAACATCTATAATAACTAGCACAACCAATGAAACTGCGTACCTGTGTGGGCATCTTAGGTGTTGGGAAGTGCAGAATTACCTTTATCTTTGCTGGGTCCATCCTGATCCCTTCAGCTAAGAGAAAATGTCCCAGAACGATTCCCTCTTCCATCATCATGTGACATTTTACTGTACTTAGAGAGACACGTGCTTGTATGCACCTTGCGAGAACTTTTTCCAAATTTTTCAACCCCTCCAAAAACGAGTCCCCATATCGAGTAAAATCGTCCATATAGATTTCAACACTGTCATCTATCAAGTGAGAGAAGATTCCCAGAATTTCCCTCTGGAATGTTGCAGGAGCATTACATAGGCCAAAAGGAAGGACCCGGTATGCAAATGTTCCCCAAGGGCATTTGAAAGTGGTCTTGTCGTGGTCCTCAGGAGCAATCTGGATCTGGTTATATCCACTAAACCCATCCAAAAAGAGAAAAATTTCTTGCCAGCCAATGTGTCTAGAACTTGATCAATAAATGGCAAGGGAAAATGGCCTTTCTGCATCGCCTTATTTAAATCTCGATAATCTATGCAGATCCGCCATTTGTCGTTCTTCTTGGGGACCATTACTAATGGTGAGACCCATTGGCTATCTGAGATAGGATAGATAAAACCTACGTCTAGTAATTTCTGAAGCTCTTCTTTCACAACATTTTTCAGTGCAAGGTTCATTCTCCTTTGAGGTTGTATTATAGGACGAAAATATTCCTTGATATATATGTGATGGGTGCATAAGTTGGTAGGGATCCCCTTCATATCTGCATAATCCTAGGTGAAAGACTTTTTATGTTTCCGTAGAATGTCTACAAGTTGCTTCTTCTGGGATTCTGACAGGTTTGGATTAATATTCAAAGTTTTCCCAGGTTCCAATTCCACTTGAACACTTTCATGGGGTGTATCAACAGGTGGCTCCTCTAATCCTTCTGCTGTTTCCATAGTTTCCTGAGTCTCATAGCTTAGGATAGATTCTAGGATCTGCTGGTTTGGTTCTGAAACAGAACAAGGATCATCCATGAAGGAAGTGATTACATCATCTTCTGATTCCATTTTCAACTGAAGGGCCTGTCCAATAGTGAGGACTGGTCTCACTTCTTCATCTTCTATTTTAGCCTCTACCACGGATACAAATTTCTTGCAGCCTGCCGGTTTTATAGATATATTTGGTTCTACTGGTGGATATAACACTAAATTATTAGTGTTATGTCCATTAGCAATAACCATATTTCCTGAGCGACACCTAATGTAAGCGTCTGCAGTGGCCAGCCAAGGTCTACCCAAAATTAAGGGATGACCGCCCACTGAAGATTGTGTATGTAATCCCAAGCAATCTATGGGGTAATGCCATGAATCCACTGAAATTGTCACATCTTCCAACTTCCCTACAGGTTTGATTGTAGATCGATCTGCTAGTTCCAATATTGTAGGTGTATGCTTCAAATTGTGAAGACCTAATGCATGCATGGTTTCAGTGGTGATGACATTGATGACGGCACCCAGGTCTACCAACACATTTCGAATCTCTACCTGATTAATCGGTACTGTCAAAATCAGGTTCCCCTGATCTCCATATTTCACCGGCATTGATTTTCCCATCATAAAGTCCGATAATTTTCCCATAACATGTATAGTGAGGGGATCTTTAGTTTTCTTGGCAGGTTTCTTTGAACAATATTCCCTAAGAGTCTTTGCATAGATTGGCACATCCTTAATATCTTGTAACAAGGGAATTTTAACAAATAAGTTCTACAATTCTCCTAATAAATCAAATTCAGCTTGAGGGATTGGTTTACTCATAATTAGTCTCTCTAGGTAAGGTGGTTCAGATTGATGTTGTTTAACAGGAGGCGCTTGGTTTCTATCAGTTTGTTTTGGCTCTTTACTAATCGGTTCTGCCTCCTTACCTTCACTATCAAGTTGTTTAATGATGACTAGAGGAGGTTGTACGTTAACTATCTGACCTGATCGTAGATTTATTTCATACAACTCTGCAGTGGAGATACTATATGAAGGTAGGTTAAGAACATTAGCTTGATGAGCTCCCTTATTGTTAGGATTAGGGTTAGGTTGCATTGGAAGGTGAGGACGGCAGGCTGGTTACCAGGAGGCACATTGGAGGGTAATTAGAGCTGCTGTTGTGGTATCTGATGGCATCTACTAAGGAAACTAACTAGGAGGGGATCCTCGCCAAGTTGGAGCCCATGAAGAGCTCGTACTGGCTTGAGGGTTCCACAGTTGCCAAGGTGGATACTGGTATTGTGGCCACATGGGGGGGTAAGGCATGGTCTGAGGATTCATATTGTAATTATTGAAATACTGAGATGGATCCGGGTACATGCCTTGATTTCCCATCAGTGGTCGAGGCTGCCATGGCTTCCTGGATCCCATGAGGTACGATTGCTCTGTGTTCTCCCACGTTCCTTGAAATACTACTTTTAGGCCTAGCAAGGAGGGGCATGAGCTTGTCGAATGATTGAGCTCACAAATTGCACATTCCTCTATGGAATTTAGTGGACATTCACTTTCCAGGTGCTTCTTCCTACACTTCGGACAAAATATTGCCATGGTCCTATCCAGTTCCAGCTACTTCTATTTTACTTGCATAGTGTCCATTTGTGCTAACAGGGTGCTGAGGATATCTATCCTCAAATTGTCTAGTAGGTTTCCGATTTCTGCTTTTGTAACACCCCCGCCAGACCCTTTCGTTGATCGGATCCCAAGCTTATTCCTTGCAAGCCCCCTCAACCACTGAATACATAAATTGCAAATATCTTCAAATGTCTCCTTGGAGATGTCTCCCTTTCCCACAATGTTCAATAGTTCCATCGAGTCCTCTCGAACAGATCAAAGGAGGATAATAAAAAAAAATTCCTTATCCAGGTTAGAATGACCTAACCTTTGTAAGGTGTACTTGAACCTTTCCACAAAGTCTTCCAAACTTTCATCTTCTTTCTGTGTGAACTTGAAGAGTTCCTCCTTGATGTTCCGGGATTTACAATAATCCTGTTATTTCTCCAGAAAAGCTGTTTGAATATCATCCCATGTGGAAATGGATTTTCCTCCAAGGCCAATGAACCATCACAGAGCCGTTCCTTTTAGTGTAGACGGGAAAATCTTTAACTTCTGGGCTTTTGTTGTGTAGTCATACCCCCGCCACACTATGTTAAACTCAAATAGAAATGTGTCGAGGTCTTCTAAAATGAGCCCATGAAAGTTTGGTAAGGCTGCCAATGGAATCGGCTTTGTAGGCACGCCAGCTCCCAAATCCCCGATCAGAAAATCGATGGTGGAGGTTGTGGGAGCCATAAATATCTTCCAAAACTCACTGGGGATTTCAACAGGCTTGTGGAGGGTGGCTGAGGATTCTTTACTACTATAACTCGAGTTGCTTTAGTAGCACTTCCCTAGTCTCTTGGTGATGCAAGTTTTTCCTTGTTTCCTTCTCCTGAGGCCTGATGGCTTGACCCCTCGGCTGCAACTTCCTTTCCCTTACTGGAGCAGTCTGACCCTGCTGATGTCCTACTTGCAATTTCTTCCTCTGCTATCACCAACATAGGATTCTCCAATTCAGGTCTACTACTAGATATTTATTCCACTACTAGAGGAACCTGTTGTGTCAAATTACTAGAGAATGTCGTAGCCAACACTAGTTGCTCTATCGACTGTCCTTTGAACTTCACTCTCCTTGCCCCTGGTCTTGCAACTGCACGAGAGGATGCTTCTGATTCAACCTTTGCTATGATCTGTTGGATATAGGTTTTTCTTCCCAGATCTGGTCCTCCCCTCTTTGGGGATCTAACTATGCCCCTCTTATTTGATTATTTGTTCATACAAAAGTTGATATGATGGCGGGTCTTAGTATGAACCTATAATTCTTCAATCTTGGAGTAAGGTGTCAAAGGACCATTCCTTCCCCAAGATGAAATAACTCACAAAAGGAAAGGCAACTAACAAAACAAAAAAAAATAGGGTTTTAGGCCCAGAGTAGGGTGTCAGAGGACTCCTCCCTCCCCAGAACAAGAACTAGAAACAGACACATGCTACGGGAGCCCTAATACTTCTAGATCTGAAGCAGGGCGTCAAAAGACTCCTCCCTCCCCAAGGTAAAAGCTAGGGTTTTCCCCAAAAAGGAAACGCACAATGGTTAAAAAGAAACAAATCTTGTTGAGGGCTTGGAGTAGGGCGTCAAAAGACTCCTCCCTCCCCAAGATAAGAGAATGGCCCAAAATCAAATAGAAAAGCAAAAATAAACAAGCAAAAGAATACCTATGCTCAGTACCAAAAGAAAAGTGAGAAAACTCGTTCTCTCCCTAGGATGAGAGATTGACCCTTTGGTTGGTCCGGATTGTTGTTTGCACCTTGTTAGCTTCCCCAACAATAGCATCAAAATGTTGGTTTCTAGGTATCCACGATTTATTCACCATATTGCGACATTAAATTATCAGTTCGGGTGCGTATCCTTTCAAGGCAATGCGCAAGGTATATGCAGGGGAAAATGCGTAATCTGTTCCAACCAAGGGTTTGTGGTTTATGATTCAAAACATGGTTGTAAAATTAAACTAATTACAGAACTTCAGAAATAATCATAAATAGGAAAGAACTATAAGAACAAGCATAAACTAATAAATGACACACACACAAAGACACAACACCTAATCAAAAGAGTGGGCCCAACTCTCTGATCAGGGCTGCGTTAGTCACAGAAAAGATTGGAGCAGCAAAATAGATGGTATTTTATTAATCTGTAACAAATGATTACAATAGCAATGGGAGAACCCCCATTCACAGGAAAAATCTGCATTTTATACACAATGAGGGAGATTAATGGAGCTCCCTGACACATGGTAACCGCATCTTCATAATGTACATCTGTTGGCACGACACCATCACCAGATGTCCGAGATAGCAAAAAGGTTGAAGAATAGTTCCAGGGGAATCGTGACTCCAACAGCGCGGCCTCTTGATGGCTGGCCGTTACCAGATCTGTTGTGAGGTGTTGAAACGAGGGTTCCTGTTCTCCAAGCTGTGGTCAAACATATGTTTTAGTACCGCGAATAGATAAGACTCCATGAAATTACTTCATTAATTAAAATATTCCAATTGGACAAGTTAGGGGTGTTTACCTTGTAGGTTTAACATAACAGCATAGGTAAATGAGTACAAAAAGGTCAAAAAGGATAATAGAAATGGACGGAGATATGGCCCGATTTGGTACCCAACAGACACATTACCTTGGATGTGGCTTGGTTGGAATTGAAACATAGGGAAATCCTATAAAAATTAAAGAACTAGGCAGAATAGGATAAATACCTAGTTGAAGCCAGTGTCCTCGATGGGGGTGATCTCATGACATTGGAATATCGGTATCAGAAAGAGGAATGATGATCCCTCTTGATGGGAGGTTTCCGGTGGGAGTAATTATTTGCATGTGAATAGATTTTTTGGTGATAGAGGTGACAAACCTCAGAGATAGATCTGGGCTATACACTTGGTTATGCATGGGTCACATGTGGAATGTCTTGGGTTTGCATAATGGGAGCCACCAACTCAAGTCATTTTTGTATTAACTTCCAAGAGATTAGAGATTGGGGTTTTGTTTGTCTCAATGGTTTCATTAACTCATTTCATTTTGTCTACTCAAGAATGGATCGTCCCTCCCATGGTGTATTGGATGTGGGAAGGAATTTCTTTGATAGTAGGATAAAGTTCATTAATGACCTCACTCTCAAGCAATGCCTTGGGATGGCTGAGACATGGTGTATTTAGTTTACTTGGCTTCTGTAATGGGATTTTTAGAGGGTATTCTTAATTCTTGGTACTAGATACATCACATTCATATCTATTTATATATGTTCCACCATGGTCTCAGGGTGGTGGAAACATGGTAGTTATGTGGTTGATGTCTTTCACTTGAAGTAGTTCCCCTCTTGTTGGTGGCCCTCAATTGATTGTGTTATAGTAACAAGAGGTCTATATACACTGTCAATTTATTAAGTCATTTTATTAGGGTGGCATTTTGGTTGGTTGAAGAGTTGGATAGTTCTATATCCCAATGTATTTTTTCGTCGGGTCTTAAGTTGTGCACCGGGTGGTCATTTTTCTCACATAGGGTTTTAATGTTCTTTGTGTTATTCTTACATAATGTAGGGTTAGGTCCTTCCTTTGAATTGGTCATTGTACTTCCCTTGAATGACATCACATACCTTAGACCCAACCCAAATTTCCTTTAATTTCCTAGTGTTGGTATGTGGAGTCTGGTACTGAGTTACCTTCTCCATCTTATTCTAGAAATAAAGTGCAGTTCCACTTGCTCATTTTTAATTCAAATGTCTCAAACCTTGATCATTCTAGTCCTTAAGAACTATAGTTTCCTAGGTAGTTGAAATGGATTGTGGTCCTCGTTGGTAAGGGGTGTTAAGTAGTTATTCATCACAATTAATTAATTATTTGCATAATCGTTTATAAGTGGATTTTTTGTGTTATACTGGGGTCGTCACTCATTCTGGTCATCACTTATAACTTGTTAGTTTCAATTATTCTGGGGTCTTACTATCTTTTTTTTAGTCATAACTTGGTCAATCACTTAGTCTAGAGTGGTTTTATTATGGATTGTTTGTAGTTCTTATGTGGAAATTCCTCATCGAAAATGATTCCCTAGCTGCAAGGGTGTTGCTCCAGGGGCATCCTCTTCTAGACATCATAGACAATTTGTGGAAAACGTTTTTGATTTGGCTCCCTTGGATGTTAGAAAGGAGAATTTGCAATTGGAATTTAGGGAGTTTAAGGATCATAAATATCATTCTGATTCAAAAATTGGTGGTAGTAGCCTCAAATGGGTTCCTGATCCAGGGAAGTTTAGGAAGAGAAGACTACATTTCCTCCACTCTATAACACTACATTGTCAGATGGAAATGCTACTCAACATGGTAATTTGTGACAAACAAATTGACAACTATATTGGTAAATTGCAACAAGAAACAAAGGAGAACAAGGCCATTCACACATAATACTAACCTTGCTTCTTAGGAATATTTCATTTACTATTGAAACTCTACAAACTGGTGGTTGCAAAAGAGATGGAAACTCCTCATTTTCTACTGCAAAAGAACTGGAAACACTAATCCAACTCCTGTATATAAAATTCCAACTCACTCATCAGAAAAGGAAACAAAAAAATGGTTGGGAATGAATTTAAAAATAATTAAGGAAAAAAATTCCATGAGTACCAACTCACTCCAACTCACTTTGAAAGCATTATTTTTTTTATCAAGTTGGTTGTTCAACCACCAGTGCATATTCTCCTCAGCTAGGACTTTCTCTCTCAATTAACACAAATCCATATACACACAAAACAAGCATTTACACACTACACATGATACAATGCACATTACAAGCATACCACAACACTACACAAAAAAATTATGGAGAGCTCCATAAGACATACAACTTTACATCGTAGTGCTTGAGAGGGAAATAACACCAATTCTTAACCTAGAGATTGAATAGAGAAAACAATTTGTTAGGTTACGCAAATGTTTCTATAAAATGAATTAAACACACACAAATTAAGGGAACATAAAATTACTCAATAGCCTACTTCCTTTCCCTAGTTAACCAGTTGAATAAATAGAGAAACCAATTTTTTTGTGGACTGAATTAAACAGATAGAAAAACAAATTAAAGGGAACAAAAAATTACCCTCTCCATGAATAATCCACTTGATGACCTACACTTTGTTTTCAAACTGCAAAAAAGTTGGTCACCTCCTCTTCGTTTGTGAATTTCCTCCTCTCATTCTTCATTCATCACAATCATCGATTCTTGTCATTCTTTGTTCATCAAACGTGTGAGTATATAATGAGTCGGGAATTCTTGAGCTTCCTACTTACTTTTTTGGACCGTTGTGTCCAAATTTAGCTTTAACCAATCGTTTAATTACTAGTCATTAAACCAATCTTTTAATTAACATTCATTAAACCATATTTTAACTCAGTATTACTATTTTAAAATTTATGATATTTTTTAAAACTGAGCTTTTTAAAACTTGTCAATAAATATTTCAATCTTGGTCCATAACTTTTCATTTTTATGTCTGCAAGGCTATAGTATTTTTGACCTACATTTTTTAGTTATCTAGGTGTGCATAATAGTGATTGGGTGAGAGTTAACATTAATGGTGCATATATATATATATATATATATATATATATATATATATATATATATATATATATATATATATATATATATATATATATATATATATATGATAGATATATGAAAAAATAATTTTGAAAATAGTTATATTGAAAAAGTAAATAGACCAACCATCATAGTGACTGACTTAGGATCCCTAGGATTTTAATGTTTTATAAAAGTGACTTTCTAAGAGCCAAATTTACCTTCTTCTCACCATTCTTTAACATATCTATTGTTCCAAAGAGTGTAAAGAAATGGTGTAAGAGAGTATAAAGAGTATTGGTCCAAAGGGTGTAAAGAAATGTTGTCAGTATAAAGAGCAATAGTTATAAATATGAAATTTAATATTTGTTCAATATTCAATTCCACACATTAATGCACCATGAGTAGTGTCACATTGCATTTGAATAAGGTTTCTCCTTGAAAGTGCACGTCTTCATATAATTAGTGATATTCATCCAAGAAAAAAATCCATGGAACTTTCATCTTCATGATTTATAGGTAATTTGTTGGGAGGTTTTTACATTTGAATTTCTTTTTCCCAAGAAAAATATAAATGTATTCCACTCACATTTTCCAAAATGGAATTGTGTTTTTTGTGTATTTTTTTTTCAATTTTATCATTTTAATTATGTCTCTCTTCTTTTATATTTGAAAGCACTAGCCCATAACCAACAATTAAGTAAA
Source organism: Pinus tabuliformis (assembly GCA_031772625.1). Taxonomy (NCBI): domain Eukaryota; kingdom Viridiplantae; phylum Streptophyta; class Pinopsida; order Pinales; family Pinaceae; genus Pinus; species Pinus tabuliformis. Next base: position 1,434,691,257 of record CM062819.1, on the reverse strand, counting down.
AAATCAGAAAGACCTATGTTAGATAACCTCAAGTCATAGAGTGGACGTAACACTCTCTAAGATTCTCCAACATAACAATGTTTCTAAGTAATCTTTCAACTTCTCTACAGACTAGACTCAAGGATGAAAATTAGCATTTGTAACTTGTATTAAAAGATTTGTTGATCTGTTTGGAGATTTATGCATGTATTTTCAAGCATAATGGTGGTTTTCTATTGCAGTTTTGGTTGGAATGTTACTGTAAAATGCCAATTTCAAGTGTTTATTGACATTACATTCTCACTAAAATTTAAGATAATTTTTTCCTTTATATGCATTGAATCTAATTATTTATGATACATATTCTATTTGTTTTACATTATAGAAAGGCTTATGCAGAAAAAAATATCATAGCCTATTTTATATCACAATATGCTTCTCAAGACAAGGCTCAAGTTATGCCTTTGAATCAATTATCTCATTTTCATTTTCATATAGTATCATTTGAAGTATATAGTTATGGCTTAAAATTGATCTCTATGGATAACATATAAATCTATCTCTTCACTTTATTAGTGATAATTATTTGTACTTGAAATCGTCATAAAGCCTCCCCTAATGTATGTTAATGACATAATATTAATCTCAATAGTGAATTTTTATATGCATATTATGCCCATACCTTATTGGAGGAACAATAAAAGCATGAACTGAAAATATGAAAGAAAAGTGCATAACTAAATTAATGAATGGAAGATAACAAAGAATGATCAAGTAAAGAGTATATTAAGACAATAAATCAATGTAGAATGGTAATGATTTAGAACCCTTTGAGTAGAAGTGGATGTATTAGATTTTTTTCTATCATAATGTATAACATATTATTGCAATAGATTTAACTTGATAAGTTGCGTTGGCTTTAGTGAATCATGATTTCTCATCTTCACAAGTTTCCTTCACTAATCATGCTACCAATTTTGAAATTTCACTATCTCATATCATAGATGTATTTATTAGGATGATACAATAAAATATAGGTGGGAGTGGGATATTTTCTCATCCTATCCAATCTTGGAACCTCTAGATACATAACAAAGAGGGAAGTTTTACACTAGACCTACTTCCTTGTCCATATACACTTTATGAAACTAAGTGTTAGAAAGTGAGATCTCTATCCAACTTTCTAGTTATCTTGAGAGAAAGAAAAAAAATATGATAAAGAGAAACAATCACAACAAATTATGGTTTAAACTAAATTTTCAAATAAATTTCCAAGAAGAAAGTTTGGCTACAAAATAATACCAAGGTGTTGTATATCATTGATATTTGTTCTTCAAACAAAATTTAATATTTTACTTTCAACAATGTTCAACATTATATGGCTATATGACTTTGTATTTATTGATGTTTTCCATCTTGGTATATATTCCTGTGATTATTATCATTTTCATTCTTTACCATCATTATAATCATTATTTATGTATGTGGCAACATCCATGGTCAATTTTCCTATTCCTCCCAACTTTTACTTTTAAAGGATGTATTTTCCTATGGATAACTATTCAATATCATATATTTAAATAATTTTATTATCGAAGAGATTATATAATAAACAACCCTTTCAAGCTTTATTTCCATCGAAGATTTTATTGACATTGGATATTTTATCTAATGTACCACCAAATTAATGCATTAACATACAATTGGATTTATCTCAGGTGGCTGGAGGAATGATTATCATCCTCCCCACTCAGTTCGATTCCCACAAGTGACATGTTGAGCTCATAGAGAGTATATTTCTCTAATGGATTTCATCCTTATTGTTGACTGGCCTTGTGGCCTTAATAATCTATGGTTTTTCCTATGTATCATCTTCGAAATGAGGGAAATTATCCAAGGGTTTTCCCCGAGATTTGTAACATGGAAAAAATACAATATACCAGGGAAACCTTATGTGCCAATAAGTTTGGCCTTTAAAAAAAAGTGGTCATACTAGTGTAAGTGTGGCAGAAGGTCATAAATAGCTAAATGTATGCAAGGGCTAACCCTTTGTACTACTATAGATTCAAACATACACCAACCTTTTGTGCCACTATAGATTCAACATACACTACACATAGTACAATGCTAACATGATAATGTTTGCACTGGTTGCAAGCTAATTACTAGTTACTTGATCGATTAATAGATATTTCCATATAAAAAAATACTAAAACAAATTTTGATTACTTATAGTTGTCTTACATCATTAGAGTTTGTTAAATTGAGCATTGTGATGTCTAAAATACCATAAAATGGAAACATTAATAATGTGAGTAATGGAATTCAAAAACCAAAACACATCTCATATGTTTTTCTTTCCTCCCCTCCTTATGAGAAATATATTTATATTCCATATGAGGAACATACATGTTTTGTTCCTCTAGGGACTAATCAGACTCAACAACAAGGCTCAAATCCATTACAATAAACCTCAACATGTGGCTTGCAAGAATTGAACCTAGGTGGGGAGGACAAAAATTATTTCTCCCAACCATCTAAGATAAACCCAAATGAAAAAACACACCTCTTAAGTTATGTGAATAAAATGCACAAGTTATGTTATTTGTCTATTATAAAAACCAAAAAACAATTGAAACCATGCCAATTTATACATGTAGATCCAAGAGAAGCTTCACCAACACCCTCAAAGTATGAAATGGTTACCTTGTAACAAAACATCAAATTCTATGGCCAAAAGGAATGGGAAATGACATTACTATGTTTACTTTTGTTTTAAAGATAATAAAAAGGTTTCCGAGTAAAATTGGAATGATTTCCATGGTGGAGAATGTTGATGCTTCTAGTGTAGCGTAACTAATAATTATGGAAGTCAACTATCCTACATAATGCATCATATTTGTTATTTTAATAATAATGTTCCTTTATGGGGGAGGCAGGAGAAAGAGGGGCATTATTCAACCCCAATGAAAAAATTGTGGCACAATTTGCATGGGGTCTTGGTCATGTGACAAACAACCAAGTGGAGTTTCTTTCTCTATGGAAGGGTCTAGAAACTTCTTTGGAAATAAGTTTTAAAATTATTATAGTTCATTGATTCAATGATTATAATTTGTTAGGTGGTCAAGGCTAGGATGGAGTCAAGCTTTGATTTCCCTCTTATTCTCCAAAGGATTCTCTTACTTGTCTCTCAATTCGAGCATATGGAATTTTTCCATGTTTGCATACATTTGAATTTAGTGGCAGACACTTTGGAAAATAAAGGCTCCATGTTGGGCCAAGGAAGATTATATTTGGATCAAGGAAATTTCAAAATCATCTATATACCATAGTCATGACGAGAGTCCCAAGGCGTATTCACTTTCATTCAAATTTTGATACATATGGAAATTTGTTTCGAAGTGGGGATGGGACATCTTCCTCCTACTCTAAATGGTCTATGGCTCTTGTTAAAAGGCTAAGTGGTATTGGGCTCTAGAGATTTATTTTTTTTTGACATTGATCTTGAAAATTTTCTTGTAGGTGTCCCATGCACCTTATTATGTGTCTCAACATATTTCCTCTCATCTGCAAAATGAAGCATAAGAATTTAATTCTTATTTGGTGGGAGCGAATGGAATTCAATATGGCTATGGAGCTTCTTTCTTTGAGAAGTGGGTTGGAGTTAATTTCATCACCCTACACTTTCAATCATCAGTCTATTCATCATCCTCCAGAGGATTTTGGGTTGGATATGAAAATTTTCCTCAGTATGGCTCATGGTAGTGTTTCAGTCTCAATTATATAACAGATTATGTGGAACTCCAAAAAAAAATTGGAAGCCTTACCTTGCTAGTCTTGGGGTGTGGGTTAAGCTTGTTAGTTCTTTTGCAAGTCAAGTTCAGTGGTCCTTTCCTCAAATGGCAGAACCTCATTATCTTCCAGAGAGCCTTGATGTTGGTTCATTGTTTCTTAAATTTTTGGATTTGGTTGAGGTGTTGTCAGGGTTTCTAGGAAACAATAGGATGACATGGATGAGAGACAATTCTAGTCTTCACAACTATTATTAGAAGTTAATTTCCTCTGACTTCTGAGTAGTCTGGAAATTTCTTTGAATGAATTCCATGAGGAAGTTATTGCACTCATCACTCAGGTTACAGCTCTAGAGAATTGTATGGTTGGCAGTGCTCAACTTTCTCTTGGAGGTGTTGCTCCTAGTGTAGTTCCTAATAATAGGAAGCCTCTTCACTTACAAATGAATGGAAAGCCTAGTTTTGGACGTTGTTTATGGGAGAAACTAAGGACATATTTCTTGGTTTCAGTTAAAATTTTTAGTTGATATATGTTGTAATGTGAATACCTTCTTATACTCGGGATATTCTATAGATTCATAAAAAGATATATATTTAGAATAAGGAAGAAATGCAACCCCATATCTGGCACTAATTTTGTATGGTCTAGTGAATATTTACATTGTCAGAGAGAAGAAATATCTTGTAAGGGTTTTAGCCCATAATAGTATTATTAATGCAAATCCCTTAAATGTTTCTTTAAAAAAAAGATTGTGTTACTTTATTTCCCATGGGGCTTTGGATTGGTGATGAATTAGTGTTCTATTAAGGAACTCCATGCAAAAAGGTCTCTAATTCAAATCCCATGTGGGCGTTTGCCCCACAAAAAAAATAATGATGTTCCTTTATTTAAAAGAAAACTCTAGAAATTGTAATAACTCCTTAGTATTAATACTATAATGACCAATGCAATGGCTACACATTATATAAATGATGCAAATACACTCATAATGCAACTAGTAGATCACACAATTTCATGAAATGGACATTCAAATTATTCCATAGATGTTTATTTGGGAATTGATTAATATTTATTTCAATATGAAAGAATTTATCACAAAATTTGTTATTTATTAATAATGATGCATCACACAAATATTATTTATTTAAGATATACAAATATAAGTTTCACAAAATAAAAGCATATATGACCTAAAACGTTTAGCATTTCAAGTTGGAAAATGAATTATTCACATCAAAAAACACTCATAAAATAATGAGTTGGACAAAAGATTGAAGTAGCTATAATAATTTGGGAATTCTATATTATGATGCATTTCTAAGGTTTTTCCTAACATTAGGTGTTTCTTAGATTGAGAACATGTGAATATTCAACCTTACGATTGATATAGAATATAAATTACAACATCAAACATACGAAAATATTTCAATTCATTTCAAACCCATTCCACTTGGAAATCTAGGTGTAAGGATACTAAATATATACTAATGATTTCTACTTTATCATAAAGCTATTACTATATTCAAGCTCTCTAAAACCCTAGCTACACCAGTGTTGTAGCTGCTACAATCCCCTCCAATTTTTTCCTACTTTCAAAATTTGTAGCCTCCTATTTCCCATGTGAAATGTTGTCACAAGTTATTTAAGATGTTCCATGATTATTATTCAATTTTTTCTAGGTGTTGAAGTTCCTTTTCAAAGAAACTTGAAGTGTCATCTTTTGTTAGAGGTAGTCCTAGCGCACCTTTAAGAGGCAGTTCTAGTGAAATCTATTGCATTAGTTCATATCATATATCATAATAACATGCATTGGGTGCACTTCCATGGCATAACACACTTTCTCATTGTAGGTTAAACTTGTGTTGTAAAGGCATGTATCCTAATTGTCACACTTGGAGATAAGTGTCGTTTTATTGTTGTTTCAATGAATACATGTTTATTTTGGGTACTATGTGTCTTCTTGTCATGTGTTTGAGGGTGTATGTGTGTGTGATCATGTTAAGGACTTGGTGTATGCTCTTACTCTTACTCTCTTGTCTCACTGATCTCACACTTAGTGAAATCATTAGAGATTTTCCCTGTCCTCTCATCTTGTGCAAGTTGTAAGCACATTGATTTCTCACCAAGTAATGAGCACACTGTGCACTCCTAAGATTTAGTGATGACACCCTTACCTCCTAGACTTTCATACTATGTCATATTGAGGACAACCTCCTTGTGCATTGAGAAATGAGCACATACCCTCAAACCTTACTGCCTACACCTTCCCACTACGCAACCCTTGATCAACTCTGTCTTGTATTTTGCATTGTGGATTCTTAGTGGACAATAGGGTCATATCTACACCCTTCAAGTGGAAACCTATGCAATTCCTAGATGCTCCTCCTTAGACATTGTGCATTGTGCACTTATAGTACCTAAGCTTATCACTCTTGTTACCTACAATTTCTCTCTATGCAATGCCTTGACTAACCTTGCCTTCACTATCCACTGCGCACTTTCAATGGACAGTAGGGCCATCCTTCAACCCTTGTAGTGGTCAAATACATAGTACCTATATCCTCCTCCTCAAGCACTATGCATTGTGCATTCCCAGTGGGAAATCCTATCATCCCTACCTCCTAAAACTGTGTACTACACCTAAGCATGCCTCCTCCTCCCTTATCATTGTGCACCACTATAACAACTCTGGTGGAATTCCATGTAATAAAAGTTAATAAAGGAAAAAACAATAACCACAGTTGATGGGACACTTATTCCAACCTGAATGTTGGGCAAGACATCCTAGTGGGTGTTCATTTGGTTTTTTATGGCTAAGGAAATTGGAAAGGCAATGGCTAAGTATTTAGAATGGAAAATTAACATTTTTAGCACATTTATTTATGAAAATAATGGAAATTAAGAGAAAAAGGAGGTGAAAGGTCATAGGTTTCGTGTGAGGAGGAAAATGAAGGAAAATAATGGAAAATGAAGAAAATAGAGGCCTCATTCATAAAAAATCCTTTTGAGGATCAGTTGGTAACCTTTTTTTAGTTTAGCTTTGGAGCTCTCCCATTATTCTCTCTCTCATACTCTTGGATACTTAGAGTTTTCTTGGAGCACTTTGGCATTGGATCAATAAAGGAAAACAAGTGGAAGCAAAGATCAAGTAGGGAAAGGAAGGATCAAGTAGCTACAACATGCTTCATTACAGGTATCGACTTGCATATGTATTTTCCTTACTAGAATTGACATGCATGGTATTTCATGTGGTTATTTTGTTGTTGTGTCATGGGTTTTTCTAAGTGTAAGAGTGTTTTAAGCCTAGCCTTGCCATTTCCGGTAGCCATGGTGTGATGGGGTTCTCATGTTTTGGTTGAGTTGGATTGTCGGATGGATTCAAAGCTGACTGGGGTGGATCTATGAATGATAGAGAACATGGCCTAGTGGTCCCTGAACCAGATTGTGGATCACAATAAATCCATTGGCCTAGTGACCCTGTTGTACTATTCAACAAAATCCATTTTAATATATTATAAATTTCCTATGAAATTTATTATATTAAAATAGGGATCCTTTAGTTTAAAAAAAAAAAATTGTTAATAAAGAACTATAACCAAAGTTTAATATTTAGGATTTTTAAATAAAAACCCAAGTATTAAACCTTGATTATCCAAAAAACCAAATTTTAATAGCCCCTAAGACCAAAACTATACTTAGGCTTCAAAAAACATAAGTATTAAAAGATATGGGTTTTTTAATTTAAAAAAAAAATAATCAAACCTTTTAATTCCCAAAGGTTTTATCTTTATAAACTACGGCTCATCCAAATGCCACATTGTAAAGTTTCTAAAGGCTAAGAATTCCCCACATTTCAAATAAACAATGTGTCATAAGGAAAATACCTCTCTGCCAACTCCATTGTGATTGCAATATAAACCGGACTCGACGTGGAGTTAATGCAATTCATAAAAAATCCGCATCCATGACTATCACAAAATACAAAGGCTTAAGGCCAAACAGCGTTACACACCACCGATTGCAATTGCGATATAAGCCCCGAACCAGATGAGATTATCCACTGCAATTCATAAATTCCCACGTCAGCGGCTATCGCGAAAGTTCCAAAAAAGCTTAATTCCATACTCCTGCCTTATCTTGATTGTGAAATGCGATATAATCAGACCCGCCGGGATTATACAATGAAATTAAATTAACTATCACATCCACACAATCAAAAAGTTCCAAGAGTCATGGCTCATTTGAATTTCGATTACGATATCCTTCCTCATGCCGATTGCGATATGGCATCATCAGTGATGTCATCCTCCATGTCTAACTCCATGTCATCGCCACGTCACATCATGACATCACTACCATGTCACCCTGGGACCTCGCAATTGCAAGTTTCAAAAGGACATGGCTTATAAAAAATCCTTCACCCCAACTGATTTTTGATTGTGATTAGGCCACTCGGACCTAACACGATATTTAAATGGATATGAATGATTTCGCATCTAGGCTTATCGTAACTTTCATAATCCTTCCCGTACCTTTGCCTCCACTCTGAACACCAATTGCGATATAAAATCCTGACTTGACTTGATTTAATAAATGACTCATATCTACCCACACAAATGACAAAGAAGACTTCAGACCCCCCTGTGCTCATTTTAAGTTTCTCAAGAGGGGTGGTATGAAAAGTGGTTTTTAGTCTAAACCATATATCCATGCATCACTCCTTTGTTCTTTCGGACCCCCCTCCTCACAAACCACTTACCACTTCCGACCCCCTCCAAAAATTGTTGGCGATCCACCTTTCAGTGATTGTGACTACAATTTTATTTGAAGTACTCCCGACCTCCAAGAAATTGCAATATGTTTTAGGAAATCCCCCTTTGGATTTTGTTTAGAGTACTCCAAGTCTTAAAAAGATTGTGATTATTCAAAGTTCTACCCCCTGTCTAGTCTAAAAATGATTGTGATTCTTTGAGAAGATCGTAAAAGTTTGACTTGTCTTACCATAGACCTCACTCTGCATTACTCTCCATAATGGTTATGTTCAGAATTTATTACAACTTTACTTTTTTCTTGGTTTCCTACACAAGTGATTTGTTTCAAATAAAACTTGCTTATCAGCCTCATTTATTTCTAGCTTATCGATTCATACTTTCCTTGTTCAGGTACATGATAGAAGAGGACAGTTGTGCTAATAAGTGACATTTAAGTTGAAATAGACAAACAAACATCCAAATAATTTGATGGAACAAACAAGTTGATGAAGACAACAAATCACTTTCAAAAAATTGCTACCAAAAAAACTGTTTTTCTTTAAGCGTATTGAAGGGATCTATTTAAATACCCTCAACACTCTCGACAATAGATTCAATTATTTTTCTGCTATTTAATCTTACTCGTTGTATGAAATTAGGTCCTGAATTTTATGAAGAAAGGCTTACGAAATCTCACACTATTATAATTTCATATTTTTCTCAATAGAATGACTAGAACATTGTTTAGGAATTTTGATAAAGAATTTTGAGAAGTTGCATTACTGTAGTCCTGGTACCATCTTTCTGGGAAGGAATACACTACTGTTATTTCTTTTTATGAGCTGAGTAATGTACATCTGGTATTTCTATCTTTGTGCCTCTGTTTTGTTGATAAATAAATAATGAATTTATCTTTTTAGATTACTTATTACATGGTATTTAGAAAACAATGTGACATGTACTCATTTCTGATCATGCTGCCATTGATATTTTTAAATACATTTTCAGCAATTCCCTTTGATATTCTGAATGTGATATGAGTTATACACATTATTTTGATTAACTATTTAATCAAAGTAATCATCTTGAAATATTTTCATTTTCATTGGTGTTTGAGCAATCTATATTGCCATTTACTAAGGAAAATCATTATAGATCATATCCAGATAAATGTTAAACAATCTCGAGTTATAGAGTAGATGAATGCATATGTTTTCCATTTAATTCAGTACTACAAATCCATGTATTTCACTTCACTATAAGCATTACACATCAATTCAATAACCTTTCATTGGGAAATTGGTCCCATTATCCCCAGTCAGAGCCACTATCTAAATGGAAAAGGAGTTGCCTTAAGGTCTGGACCGACTCGTTTTCCCCCTGTGTTGACGCAGGGATTTTCGAGGCCCCAACACTTTTTGGCACTGGAAGGAGGGCTGTATACTATGAATGGAAAGTAAGCCCAATCCAAAAACTAAGGGCCATTCCAAGAGTCATTCCCACTCTGAATCTCCTACAACTTCTAGATCCCCTCCAGAAGCTCCTACTTTTAGAATAGGAGTTGTATAATCACCTCCCAAGTCTCCTAGAATACTTCTTGAGGTAATCGTTATAGATTATACTCCAGAATCACCAGAAATTATAGATTTGATAAATAAATTAGAATAACTCTCCATTTCAGCAGAAAAGTCTAAATCATCTGAAGTTTCTGAAGGAAGCATAACTTCTATTTTTTACAAAACTTGTGCTTTAACTCGGTCCCAAAGTACAAAACTTGGCATCTCACCATTTGAATTTCCACTTCAGTCCCATTGAACGAATACTACTACATCATATTCCCAAACATCTACTAGTGAGATTACCTCATTCTCTCATTCACCAACATTTCCATTTCTTCCTTTTTCATTTCCTTTCTCTTTATCAATCACTTCATCTATTTCCATTTCCTCTACTCAAACAACTAGTGTTGCCTCAAGAAGTACTATTATAGTTACTAGTTCTTCTTTCATCACATCCACCTCCCCAACTGTTACAATGGGATCTAGACCATGGTCCAATTCGAGAGTTTTTCAAATGCAAGCACCACTTCATCCTCTACAAAAAAATCATGAAAGATGGCTTCCCAAATTCAATCCTAATGATGGGTTACATGGTGAAGAGAACCTTCAAAACTATATGTTATCCATAAATCTTAATGAGGTAGATGAAGAAGACGTTGTTGTTATATTACTCCCATACACTCTTAAGGATTAATAGGGTCTTGGTACTTTTCATTACCAGCCAATTCTATTACTAGTTGGGATATTTTTAAAGAACATTTTTTGACTAAATTTGGTGATGATCACTCAACCACATCTCTTATCAATGACCTTTCAAATTTAAAAATGAATTTAAGGGAAAAGATAAAAGATTTCAGTTCTAGATTGAACAAATTGTTCAATAAAATCCCAACTACTTCTAGACCTAGTGTTGATGTATAAATTGAATGGGATATTTCATCTCTTCCTTCTAACATAGTAATTTTTGTAGATAGTGCTAATAAAAATACCTTGGTAGAAAACATGAAAGAAGTTGTGTCTGTAGAGAAGGGGATAAATGCACTAGAAAAGAAAAAGGATCCGGAATATACAAAATTAAAAAGAGTTACATTTAAGGATGAAGCTAAAAAGAAAGCACCTAAAGATCCCTTTGATCTTGAAGGCTTGCAACAAGTCCTTAAAAATTTGTCTAATGAGATGGTAGATATCAAAAAACAAGTAGCTGAATATTCTTCCAAAAAACCTTTTAGACCATTCAAAAGAAATAAGCCACCTAATCCACAACCTCCAAATACGATCTCTAATGCAGAAACTAATGATGAAGAGGAGGAGGAAGCAACATTTTCTGCTGATGAATCCCAAGATGAACAAATAGTTGAGTTAAATGGAATGTGGAATTTTATTCTTTCTATTTATGATAGTGAAAATGAATATGAAGCATTACCTGTTAGCATAAGAAGTAAAGGTCCAGTTGATCCTATACAACCTATTCGAAAACAAAAACCTTCAACTTCCACTGCTAAAGATAAAGATGTTGTTAAAAAATCCACTTCCACTCCCCCCCAAGTAATTCCATCTTCATCAAATTCTCCATCTTCACCCATAACGTTAGTAGTTTCAGATACTATTGAGTACAATATAGTTGAGGATATGAAGAAAATAAAAGCAAATGTTTCCCTTCATAAACTCACTAAACTCAAACAAGAGTACTTTTTAATGAAAGAACTAAATGCAGTACATGCTTCTCCTCTTCCTATTGTTGTGGTATCCAAAGATTCTAACTGAATGGGTAATCCTCCTAGTCATTCATTATTCGGTTCCTCTGATGCTATTCTGATAGGTTACAAGTCTAATTCACATACTCCTTTTATTTTGACTTTTGAAATATTTAATAAAAATGTACATAACTTCTTGGTAGATTCAGGGGCTTCTTCGAATATTATGCCATATTCAGTTTGTCTGAAATTAAACATGTCACCCCAAAACACCCCAGTTCACATTGTGCAACTTGATAGGATAAAACTCAAAGTCATAGGAGAAACGGATTAATTTCTTATTAGATTATCTTTGAATCACGAATTCTGTCAAATAATTGATATACTTGTTGTTGATATCACAAATTTCTACGGTTTAATTCTTAGTAGAGTTTGGTTAGAAAAACTACACAGTTATTTTTCCACTGATTGGTCTCACTTATGGCTCCCATTTAATGGAAATCCGAATCAAATTAAAATCAAACAAAGAAAAACATGAAGCATTCAGTAACAAATTTCGAAGGTGAAAATGAGGCAGTAGCAATTAATAACAACATTCTTCGAAACTACTCTACTGAATCATTTTTTGAGAATTTTAAAGCACACATGTCACTATTTCTAAGCAATTTTGTAAATTCTCAAATTGAAATTTTTTCACAGACAAACTTTTCCATATGTGTAAATATGCTAGAAAAAGCATTATTTAATTCTTTATTTTGGACATTGTATTTTAATGGGTCGAAATAAAGTGATAGTGCAGGAGCAGGTTGCACATTTATTAATCCTGAAGGTGTGAAGACAATGCTGACTTGCAGATTGGAATTTGAATGCACAAATAATATTGTAGAATATGAAGCATTGGTCCAAGGTATGTACAAATCTATTATCCTTGACGTTAAATACCTTCAAGTTTATGGAGATTCAAAAATTGTAATTAAACAAGTAAGAAACATGATGCATTGTATATCTACACACTTGAAGCAATATCAGTCCTTGGTTTAGTCTATCACTTCACATTTTTTAGTGTTTAACGTTTCTTCTATTCCTAGGATTCAAAATGCGAGTGTTGACCTTCTTGCTACATTGCATCAAAACTAATCCCATCTGAAGATTACAATCCCGATATATTTTCTATAGAGCTAATCTTTAGACCATCCATTCCCGATAATATCACCAATTGGTAGGTATTTAATGATGATGAAGAAATTTTAAGCTTCTTAACTTTTGAAAAACCATACGATCACCAAACTATTGATGAATATGAATACAACAATAAATTAAAATAGAAAATTGAGAATAATCCCATACCCAAATCTGTAGTAAAACTTGAGGACCTCTATGATTTAAAAGATAGATTTAAAAGAGTTACTAATTCAAAACTACGGAGTTCAACTTTGAGATTTGAATTAATAAACCTTGGGATAGATCTTAAACCTCAGAACATCAATTTGGGACTTGGTCTCTCGTCTGAAGAAAGATTATCCTTCATCAATTTTTTAAGGAAATATAAGGATATATTTGTTTGGAGTTATGAAGATCTCAAAACATTTGATACTTCAATCATTCAACACACAATTCTGATGACATCTAATGGTAAACATGTCCAATGAAAATTAAGGAAAATTCATTTGAACTTAGAAAATCAAATCAAAACAGAATTGAATAAACCCCTTAAGGATAAAATCACTTTTCCTGTTAGGCATTCAAGATGGGTTTCCAACTTGGTACCCGTTAGGAAGAAAAACAGTGATATCCACATTTATATAGATTTTAGGAATCTTAAGAAGGCCAGTCAAAAGGATAATTTCCCACTGCCCATTATGGAACATATTTTGCGATCAGTTGCTAGTTTTGAACTTATGTCGTTCCTTGATGGTTTCTCTGGATATAATCCAATCATGGTCCACACAGATGATAGGCTAAAGACTACTTTCAGAACCAAATGGGGAACTTATCCCTACTAAAAAATGTTATTTGGTTTAATAAACACAGGGGCCACTTTCCAACGAGCCATCGATATATATTTCAAAGGTATGTTAAACAAAACAATTATTGTTTATCTAGATGACATTACTATTTATTCAAATAACAAAATTAATCATTTGCAGGACTTAAAAAAAAAATTGAACATTGTAGAAAATATGTGATTTCATTAAATCCGAAAAAGTCTTTTTTCACTCTTAGTGAAGGGAAACTTTTAGGGTTCATTGTATAAAAAAATGGAATTTACATTGACCTTGATAGAATAGAAGAATTTTCAGAAATTTCTCCACCATATAACAAAAAAGCATGCAATCATTCTTTCGATAGATCAATTTTTTCAAAAGGTTTGTCCTTGATTTCTCACAAATTATTTTACCATTACAACAAATGATTAAGAAAGACACAATTTTTAAATGGGGTCATCATGAAAAGCAAGAATTCGATTTAATCAAATAGGAAATCATTAATACTCATTTAAATAATATGAATTTCTCTGATCATTTCATCTTATATACCTTTGCTTCTTCAATGCCTTGTGCCGATGTTTTGACACAAATTAATAATAAGAAAATTGAAGCACCCATCTCATTTTTCAGTTCAAATTTTCAGGGTGCTAAATTGAATTATTCAGAAGTAGAAAAATAGGCATATGCTGTATATAAATTTGTAAAGAATTTTAGACCTTTTCTTTTAAAAACACACACGAAAGTAATAGTCCCATTCCCAACAGTGAGGCAATTACTAATGTAGAAATAAGTAGGAGAAAAGAGAGAAAATTGGATAACAACTCTGCAGGAGTACGATATTGAAATAAAACCAGCCAAAATTATTAGAGGATAAAGTTTTTGCAAGTTGCTTACAGGAGAATCCAACATACCAGCCGAAGGGGACATAAGTGACAATGAATACATTTATGAGGTAAGTGTAATTGATGTTGTTTCCAATATGCTAATTTAATTTTTTACTTGAAAAATGGATATGCTCCTCCTGAAATCAATTATAAAGAAAAATATCTTTACGATTAAAATGAAGTCATTATGAGATTGTTGATACTATGTTATTTAGGAGAAACTATGATTCCATACTGTTAAGAAGCCTTGAAAGGTATGAAGCAAATTTTTTTTTGTAGGAACTTCACGATGGACCAGCAGGTGGACACTTTGGAGGAGATACTACTGCACACAAAATCTTACATGTTGGATACTACTAGCCCACTCTCTTCAAAGATACCCATGCATATGTGAGGAAATGCAAAACATGCCAAAATGCTTCTAGAAGGCAAAGGAAATGAGCCTTGCCTCTACATCCAGTCAACATTGAACAACCTTTCGAACAATGGGGAATAGATATCATAAATGAGATCATTCCTCATTCTTCTAAATAGCATAGATATATTCTGACTGCTACAAATTACTTCACTAAGTGGGTGGAAGAAATTTCGCTAAAGGTAGTCAATTCTGAATCTCTTATTGAATTTATTGATCAATTTATCATTACAAGATTTGGTTTTCCTTCTACACTTATATTTAATAATTCATCTTATTTTTCGAGTACCAGTATGATTGAATTTGCAATTAGGAGAGGTTTCAAACTCAAATATTCTGCTAATTACTATCTCCAGGGAAACGGTTTGGTAGAATCCACTAATAAAAGTCTCCTTAGAATAATCAAAATAACTGTAGATCAAAATCAAAGAAACTGGCGCAAAGATTTAATATTTTCTCTATGGGCTAATGTTGGCATTATGATATAGGTGTTGTCCTTGATGGCAACTTACTGAGATAATAGATCTCAGTTCAGTCTCACAGAATGAAGAAAAAGGGATATACACAGGTTCCTCTTGATAAAGCCGAGTATACATGCGGGATCGACGTTCAAAAGGCACGTATACGTATACACGCACTTTCATGCAAGGAAAGGCACATACATGTCGGAAAACTAAGTTTTGGGTCCATGATATTTTGGTATTTGGTCCAAGGTATTGACCGTAGGTATTTGGTCCAAGGTATTGGTTCTATGTGGTTTTGGACCATGGTATTGAGTGAGGCCTAAGACTATAAAAGGAGGAGAAGATCATTAGGCAAGGGCACTGAGAAAGTCTTGAATATCTAGTATGCAGGTTAAGGGTTCATAATGCTTTGTTTGATCTAAGCTAAAGAGGAATCTCACTGGTTGATGGAGAACAAGATCTAAGGACACATCAGGATCTAATGGTGTGGAATGAATCATCTCTATACAGTTTGATCACGCTTATTCTAGATCTGTATACTGACGCATGTAATGTTCTGTAAATATTATGATCTTGGTATAAATAAAGTTTGGAATAGCTGCAAATCATGAATGAATATTTACAAATGTATACGCTGGTTGACTATGATAAAACCTCATATATACGCAGGTTAGATACATATGAATAGCGTATACCATATAAACTATGATGTTTGAAGTTACATGTGATTCTGGTTGTTGATGCAAAGTCTGAGTTTTGGTGACTGTTTACTGGTGTCAATATTCTGCATATTCAGATTGGTTGATTATGTTTAGCTTCAGTGTTGATGGATGAGATCTATAATGGATTAGGATCATAATGACTTATCTTTATGTGATCTGATGGATTAAATCTGGTTGCTAACATATGTATTATCCTTGTATATGTAATGATCTGGGTATGTTTGAAGTCAGGAAGTGCAGCGAAGTTATAAGTAAGTAATTGATGACATATACACTGGTTCGCTTTGGTGAAGTTGTGTACACACGCTGCTTCAGCACTTCCAAGTAGCGTATGCACTTTGATGCATGATTTTTTTGATGATACAGTTGGTTTTGAATATTGTTGCAGAGTTTTGTGTTCTGCTTTGTGTTCTGGTGACTACATTTTGTTGATAGGGTTTCAGTGATTCAATATTTGGTGATTCAGAGATTGATGATGCAAGTGGTGATTGATTTTGTTCTTCAATGATATTGATGGGTCTAGTATGAAAATTGGATGAAACGTGGCCTTCAGATTATGGTGTTGTGCTTCAGGAGTATCCAGTCTGAAAATTTATGAAACGTGGTACCTGGAGGAAGAAAGAGAAGGTTGTAGCCTTCTGTAGGTCAGCACCTACGTACTAGTACATCAGCTAGTACAAGAGCTAAGGCAGTTGTAGCTCCCTTCCAGTAGTAGCTAGAAAACGAGTGAAGGTTGGAGCATTCAGTAGGCGGGTGCCTACGTACTAGTAAAAATATCGGCTAGTACAAGAGTTAAGGGGGTTGTAGCTCCCTTCCAGGAGAAGTTGGAGAATGAGAGGAGGTTGTAACCTTCTGTAGGTAAAAGCTTGCGTACTAGTATAAGGCTGCACCAGTATAGAAATATTGGAAAAAGAAGTTTCTTATTAAAAGAAGATAGAGACAAATTGCAGCAGGTGGTTTTCACCCACATTGGGTTTCCACCTTACATCATGTTGTTCATGTGTGCTTCTTGTATGTGATGATCTGTTCTATTTTACTGCACCTGTTTACTGTTCATATGATTAATGAAGTTCTGATGCACTAACTATAGATCAACATTTAATGGATTAACTGAATCATAATTTTACTGGATATACGCTAGTTGCATTAGACACAGTTGTGTGTACATGCAGGTTCCCTTAACTGAAGTAGCATATATGAATCAGAGTATGAAAATGAAAAAGTGTTTGATTTGATAATACTGATTCACCCCCCCCCCTTTTAGTATTATTTCCAACAATTGGTATTAGAGCAGGTCCTTTGGTATAAGCTTGATCGCCTGAAGTAGATCCGTAGAACAGTGGGAAAGAAGCTTAAGAAGAAAGCGCCTAAGAAGAAGAAGACATCTCAGAAGAGCTGTGACAGTGGAAGAATCGATTGGGGAATATTTGTAAGAAGCACTTCAGATTCAGAATCACTTCAGAATGAAGATGAACAAGCAAAAGAACTATTAGGTATGGATTTGTTATCCTCTGGTGATACATTTATCCATCCATTTGAAGATGATGAAAGTGATAGTGAAACAACTAAATTTTCTCTTATGGGTGAGAAAGAAAGATATCAAATAGAGGCAGAATTTAAAAGGCTTACAGAAAAAATTAGAGATCAACAAGATCTATTGCACAAAAGGGAATGTATCTCCAAAGAAGTAGTTACCAAACTAAAAGCTCAACTAGAGGAAGGAAACAAGGTAAGGAAGCTATTCAAGGAAAAGGAAGATCAATGTCAAAAGTTGTAGGATGAAGTGACATCATTAAGAAATGAAGTAAATGAAAGGAGCACAACAATCAAGAAACTCAGAGAAAGATCCAGTTACTATGAAAGTCTTGAAGCTACGATCCTCTCGCTAAAAGAAGATCTTGAAGAATCAAATAAGCAGAATAAAGAACTACTCCAAGCTCTTGAAAAACAAGAAAATGAAGTTCATGAATTAAAACATTAGTTGGAAGAAGGAAGGAAAGCTGAAGAAAACATGAAGAAGCAGTATCATGAAAAGGAAGAGCAACTTTAGGTTGAGGTAAATATTCTAAAAGATAACTTAGAAGTAAAGGACAAGCTCTTACGATTTCAAGATAGTACTAAGATCTTGGATGACATCCTTAGTAGTCAAATGTCTCCTACTATCAAAACTAGTCTTGGTTTTCATGAATCTATTGAAGGTGAATCTAGTTCACAAAATAAGACAAGGAACTCTAATGCACAATATGAAATACTCAACAAGGAGATGAGAGGTCAATCTCATCAACAACCAAGGAAAGAAATTCTTCAAAGAAAATCTTTTACTCCTCTGATGAGTAATGTTGAATGTTATGTATGTCATAATCTTGGACATGTTGTAGCCAAATGCAGAAGTAGAATGGTTCAAGACCATCACACAGATAGATCATCACGTTCCAGGTACTTTAAGGGATATTGTTTTTCTTGCAATATGTTTGGTCACAAAGCTGTTGATTGCTACAGAAGGAATATGAAAGATGTAAGACGTTATGCATGTAAAAAGTTGGGACATATAGCAAAGGAATGCAGAAACAAAGTACGGGCACCATACCAAAAGGAGAAAACATCATCACACTTGAAGATATGGAAGAAGAAGGAAGTACAGTCAGAAAGATGTGGCACAGGACAATGTACAGACATAACAGACTTAGAGGAAGCTGAAAGTGTAAAACTTCAGTGTTCTCAATCTCATACGCAAGTTTCATAAATAGAAGTCGTGTATATACGTGAGTTAGACCATGCACAGTTGCATATGTGTTAGTTTGAGAAAAGCAGTCGGACAGCTCAGGAAAAGGGTTTGATATGATCCAGTCCATTATTTGCTCTGTTTGATAATGGTTACAATCTGCTGATGACGTGTGGAAATATCTTGATACTTGTAAGATGTTTAGAAGTGGTTTGATCCTAACTTGATGATGATGATTCCTTGATACTTCTTGCTGATATATGCATGATCAGATCTAACAGATGGTACAGGTTCAAGAGGAGCATATACTTTTAATAATGCATTGTTGACATTATGGTTAGTAGTCCTTGGTGATGATGTTTATATGGCTAAATGATACATCTTGCTATGATATGGTTATGAGTTGTCCATGACAAAATCTCATATGATTCTTGGGGTTTACATAGTTGGTGTTCAGATCAGATTTGTGGTTGTTTCTCTGATGATGCATATATGCTGCTTACATGGTGATCTTCATAAGGATAAGGAGAAGTACAAATCTTGAATACACAACTTCATTACTTGATGATGAGTCACTCATATGCTATCGTCATATGCATAAAGATCATATAATACAGTTATGATGCAGGATTCCTTCAGTTCTTGGAGCTTATGTGGATGAAGATTGTTGTTGTTGATGATATCAAGAAGTCTTGACAAAATATCTTGAGGTCAAGATACATAGTGCTATATACAGTATGTTGAATACATTGATGATTACTCAAAGTTGCATTGTTGGAGACATGATGACGATGAGTTCTTACCTATATGATGATAGGTTGATACTTACATACGTTGATTGATGCAGATGTTCCCAAGTGATGATACATGGATGATATATAAGATCATGCAGATCTTGATGATAAGATGGCTATGGTGTTTTTCACATATGATATAATGTGAATGATTTTGTATGTCATCTGCAGAATTCATTCATGGAAGGCTATGATAATGTTCAAAAGGATGAGTTGATACCTATATGTAGACATACCTTGTTACAGGTTGTTGACTTATACACTAATGTACATATACATGTTGCTCGTCTGGATGATGTTGATAGAATGGATCAGATCATACAGTGTGTGTGATAGTTGTTGATGACTCTCATGGTCTTGTTTAGATATTTGGTCTCTATTATAAATGTCATATATATCATATCAAGACTCATTATGCAATAGTTTGTCTCTATCTATTGTAGTCATTTGATGAATCCCTTTTGGTCATATGATGTAATTTGTACTCACACTATGCATGGGAAGGATGGTGTAATATTCCAGTCATGTATAAGCAATTGGTACCTAGTGTATCCCCACTTAGTTGGGTGGATGAGTCAATATTGGTATATCTCCACTTAGTTGGGATATGGATGTATGTATGAGTCTTTGGTGATAGGAAGGTCATTTATGATGTATAGAGTCATGTTCTTCTTGTAGAACATCTTTTGTAGACCTTGCTTACAGTTAGCGGGAGCATGAATAGCACACTTCAGTAGAGCAGAGATTTTAGCATGTACTCAGAGGGAGCATAGAAAGATTGGTACACCTTGGCATATACAAAGGGGGAGCTCAATCAAAGATTTAAGCAGGTACTCAGGGGGAGTATGGACAGCGGAATGTATATCAAGGAAGAGAATATCTTGGTCCGCCCTTTGCCCTTGATGTCAAAGGGGGAGAGTGACTTGGTATGGTTGTTTCCATCAAGTCCAAAGGGGGAGATTGTTGGCATTATGATGCATATGTTGTACTTGATGGTAACCATCTTGTAATAGAACAACTCACTTATATATAATTAGATGAATCTATAGAAGAGATATCAGATGTGATAGAATACATGGGATGCAAGGAAGCTCAAAGGAATTAGTTCAGATGTAATGTACAATGACAGTCCATTAGATGACAATTCTCAGTATGGAAAGCTAGCTTTTCCATCAAGTCCAAAGGGGGAGATTGTTGGCATTATGATATAGGTGTTGTCCTTGATGGCAACTTACTAAGATAATAGATCTTAGTTCAGTCTCATAGAATGAAGAAAAAGGGATATACGCAAGTTCCTCTTGATAAAGCCACGTATACACGTGGGATCGACATTCAAAAGGTGCGTATATGTATACATGCACTTTCACACAAGGAAAGGCATGTACATGTCAGAAAACAAAGTTTTGGGTCCGTGGTATTTGGTCCATGGTATTTTGGTATTTGGTCCGAGGTATTGACCCTAGGTATTTGGTCCAAGGTATTGGTTCTAAGTGGTTTCGGACCATGGTATTGAGTAAGGCCTAGGACTATAAAAGGAGGAGAAGATCATTAGGCAAGGGCACTGAGAAAGTCCTGAATATCTAGTATGCAAGTTAAGGGTTCATAATGCTTTTTTTGATCTGAGCTAAGGGGAATCTCAGCGGTTGATGGAGAAAAAGATCTAGGGACAGATCAGGATCTAATGGCGTGGAATGAATCATCTCTATACAGTTTGATCACGCTTATTCTAGATCTATATACTGATGCATGTAATGTTCTGTAAATATTATGATCTGGGAATAACTCAAGTTTGGAATAGCTGCAAATCATGAATGAATATTTACAGATGTATACGCTAGTTGACTATGATAAAAGCGCGTATATACGCAGGTTAGATACATCTGAATAGCGTATACCATATAAACTATGATGTTTGACGTTACAGGTGATTCTGGTTGTTGGTGCAAAGTCTGAGTTCTGGTGACTATTTACTGGTGTCAGTATTTTGCATATTCAGATTGGTTGATTATGTTTAGCTTCAGTGTTGATGGATGAGATCTATAATGGATCAGGATCATAATGACTTATCTTTATGTGATTTGATGGACTAGATCTGGTTACTAACATACATATTATCCTTGTATATGTAATGATCTGGGTATGTCTTAAGTCAAGAAGTGCATCGAAGTTATAAGTAAGTAATTGATGACATATACACTGGTTCGCTTTGGTGAAGTTGCATACACATGCTGGTTCGGCACTTCCAAGTAGCGTATGCACTCTAGTGCATGATTTCTTTGATGATACAGTTGGTTCTGAATATTGTTGCAGATTTCTGTGTTCTGCTCTATGCTCTGGTGATTGCATTTTGTTGATAGGGTTTCAGTGATTCAATATTGGGTGATTCAGAGATTGATGATGCAAGTGGTGATTGATTTTGTTCTTCAATGATATTGATGGGTCCAGTATGAAAATTGGATGAAATGTGGCCTTCAGATTATGGTGTTGTACTTCAGAAGTATCCAGTCTGAAAATCTATGAAACGTGGTACCTGGAGGAAGAAAGAGAAGGTTGTAGCCTTTTGTAGGTCGGCACCTACATACTAGTACATTAGTTAGTACAAGAGCTAAGGGGGTTGTAGCTCCCTTCCAGTAGTAACTGGAAAACAAGTGAAGGTTGGAGCATTCAGTAGGTCGATGCCTACGTACTAGTAAAAAGATTGGCTAGTACAAGAGCTAAGGGGGTTTTAGCTCCCTTCCAGGAGAAGCTGGAGAACGAGAGGAGGTTGTAACATTTTGTAGGTAGAAGCCTACGTACTGATATAAGGCTACACCAATACAGAAATATTGTAAAAAGAAGTTTCTTATTAAAAGAAGATAGAGATGAATTGCAGCAGGTGGTTTTCACCCACATTGGGTTTCCACCTTACATCATGGTGTTCATGTGTGCTTCTTGTGTGTGATGATCTGTTCTATTTTACTGCACCTATTTACTATTCATATGGTTAATGAAGTTCTGATGCACTAACTATAGATCAACATTTAATGGATTAACTAAATTATAAGTTTACTGGATATATGCTAGTTGCATTAGACACAGTTGCATGTACATGTAGGTTCCCTTAACTGAAGTAGCATATATGAATCAGAGTATGAAAATGAAAAAGTGTTTGATTTGATAATACTGATTCACAACCCCCCCCCCCCCCCCTTCTCAGTATTATTTCCAACAACTAATAGGATAACTCAAAAGGTTGCTATAGGAACTTTTCCATTTAACCTAGTATATTGGAAGGAATCCATCATTCCATCACATTTAGCTCTTCCTTCATTATCCCTATTTCAACTTATTGAAGAAACAACTTCTTCTTCCTTACAATTAAGAAATTCACAAATCCTAAAACAAGAAGAAGAAATGGAAAAGGCCAAACTCACACACACAAAACATCAACATATGGTGAACTATTCTTTTGATTCAAGTTCAGTCACACAAAGATCCTTCCAAGTTGGATATCTAATTCTCAAGTGGGACAAAGCACATGAAGAAAAAGGGAAATGTACCAAATTTAAAAAATTATGGCTTGGCCTATTTCAGATTGTTGAACAGATAAGCCCATCTACATTTATACTTCAAGATTTATCAAGAAAGAGATATTTTCTCCCTGTGGCTCATCTTCAAGAAATTATTTTCTTAAAAATAATAATAATAAAATCTATAAAATCACTTCCATTGTACATCCCGCTGCAATTTATTTTCCTTTTACAGATTTTTCTAATAAAATGTTAAATAATATTCTATTGATTTTTCAAACATCTCTTGAAGTTATTTTAATTTTTCAATTTGAAGTTAAGGATTTTTTAAGAAGTGGTTACCAAAATTGAAAATTAGATAAAAATTATAGAACTCTAAAAATATTTTCCAGTAAGTTGTAAAATCTTTAAAAAACCTCAAAAATTAGATCCTTTTACTCTAGTTTCAGTAAAAAAAGGTTATCCTTAAAAAGTAAAGACTATCTTATGACTTAAGTACTTTCAACCTGGATTTGTCATCCAAAACTCTTAAGGATTCAATAGTCCTCCCCATCCATTAAAAAGGGAATTTTTTAGAGTGTAATTCTAAAATATAATAAATCTGAAAAAGATAAGAGGTCTCATCACGAGCCTACTTACCATGTTCATAGGGAACCAATTAAACTAACATTGCCATACTTAACACCAAATCAGGGTAATGGCTTATGATTTTTAATTGTAAGATAAGGGGTCTCATCACAAGCCATCTTGTTCAATTTTAATTATTACTGGTGAATGACATTGTCGTTATCTAGCCACCAAACTAGTACAATGGCCTTTTAGCATTAAAAAAGAAAAATAAAATTTACCTCTAATTATTGCACTATTAGATCGATGGGACATTCAATTGTTGTTGGTTAAAAGGTAACCTTGTCAAGGCTATGAATGCATGCTTGCAACAATGACTCTACCTGTGAAAAACGAGTACACTACAAACTAAGTCGTAAAAGGACTCCTACCTTATTTTTATAAACTAATTAATGATTGATACAAGTAGATATGATTTTTTCATTCACGAAAGGTTTTTAAAAGAAATTGCAATTTAATGAGTTTTATAGTGAGAGTAATTTTATTTATCTAAGTTTTTCGAAAAGTAGTTTTCACTTAGATTATTTTTACTGATTTTTTGGAAAATTTCATTTATCAGAGATAACTGGTGCTTCTAACGAATCACCAATTCTTGTATTGTTCAACAAAACCCATATTAATACATTATAAATTTCCTATGAAATTTATTATATTAAAATAGGGACCCTTTAGTTTAAAAAAAAAATTGTTAATAAAGAATTATAACCAAAGTTTAGTATTTAGGATTTTTAAATTAAAACCCAATTATTAAAACTTGATTATCCAAAAAACCAAATTTTAAGAGTCCCTGAGACCAAAACTATACTTAGGCTTCAAAAACCTTAAGTATTAAAAAATATGGGTTATTTAATTAAAAAACAAAATAATCAGAGCTTTTAATTCCCAAAGGTTTTATCTTTATAAACTCTGACTCATCCAAATCTCGCATTTCAAAGTTTCTAAGGAATAAGAAATCCCTGCATCACAAATAAACAAAGTGTCATAAGGAAAAAACCCCTCTGCCAACTCCATTATGATTGTGATATAAAGTAGACATGATGGTGGAGTTAGTGAAGTTCATAAAAATTCCGCATCCGTGACTATCGCAAAATCAAAAGGCTTAAGGCCAAAACCCGCTACACACTGCCAATTGCGATTTTGATATAAGCCTCAGACCCGATGGGAATATCCACTGCAATTCATAGATTTCCTACATCTGTAGTTGTCACAAAATTTCCAAAAATATTAATTCCATACTCTTGCCTTATCTCGATTGCGATATGCGATATAACCGGACGCACCGAGATTATACAATGCAATTACATTAAATATAATGTCCACGGAATCTCAAAGTTCCAAGAGCCATGCCTGATTTGAATTAGAATTGTGATATCATTCCTCATGCCGATTGCGATATGATGTCATCTGTGAAATCATCCTCCACGTCAAACTCCATGTCATCAGCACGTCACCCGCCACATCAAATCATGACATCATTCATGACGTCACTGCCACGTCACCCGCCACATCAAATCATGACGTCACTACCACGTCACCCTGGGACTTCACAATTGCAAGTTTCAAAGGGACACAGGTATAGCAAATCCTTCACCCCAGCCATTTTGCGATTGCGATTAGGCCACCCGGACACGACACATATTTAAATGGATATGAATGATTTTGCATTTGGGTTTATCGCAAATTTCACTTTCTTGCTTATACCTTTACCTTCGCTTCAAATACCAATTGAAATATAAAAGCCCGACTTGCCTTGATTTAATAAACAGCTCAGATCTACCGAGATCAATGGCGGAGAAGACTTTGAACACCCTATGCTGATTTTAAGTTTCTCAGGGGGGGGGGGGGTCTGAAAAGTGGTTTTTTGTCCAAACCATATATCCATGCATCACTCCTTTGTTCTTTCAGACCCCCCTCCTGACAAACCACTTACCACTTCTGACCCCCTTTTAAAACAATTATCCATCCACCTTTCAGCGATTGCGATGATTTTATTTGAAGTACTCCCTGCCTCTAAGCGATTATGATATGTTTTAAGAAAGCCCCCTTTGTATTTTTCTTTAGAGTACTCCAGGTCTTAAAACAATTGCGATTATTCAAATTTCTACCCCTAGTCTAGTCTAAAAATGATTTCGATTCTATGATAAGATCGTAAAATTCTGACTTGTCTTACCATAGACCTCACTCTGCATTACTCTCCATAATGGTTGTGTTCGGAATTTATTACAACTCTATGTTTTTCCTGATTTCATGCAAAAGTGATTTGTTTCAAATAAAACTCTCTTATCAGCCTCATTTATTTCTAGCTTATCGATTCTTGTTTTCCTTGTTTAGGTACATGAAAGAAGAGGATATTTGTGTTTATAAGCAGCAGTTCAGTTCAAACAGACAGAAAAACATCCAAAGAATCTGATGGAACAAACAAAGCTAATGAAGACAATAAATCACTTTCAGAAAATTGCTACCAAAAAAAATTGTTTCTCCTTAAACATATTGAATGGATCTGTTTAAATGACCTCAATGCTTGGCATAATAGATTCAGTTGTTTTTCTACTATTTAAGCTTACTCATTGTAAGAAATTAAGGTCTTGAATTTTATGAAGCAAGGCTTATGAAAGCTCGCACTACTGTACTTTCATACTTATCTCAATAGAACGACTAGAACATTGTTTAAGAATTTTCATAAATAATTTTGAGAAGTTGCAGTATTGTACTCCTGGAATCAAATTTGTGGGAAGGAATAAACTACTTCTATTTATTTTTATGAGTTGAGAAATGTACATCTGGTATTTCTATATTTGTGCCTCTGTTTTGTTCATAAATAAATAGCTAATTTATCTTTTCAGATTGCTTATTACACAGTATTTAAAAAACAGTGTTACATGTACTCATTTATGATCATGTTGGCAATTATATTTTTAAATACATGTTCAACAATTTTCTTTGATATTTTAAATGCGATATGATTTATACACATTATTTTGATTAACTATTTAATCAAATTAATCATCTTGAAATATTTTCATTTCCATTGGTGTTTGAGCAATATATATTGTTATTTACTAAGGAAAATCATTATAGATCGCATCCAGATAAATGTTAAACAATCCAGGGTTATAGTGTAGATTAATGCATGTGTTTTCCATTTAATTCATTATTGCAAACCCATCTATTTCACTTCATTATAAGCATTACACATTCATTCAATAACCTTTCATTCAGAAACTAGTCCCATTATCCCCAGTTGGAGCCACTATCTAAACGAAAAAGGAGTTGTCTTAAGGTACAGACTGGATGGTTTTCCCCCTATGTTGACGTAGTGATTTTCGAGGCCCCAATAGACCCCTAAGCCAAACTATGGGTTGCGGTAAATCCAGGACTGTGTTGCCTTGGTGGGCCTAGGAATCCTTGCCGGTGAATGACAGGATATACCATAAATCCAAGAGGTGGTTTTCTCTTTGTTGGGCCTAGTAATCCTAGATTTGGGATATGCAGTAAAGCCTTGAGAGTGGGTCTAGTTTTAGGGCCCATTGATCCGGTGGCATTCAAGCTTGTTTGGCCTAGTGATTGAGTGGAGATCATGGTAAAGACTCAGAGACTAGGAGACAGGAAAATTTCTATTGGTGTAGGTGGAGAAATATTGTGGCATCCATGCTTGTTTGGCCTAGTGATTAGGTGGAGATCATGGTAAATCTTGTTATGATGTGTTCATTGTGTTGACCTAGTGATCCAGGATGGATTATGATAAATCTTGTTTTCTATTGATGAGAGGGATGTGGTTTAGCCTCGGTATGCCCTCGTTGCGTTCTTTTGGTTTGAGTCCCACATTCATGCTTAGAATATGGCACGAGGTTGAATGGATGAAGAGAGATTTTTCTTAGCCATTCTATGGTCGAGTGTAATGTGGAAGTCCCGTCACGGGTTTGGATTTTTCATCATTAATGAAAGGTTATTTCTCCTTGTAATTCTATGATAATTTTTATGGATTATATGTGGTCTATATGGTTGTATTTTCATGAGTATTTTTGTTGTTATTATGCTAGTTATATGTGTGGTTTATGAAAATAAATATGTATGGCTCTCATTATGTTTTTACTTGTAAATGAATGGATAATGTATCTATGGCCTAATAGATGGTAATGTAGCAAGTGACATGAGGGAACAATGGTTCTTAGCGATTCTAAGATAAGTAAAATATCCCTATGTTTAATTTTGTTAATTACACCTGTATATTACATGCTTGTGACATGTTTGACGAAATACCTATCATGGCTAGTATGGGTCTGATGAAGGTCTTGTTTAACTTATTGCTCTTGCATCATTGTTTCCCTGTACCTTTACTAACCTTAAGATATCACTCCATTCTAGGGAGTGACCTAGGCTCTGGGCCCGAAAAAGCGGCTTAAATCCTGGGGTCATTGGCACATAACTGACAATTTGGGTCTCTGGATGCTGGTGCATAAGTCTATGAGAGTGATTTTGGGTTTCTAGATGTTGTCATGCATATATCATGAGAGCAGCTAAGGCCTAAGATGGTCAAAACTTCAGTAGGACCCAAGGACAAGTTGTCTGGAGCATTGGATTGGTTGCTATGGGTCCTGAAGCTGATGTTGGATGGATGTGTGTTATGTTTTTGTCGATAACACTTCCTTATAGGAGGTTGAATCCAATCATAGAAGCCTCTCATCACATTTTTACCCTAGTTGTCTAGTTACTTGGGTAGATGTGGGAGGAGGGTGTTACAGAGTGGTATCAGAGCATGGTTCACCCCTCGGGCTGGATGGGCAGTGTGTGTTGGTCATGCATACATGTCTATTGCACATGTGTCTCTTACACTTGCATTCCATGAGCTTTTTACATGTTCTTACTGAGTGATTGATTTTGTGGAATGCATCTTCATGAGTATATGATTGGTTGCATATGGTTATATGTCATTTACATATTGATGATATGTCTCCTACTTACATCCTTGAATGTTAGGCTACACTCTTGTATGTTTTGATTTCATGTATCAGCCTTGTAGGTCTATTACAAGAACTGGTTGCTTATTCTTAACTACATGCATTTATGTGTATGTGTAGTTGTTTAGGCATTTCTTATGCATGTTGATAGTTGCATGTGGAAATGTGTACAATGGAGTAATGGTTGTTGTCATGCATGAGGTCATAGCATGCATTATTGGTATGGCCTTGCATTGATGACTAGGCCCTAACTAGAGTGATTTTTATGTGTTGATACATTTAGTTGCATATGTCTATATGTTATTATGTTTATGTTATACATGTATCACGCTGATTTATTGATCTTGTAGACAAGGTATTCTCCCCAAATCATACTAAGGTACGTTGATTTATTGTGATTTGGTTTATCTGACATATTATGCATTGTAGGAAAGAGATCAAATGGTTGGCGAGGTGGTAGAGTACATAAAATCTCTCTATGAATCATATGGGTAGCGTGGTGTGGGGCACTCTTTTGATCTAGTAGATACATTGAAAATATTAAAGGAATAAATAAGGAGTTGTAAGGTAGATAATAACTGGATCATATAGGCACAAGAGAAACAAGCAGAGGTTAATGCTATACTTCTTCAGAGTTTATCAGACTTGTAGCGATAAGGGCCACTTTGGATCAGCCATGGACATGAGGATAAAACTAATGGGGCATATGGTAGTAGGTCTCTAGGTAGACACATGTTGAATAGATTTGACATGGTAAGAGATGGTAGGTTGTTGGACACTTTGGATAGGAGAGGTGATGGATATTGGTACTATTCTAGTTCTAGTTCTGATAGACAACATGATCGTCATCATTATCATCCTTACAGGATGAATGATAGGGGATACTTTCCGAATGAATTAAAAAAAGAAAAACCACCTAATTTTGATGGACATGTGAAGAAGACTAAAGATGAAGAGGCTTGGATACTTAGGATGAATAAATTCTTTGAGTTTCATGAGTACATTGATAACATGAAGTCCAGAGTAGTGGTCTTCAAGTTGAAAGGTAAATCATACATTTTGTGGGAAGATGTTAAGTAGGTTAAAGACATAAAGACAGATGACTTGAGTTGGGGGGAGTTCAAGAGGATTTTCAGGAAGAAATACTTGTCAGAGAGGTACTATGACAGTAAGGCCAAAGAATTCTACGAGCTAAAGATCGGATCAATGATAGATGAAGAGTACATGACCAAGTTTATGGAGCTATTTAGGTATGTACCATATCTTACTGATGAGAAGGCTAAATGTCAATGATTTGTCAATGGTTTTCCATTAGCATTTATATATCGGATTGAGTATGAGGAGCCTTGGTGACTTGACGAAGTTATTGGGAAACTGAAGAATTGTTATGAACAATCAAAGCGTAAGAATGAATGTCAGCAAGGATGGAATGGAAAAGACAAAGGCAAAGGTAAATGACAACCTAAGAGGAAAAGGCCACATCATGCAGATGAGAAAGAGAATGTGACACCACAAAAGAGGTTTAATGGAGCTAAATAGGGACATGAGTCATAGCAGTAGCATAGAGGTGTTGCTACTGGTTGGTTGGAGTGTTGGACATGTGGCAAGGAACACTTTAAGAGAGATTTTCCACAAAATCAGGGTGTTATGCCTCATATATTCAGTGCACAGGAGGTGTAGAATATTGGGGATGTTTTCTAGAGTATTCCTCGTGTTTATGCAACCGTCGAAAATAGGCAAATAAAACACTAGGAATCTATCATTGAGATGGGCGTAAGTATTGTGATCAATTTATTTCTATTTTGATTGACTCTGTATCTAATTATAGCTATGTTAGTCCTGACTTGGTGGATAAGTGTGGTTTGAGTAAGGAATTGCATGCAAAGTCTTAGTTAGTGCAGTTGGCTATAAGTACGAAGAAGCTATTTCATCATTGGGTAAGAGTTTGTTTGTTTGATTTGAATATACCGCCTACTACAACACATTTAAATGTATTACCGTTGGGATCATACAATGTGTTGTTGGGAATGGATTGGTTGTATCTTCATGGAACCAAGGTAGACTGCTATGACAAGGCCATTGAGTGTGTTGATGATAATGGAGAACCAAAAGTCTTATAAGGTAAGAAGAAAGCTACATCAGTTAGGATGGTGATAGCTATGCAAGTAAATCGTAGCCATAGGAAAGGGTGTATGTTATTTATAGTACAAATTTCTAGTGATAAGGGTAAGTAGGTTGAGGATGAAAATGTGTTGAACAGGTACCCAATTTTGCAGTAGTTTTAGGATGTATTCCCTGAGGACATTACAAAGTTTCCACATCATAGGGACATAGACTTTTCGATTGAGTTAGTTCTAGGGGAAATTGCAGCATCAAAAGAACCTTACAGGATGAGCACATTTGAGTTAGTTTATTTAAATATATAGTTGAAGGAAATGTTGGAAAAGGGATACATTAGGCCAAGTGTATTATCGTGAGGTGCACTAGTATTGTTTGTGAAGAAGAAAGATGGTACACTGAGATTATGCATTGACTACAAGTAGTTGAACAAAGTGACTATCAAGAATAGATACCCTTTTTTGAGGATTGGTGACTTGTTTGATCAGTTGAAGGGAGCAATAGTGTTCTCAAAGATTGATCTGAGATACGGATATCATCAAGTACACATAAAAGAAGAGGACATTTACAAGACTAAGTTTAGGACCAGGTATGGGCATTACAAATTTGTTGTATTTCCATTTTTCTTAACTAATGCTCCAAATACATTTAAGTGTTTGATGAATAGTGTGTTGCGTCCATATTTGGATAATTTTATTATTGTATTCATTGATGACATACTGGTATATTCTAAAAACGAGGAAGAGCATGTCAATCATTTAGCAGCAATATTGAGGTTGTTGAGGGAGCATCAATTATATGCTAAGATCAACAAGTGTAGTTTCTTTCAGACTGAGGTACATAACTTGGGGCATGTCGTCTCTAAGGAGGGAATTGCAGTAGATCCAGAGAAGATAAGGGACATCATGGAGTGGGTAGCTCCTAAGAGTGTGGATGAGGTGAGATATTTCATGGCAGTCTACTATAGGAGGTTCATCAGGAACTTCTTGCAAATTTCTTCTCCTATCACATCATTGCAAAGGAAAGGTAAGAAGTTCGAATGGAATGAGGAGTGTGAGGCTAGCTTTGAGAAACTTAAGTAGTTTTTGACACATGCACCAATGCTAAATATTGCAGGTCTAGACAAAGAGTTTATAGTATGCACAGATGCTTCCAAGAGAGGACTTGGTGGAGTCCTTATGCAGAATGGATAGGTGGTATGTTATGAGTTGCGGAAACTAAACGAGCATGAGCAGAACTACCCAACACATGATATTGAGTTAGTAATGATTATACATGCATTGAATATGTGGAGGCACTATCTTCTTAACAGGAGGTTTCTACTGATGAGTGAACATGTTGGGTTGAGGTATTTGTTTGACCAGATGAATCTGAATGCTAGGTAGGCTAGACGGTTGGCTAGGATTAGTGAGATTGATTTCATGATCAGGTACATCAAAAGTAAAGAGAATAGGGTGGAAGATTTTCTCAACAAGTAGGTACAAGTAAATCACTTGGTAGCTATGAGCTCCTATAGGACAGATCTATAGGATAGGATCTTACAGGTAGGTTAGCAGGATGTTAGGTATATGGATATTGTGCATAGGTTGCAACAAGGTGCTAGTAAAGGTACATGTTATATTAAAAGTACATGTACAAGTGCAGGTACATGTACAAGTGTAGGTACATGTACATGTAGTGGTACAGGTAGTACTTGTACATGCACAAGTACATGTGCAGATGCACAGGGTATGGATTATTGCCTTACGACATATGGATTGGTCTGATTCAGAGACAAGATATATGTGCCAAATAACAGTGATTTAAAGAAGGTGATCTTGAGGGAGCTTCATGTGAAATCATATTCAGGTCACCCATGTTATCAAAAGACATTGACTGCAGTGAATAAATTTTATTATTGGCAGAAATTGGAGAGGGATGTAGAAAAATGTGTGGTTAGGTGTTTCGAATGTCAACGAGTAAAGGTAGATTGTAAACATCCAAGTGGACTTCTACAGCTGATCGTGATTCTAGAGTGGAAATGGGAGGTCATTTCCATGGATTTCATCACAAGGTTTCCGAAGATAGTGAGACATCAAGATTCCATCATGGCTATTGTGGACAAGTTAACAAAGGTTGCACATTTCATTCTAGTGAAGTCTAAATTCTCAGCTAGAGATGTGGCATGAGTATTTATCAGAGATGTGGTCAGGTTGCATTGTGTTCCAAAGAAGATTGTGTCAAACAGGGATGCGAAGTTCACTTCCAAGTTTTGGAAGGAGTTATTTGTAGGTTTTGGCATAGAGTTGGCCTTCAGCACAACTTATCATCTGCAGATAGATGGAAAAATACAGAGGGCCAATAAGATGTTGGAGGACATGTTGAGGATGTATGTGATGCATCAGTAGTGGAAGTGGGAAGAGTATCTACCCTGGGTAGAGTTCGCATACAAAAATGGGTATCATGAATCCTTGAGTATGAGTCCTTTTGAGGCATTGTATGGGCAGAGTTGCAATACTCCCATCAGTTTGAGTGATCCGGTTAGTAGGGTATTGATTGGACCAGATATGTTGGCAGACATGGAATAGGAAATGCAGGTGATCAAGAAGAATCTAAAGGAAGAACATGATATGCAGATCGGAACAAGTTGTTCAAGGAGTTCCAAGTTGGGGAACAAATGTACTTACGCATCAAACTAAAGAAGAGATCCTAGCAGATTAGATCATGTGCCATGATGGCACCACAATTTTGTGGACCCTTCAATATGATTGAGAGGATTGGGCCAGTATCCAATCAACTTGCATTGCCTTTGATAGTGAAAGTTCATGATGTTTTCCATGTATCTTTTCTTAAGAAGTATGTTAAGTATGTTGATCATGTGATTGACTAGTCTGTATTGCAGGTTGAAACAGATGGAGAATTCCATCCGAAGCCTTAGTGTATATTGCAAGAAAAGGTTCTCATGCTCTGGAACCGAGCAATTGATCTAGTTAAAGTGTTGTGGAAGCACTTTGGGCCCAATGAAGCTACATGGGGATTGCATATCAGATGCAGACCATGTATCCTTCCTTGTTTTCCGGTTGAGTCAAAGTAGTTTTGGCTTGGTGTTTTCAGTATATGCTTTAGTGTATGTTCTGATATATGTTTTGATGATTTTAGTATATGTAAATATGTATATGGATGTAAATACCACCATGAGATAAGTTATAAAGCTCCAATAAGCGGTATGGGTGTCACGTCATTATGATGTCTTGTTATTATGTTGTTATGTTGGTTTTCTTTTCAGTAGGGTGATCATTGTAGATATTGCACCGAGCTATGTTATAAAGCTCCATGGATAGTATGTTTGCTTTTCAATGGTTTTATTGAGGTCCTAGTGTGGTCTAACACTGAGGACGGTGTTCCCCAAGGGGGAGGGTTCTGTAATGCCCTTGGTAAAAATTCCATGTAATAAAATTTAATAAAGGCAAAAAAAATAACCATGGTTGATGGCACACTTATTCCAAGGTGAATGTTGAGCAAGATTTCCTAGTGGGTGTTCATTTGGTTGTTTATGGATAAGGAAAATGGAAAAGGAAATGGCGAAGTCATTGGAAAGAAAAAATGGATATTTTGGCACATTTATTTATGAAAATAATGGAAATTAGGAGAAAAAGGAGGTGAAATGTCGCAGGTTGCACATGAGGAGGAAAATGAAGAAAATAGAGACCTTATTCATAAAAAGGCTTCTATGGATAAGTTGGTAACCTTTTGTTAGTTTAGCTTTTGAGATTTCTCACTATTCTCTCTCTCATACTCTTGGATACTTAGAGTTTTCTTGGGGCACTTTTGTATTGGATCAAGAAAGGCAAAGAAGGAAAGAGGAAGCAAAGATCAAGCAAGGAAAGGAAGGATCAAGTAGACACAATAGGCTTCATTGCTCGTATCAACTTGCATGTGTATTTTCCTTGCTAGACTTGGAATGCATGTTATTTCATGTGGTTATTTTGTTATTGTGGCATGGGTTTTTCCAGGTTTAACAATGTTTACGGCCTAACATTTCCATTTCTAGATAGCCATGGTGTGATGGGGTTCTCATATCACTAGTAGAAAATGATGAAATTAATGACTAGGTGACTAAAAAAGTTAGTCACTGTAACTATTTCAAGCGAATTACTACTAAATTTGGGCAGTTTTAAGTGATCGAACTAAAAATGACTAACTGAAATGACTAATTTAGTCTAGGGATAAAATATACGACTAGATAATAAGTTACTAAACTAAAAGTGACTAACTTAAATGACTAATTTAGTATAGGATTAAAAAATATGACTAGATAATAAGTGACAAAATTATTTCATGATGACACTGCCCTACAAGCTTTCAAATTTCCATCATATCCATGAGGTCAACAACAATTTGTGGTTCAAGATATAGCTAATTTGGAACAAACTTAGCTCTAGAGCCTAGGATTATTTTCCACCTCTATTGCTTATGGACAAAGAAATTAATTTCTAAATCATGTTGGAGTCGGAGCCAAACTATCACCTTTTCCATGTTGACTTCCTCTATTGAACATCATGGAAAATATCCATAGATTATTTATCCTTACTAAAACAAACATTTAATTGGAAATGATCATTAATCCTAACACATTACTACTTCACTATACTTTTTTACCACACAGACCTTATTTTGATGTCTACCCTTCTTATTTCATGACAAGACTACCCTACAAGCCACCAAATTTCTATCATATCCATGAGGTCAACGCCAATTTGTGGTTCAAGATATAACTAAGTTGGAACAAACTTAGCTATAGAACCTATGTTATTTTTCAACCCCTAACGTTTATGGACAAAGAGATATCGATTTCCTAAAACATGTGAGAGCCGAAGTATTACCCTTCCGATGTTGACTCCCTCTATTGAACATCATAAAAAATATCCATAAATTACTTATCCTTATTAAACCAATAATTTAAATGGAAATGATGATTGATCATTACCATGACAATACTACATTTCTGCACTTTTTAACTACACAAAACTTCTTTTGATAAATAAACGAAAATCCCCTCAGATAATATTTTATGACACAAAGACCTAACACTTTTCATACAATTAATAATTATTTATAATCATAAACACCTCCCATTAAACAAAAGAAAAGACTCAATATTTTATTTAGTGGAATTTAATTCCCCTTCACATTCTCCATGGTCACATCTTTTTCCCTCATGTGGTCTCTTCTTTCCTTTCTGTATCTTCCTTTTTGCTTGATTGGTTTGTTATTCCTTGCATTCAATTATGGGGTCTCTATTTTATTATTTTGTTTTAGTGTTCTCATGTTCAACACATTTCAGTGAGCCAGTCGTCCCGCACCTTCTTAAATCTGGCATTCCCATTCCACTTTTAGGAAGGAAGAAAACATCCTCACCTTTCATGCCTTCAAGAAATATCCTTAGGCTCATATTTTGGGCATGAGACTGAGCAAGAGGCTATAGGTGGCTAAATGGAAGCTAAAACTGATGGTTCTTATAGTGACGGTCTGTCCTATTGAGTGTTATGGGTGGTGGTGCCCCTATTTTCACTTGGTCGACTGAAACTCCTTTCTATGGTTATCAGACTGGAATTACAACCTGGTCATAGTTGGTGAGATCTCTACTTCCAGGGGAGTAAGGGACCATATGATCTCTACAAACCCCAAACTCAATCATTTCACTTATATATCGCTCAGTGTTACTTGGATTTGGATCTAGTACCTTTTTTCTTGAGTAAGCCACTGGATCATTCACCGGCTCCAGATCAATTGCACCTGGAACTAGACCTATTGCTTAAGCTGCTGTGGAATCTACTAATTCCAGGTAAACTCGCTTTCAAACTATTACCAAAATGAATTCTTGAATTTGTGCGAATTACTTACTTTAACCAACTGGTCCAAACTGAACTATCCCACCTGGGTTGAATAGTGTGGAATGAAACTTGTTATTGGGACTGGTTGGCATAAAATCTATTATTACTTTTTGGTTGGATATTGACAAATGGGTGAGGATTCTGTGTGTAGAAATTCCCACCTGTAGACCACTTAATAATGCAATGTACTAAAGCAAAATACTTGATCTACTTCTACAACCAATTTAGCGAAGCTTAATCGAACATGAGAAACATCAATAAGAACACATATAACTGATAAGAAGGAATCAATCACACATAACACAGAAGATATAACCGAGGGAAATCCTCAGCCTAAAACCCCAACTTTGTATTATCATACAAGTGGAAATATAGCCAGTATTACAAAAAGAATCAACTCAAAAGCTATCATGCTCTCTCTGTAATACCTCTACTGCTCATATAAAGTCAAAGGCCTCTATCTAACCTCTAGTATGCCCTCCAAGCCTCCTATTTCTTTGCACAATTTTGATTGGGGTCTAGTGCAGCCACTTGTGTGAATTGGCCTCTTCACACACTCACTAACATATGATCCAACTACGCAGTACTGAAGGAGATAAATCTTCATCATGGATGAGCTTCCTTTATAGGAAAAATATTCATCCAACTGATACTATACTCTCCCTTCTCTGACCTCAACTGGGTCTCTGTCTAAACTAACATGCATGAGTTATTCATGAGAGAATCTTTAGT
Organism: Pinus tabuliformis; assembly: GCA_031772625.1. Taxonomy (NCBI): domain Eukaryota; kingdom Viridiplantae; phylum Streptophyta; class Pinopsida; order Pinales; family Pinaceae; genus Pinus; species Pinus tabuliformis. The sequence goes on along the minus strand of CM062819.1, from coordinate 1,434,653,676 downwards.
TATCTGAAGTGCAACAGTTATATGCAAGCATGCATTAACTAACTAAACTTACTTAATTTAAACAAACTGTTTAACTCAAATATAACTGGACTTGACTCAGTTAACTGGGCCAACTAATTACTACTCAAAAAGGAACTCATCCTTATCTCTTCAACTGATGGATAAATTCATCAATTAATAGATAAACTGTTGCATGTCCTCACATAGACTTCATGTTTGAGTTTTCACAACTAATTAACTCATGGTGAATTAATTAATTTATTTTCAAACAGATGTTAAGTTCAAATTCGAATTTTACTTCCTATTTTTAGTCCAGGGACTGACTAAAATAGGAATCGATCCTAAACTGCTAAAAATAGAAATTCTATTTTTAGCACTTCCATTTTTCATTCCTTTTGCCCAATCCAACATTGGTACCCAAACTGCTATTTTTAGCAGTGCTATTTTTAGCATTTCTTGTTGCCATTTTCAACACTCCCTCTCAACAAGAAAGGCTTCAACTCGAACTTGATCCTGTAACACTGGAATGTTCTGCATGCAACACTTCTACCAAGTGTGGTTGCTCTAGAAACTCTTCGAACAAAAAAAAACTCCCCACTGACCTCTCTGTTGGGCTATAAACATACTCTGACGCTGAAGCTCTACCTGCTATTGACAAGTGCTCCCTCTCTGACCTCTGAGTTGCTACAATAGTCCATGCATCTCGCACCATTGCACACCTCTCTATGCTATCCTGCACTGGTGCAACACTCCTGTGCCTCTCGCATTGCTGCAGCTTGCTAGCTCTACATAGTCTTGGGACTTCTGCACTGTAGCTCTCTCTGCTGCTCCATCTGCATCTGTATCTATCCACTTAGCTAATCCTGCTACTCCTCATCGGGGCTCCTGTAGCAAATTCGAATCAAAGAGGCTGGGTACCTCAAGGATCCTGCCCCTATTCCAGCCTTCTTGGGACGATCACTCCACATCACCCCACCTCCTACCTGGAGGTGTGGATGCATGTGATCCCTCTTCACACCTGTCTCGAAGTTTCCCCCTACTAGAGGTCTCTGCATGAGTGGATGCCTCCACTATGTCTCCTCTAGGCTTCCCCAGTTGTGGCTGCTCCACAACCTGTTGAAGTTTCTTCACCAATCGTGGCTTGTCCACAATCGTCTCAGGCACTACATGTTGAGAGGTAATGTACTCTCCCTCTCAACCACCAAGTATCTTTCACTTGCCTTACTCCTCAAGGCTTTGCATGCATCTTGAACCTCAAGAGCATATAGGTTCTTGACCCGTGAACTGATCTACTTCACTTGTCTAGTGATGATGTGTCTAAGGAAAACCTTTCCCTTACTAAAGACTACATCATAGCCTCTGTCGTCTAACATCATGATCGACACCAAGTTTCTCTTCAGTCCTGGTACATAATTGACATCAGTCAAGGTAAGGCGAGCTCCATGCTCCCTCTAAAAAATAACTGTGCCTACACCTGAGACACTATACTTTTCATCATTACCCATCGCTATGAGTATCTGGAGATCTTTCTCCTCCAAAGTACTGAACAAACTTTTGTCGCCAGTCATGTGGAAAGAAGTTCCATTATCAAGAAACCAACCACTTCCCACCATGGATGAAACCATGCATGTGAACAGTGTGAAATCCAACTCGAACTGTGAGGCCAATGCCTCACCTTCTAATCCTTCCATGGATCCCTTCTTGGATTTCCTCAGTGGACAATTTGTAGCAAAATGGCCCACCTCATGACAATGAAAGCATCATACTTTCGATTTGTCAAACTTCTTCCCACCATGAGAAGAACTGGATTTGGAATGAGAAACCTTCTCCTTCCCCTTCTTCACCTCTCTAAGGCATAGTTTTCTTCATCCTCCATGGATGAAGATCCATCTCTGGTGCTTCTTCTTATCTCCTCCTACATCAAATCTGACCAAAGTTGTTCCCAATATGGTAGTTTCTCTCTTCCATTAAGCGAGTCCTGTTAGTTATGCTAGCTCTTAGGAAGACTGAGGAGTGCAAGACTCACCATGTCATCATCAGTTGTCACAATCCCTACGCTTCCAAGCTCATCCCTGCATGTGGTGAGCTTGTTCAAATATGTAGAGATCGTGTCGCCCTTTTCACACTTGATCTTCCAAAGCTTGTCTTTCAGTGCCAGCTTCCTATGATCACTGCTATTCTGATATAGATCTTTCAATGTTTTCCACATTGAAAACGATGTCTCCTTCCCATGGAGACTCGATACTATGTGATCTCGAACTCCCTCCAGAAGGATTATCCTTGCTCTAGCCACACATTTCTTCCATTCAGCCAATTCAGTAGCACCAGTTGGCTTGACAACTTCTTGATCAATGAAGTCCTTTAGACCGTTATCCTCTAGTACTACTTCCATGCGATCCTTCTAGGCTATATAATTCGAACTGCCATCAAGGGCATATTTTAGTCTCAAACCATAGAATGCCATAGGTGAAATAGAGATGTGATAAGAACTCGATTTGCATATTCAGGAATCACAAACTTCAATTTCTCCCTTCTTGTATACTATTCTTCCTTGATCACCTATGCTCCGATACCATGTAGAAATTCCCAGCTGTAGATCACCTGATAATGCAATGTACTAAAGAAAAATACTTGATCTACTTCTACAACCAATTTAGCAGAAGCTTAATCGAATATGAGCAACATCAATAAGAACACATATAACTAATAAGAAGGAATCAATCATACATAACATAGAAGATATAACCCAGGGAAAGCCTCAGCCTAAAACCCCAACTCTGTATTATCATACAAGTGGAAATATAGCCAGTATTACAAAAAGAATTAGCTCAAAAGCTATCCTGCTCCCTCTGTAATACCTCTACTGCTCATAGATAGTGAAAGGACTCTATCTAACCTCTGGTCTACCCTGCAAGCCTCCTATTTCTTTGCGTAATTTTGATTGGGGTCCAGTGCAGCCACTTGTGTGAATTGGCCTCTTCACACACTCACTAACCTATGATCCAACTACGCAGTCCTGAAGGAGATAAATCCTCATCATGGATGAGCTTCCTTTCTAGGAAAAATATTCATCCAACTGATACTACACTCTCCCTTCTCTGATCTCAACTGGGTCTCTTTCTGAACTGACATGCATGAGTTATTCATGAGAGAATCTTTAGTTATCTGAAGTGCAGCAGTTATATGCAAACATGCATCAACTAACTAAACTTACTTAATTTAAACAAATTGTTTAAATCAAATATAACTAGACTTGACTCAGTTAACCGGGCCAACTAATTACTACTCAAATTAGAACTCATCCTTATCTCTTTAAATAATGGATAAATTCATCAATTAATAGATAAATTGTTGCATGTCCTCACATAGACTTCATGTTTGATTTCTCACAACTAATTAACTCATGGTGAATTAATTAATTTATTTTCAAACAGTTGTTAAGTTCAAATTCGAATTTTACTTCCTATTTTTAGTCCAGGGACTGACTTAAATAGGAATCCATCCTGAATTGCCAAAAATAGAGAGTCTATTTTTAGCACTTCTATTTTTCATTCCCTGTTGCCTGATCCAGCACTAGTACCCAAACTGCTATTTTTAGCAGTGCTATTTTCAACACTTCTATTTTTAGCATTTCTTGTTCCCATTTTCAACATTGTGAAATTATACTAGTTTTGAGAAAAACATCATTTTAGATGTACTAGGTTGTGGACGCTTATCAACAGTTTTTTGTTAGAAACATTTTATGACATACACCTTAAATGATTGCAAAAGTCATTCATTTATCCTTGTTATAGCTCCAAATCTCACTCTTATGGTTTGTGATGCTGCACTTATGGCCTAGGGCAACCCCTCCTTCCAGACCTGGTCCAAAAATTTAAAAAACAGTGTTTTATTCCCTATACACGACATTGCCCTGAGTTAACGCGTGTACACGCGGGTCTGTCATACCCAACCCGCGTGTATCTATTAAAACACTTAAAAAAATAATAAATTCCTCTTTTTCGGGCGGAGATCGCGGGTTTTACCTGCTGGATCACCTGTTAGTGCCCGTGGCCCAACTGTTCCCAACCAACTCCTAACTAAAAAACTACTTTGGAGAGGGTATAAAAAGACATCAAAGGGAAGGCCAAAGAGAGAGAAAGGAGAGCAAGATTATTATGCTGAGATTTTTCCCTTAGACCAGGTCTGAAGTCCTTGGTGCTTTCTGCACTTCCCCATTTTGCATAGGAAACCCTTGTTTCCATGTGTATTGGTGATCATTCATCCTTGATATCATCATTGAGTAAGACTTGGAAGGAGCTCTTGTTGGAGGCTTGAGGCTGGAACGAATCCGGGAGGAAGCTTTGCTTGGAGCCTGCTAAAGGTGTTCAGGTGATATCTTTCCGTTATATGTACTTTATTTGCCTTTATATATAAAGAAACACGTCTTTGTTCCTGAAATAATCTTTCTTTATGCTTATGAGATTCTTGTTTTGAATTCTTATGCAAGTGGTTACTTAAAGATTTTTATAACTAACTTTATAGCATAAAGATGGTTTATATATAAGTATTTGTACATGTACTGTTGTGTTCTTTGATTTGTTTGTCTTGCAGGTCAAAGGAAGAAGAAGGGAACTCCAAGAAGGGTTTGGACCCTAAAGGCCTTCTCGAACGTAGGACCTTAGGTACGTACCCTAAACATTAGAATTTGCTTAAAAGTAAAAATGATGGCTGTGTGTGTTTCTTTGAATAAGCAATTTTCAGTCTGGTAGAGACTTAGCCCAAAGGACCCTAGGGGTACTTTCCCTTCAACCAGAATTGGCGACTTTGCTGGGGACAACACTCTTGTTGTTCCTAGTTTGGGTAGTCTTCAAGCCAATCAAGGCTCAGCCCCTCTGTTTGTTGGCTCTGACTGTCTGATCTTTTCTTGAACCCCAAGCTTTTCCAGTTTTTCAGTCTGTGTTTTTTTATTTTTCTTGAAAGACTTCAGATACGCTCTTTTCCTGGATTACAGAAGCGTATATACGCAAGTTGCACTAAGTGAACCCGCATATACGCAGGTTTCCTTAGTTACAGTCGCGTGGACACGCATTCTGCACTTAATTGCAGGTGCGTATATTACATAAATTTCAAGATTTATAAATTTTCTTTTGGCTGAATGTTTGTCTGGTGGTTTGGGTCAGTGTCAAGCAGTCACTTTTCCAGTAACAGTTCTCTGTTTGACAGGGGGCATCTTGTTCTGAACTCTCTCTAGTCATAAGGAGTATTAGTCTTGTTTTCGTTGATTGCAAGCGTCATTGATTTTTGACACACAAGATTTCTGTTTAAGAATCTTGATTGCTCTGTTTCGGCAGAGTAGGAAGATTGGGTTCAATCTTTGTGTCCATTTTTTGCTTTGATGACACTTTTGTTTGCTTAACGAAATCATTTTTGTGACCATTTGCTCCTTCGTTTCGGGAAAGTTGTTTGTTACCATTTTCTTGAAACTTGTCTTTTGATCTTTTGGGATTTTCATTGCTGCTTTTGATTGTCAAAAGCGATTTCAAACACATTTTATTTTTGTTGAGTTTTCATCATTTGAAAGATGTCAATTCACAAAAGTGTTTGGTTGCCTATTTATCAATCATTGGTGTCAGTATTTTTGAGAGCTTTCCTTTGAAAAAGACTTCTTGGCTTGATTGAAAGAAAATCTTTTGAAAGTTTTGAGTTTCGCTTTCTTAAACTTGCTTTTCATTTGATTTCCTTTTTTGCGAAGTGAAAGTGCTTTGTGTTTATCTTAGAACTTGTTTTTATTGTTTGGACGAAATGATTGGTAGCACATCATATTCTATCTAAGCATTTTAGTGGCAAGACAAATTTGATAAGTGAGCAACTTTCCTTCTTTGTTTGCAGAGTAGTCTTAAAATCTTGCATTCACATATAGTTGTTGTATTAGGATAGATTTGCATCCCTTTTTATGCATACATAGCTTTGTTAGCTTTTGTGAGTGTGGAGTCTGAAAAGAAAGCAAAAAACTTTGTTTTATTTGAAGTTCCTCTAAACCCTGTAGAGATTACTTTTCATCGAAAAACGAAAAGTGCATGTGCATGTAGTTAAGTTTTGTTTAACTTCTTTTGCGTCAAAAAACACCATGAGTTTCATCTCCATTACCTTGTGACTTAAAGAACAGCCTAATAAAATCAAGCGCTAATTAAAATCCACTAGAACTTTTTGTTTTAGTCAGTTACACCAACAAGTTTAGGATTTTAGGGCCTTGGATTAGGCGAGTGGAGAGTTAGCTCTCCAAGGCCACATAAAACGTCAAACATAAGAGTCTGAATAACGAGAGAAAATCCAATAGCATTAGGAAGACCAGGAAAGCTCCGGATCTAGGAGTTAAGCACGAGGGTCTGTGAAGACAGGGAAGAGAGATACCCCCTCTCCTACTTGTCCGAACTTACCTCACGACTGTTCCGCCTGGCTTCTGCGACGAGTTGGTATCCATAGTTGCTTCTCCTAGGGAACTACACAGGTGGCTGCGGAGGGGAATCCCGTGGCACCTGAGGTTGACGTTGCATCACTCTCGACAGTACTATTGGAGGGCACCCTTGCGAAGCTTGGGGGCTTGCACCGGCGCAGGCTGTTGTTAGGAGGTCAGCGTAACTTCCTCTGTTACCTTCGCTGATAGGACTGGGCTGTCATTATCCCAGACTATCTTCGGAAGGCCCCTGACTCCATTTTCTTGTATTTTGGTGTCTGGTCCTCACCACCCGGAGCGGAAATACTTGGAAGTTGTTTGATTGGCTGTATCTTTAGGGACTTTATAGTGTGTGCTCTTTGTTCCTTGTATATAGTTGGCTTTAGGTATTTTTGTCTAGTCGCGTTTGGACTTTGTGTTCTGAGTGACTGGCTTACCACTCTACCAATCTTGAAAGGCTTTTGGTCGTTCTTTCAGAAGTTGTAGAGTTGCCTCCTCAAGGGCAAAGGTTTTGATTGCTTATCCATATTCCTTGAAGAGTTATTTCTAGATTCCCATAGGGGAAGGGTCTTTGGAATAGTTAGATATGGCCAATATTCCTGTGGAAACCAACCAAGGTGCCCTCCCAAAAGGGGATCCTTGTGCTTTTCCTTTCTTTGGAAACGTTGGTACTCCCTTGATGGCCACTTTGAATATTCCTGGGTTGAATGTTGGACTACCCGTTTGGCTGTGGTCCACTCCGAATATTCCGAATGCTCTTGAAGCTTCTCAGTTGAATGCTTTATTTCAAGGGCATCACATGGGTGCTCATTGTTCATCTTCTCTCAAAGAGAAATCTGGGGTTCCTTCTTCTCCTCCTTCTTGTCACAAGAAATCTAAAAAGAGGAGAAAAAGGAAGTCAAAGAAGAAGAATAATTCTAGCATTTCATCTTCAACCTCTGCAAGTCATGTTGGAGATGAGCCTTCAGCCACTGCTAGTCATGCTGGGGGCACAAGTCTAGTCACTGCAAGTCACACTAGCATTTCATCTTCACCCTCTGCAAGTCATGTTGGAGATGAGTCTTCAGCCGCTGTAAGTCATGCTAGGGGCACAAGTCTAGTCACTGCAAGTCACACTAGCACTTCATCTTCAACCTCTGCAAGTCATGTTGGGGATGAGTCTTCAGCCGCTGTAAGTCATGCTGGGGGCACAAGTCTAGTCACTGCAAGTCACACTAGCACTTCATCTTCAACCTCTGCAAGTCATGTTGGGGATGAGTCTTCAGCCGCTGCAAGTCATGTTGGGGGCATGAGTCTAGTCACTGCGAGTCATACTAGCAAAGAGTCACCGACCTCTGCAAGTCATGTTCAGGACTCTCCGCAAACCACTGCTAGTCATGTTGGCAGAATGGAGGTTGATAAGAAACCTGGACGTAGAAGTTTTAAACCTAAGTTCCCTTGTAAGATATGCAAGGGAGACCATCTTACTCATTTATGCCCTGGTATTCCAGAGGTTCAAAGGATATGGTCCGAGTCTGAAAGTACTTCTGCTCCTAGATCTGATATGGTTTCTCATCAATCCCATCAACCATTGGTTGATAATGTGGTAGAGCCAGTGCAATCGCTAGCCGATTACACTCCTCTTTTGGGGGGTGAAGTGCCTAACAAAAGAGTCTGTTTGATCTCTAGTACAGAGTCTTCTATTATAGGGGGCATTCCAGTTTCTTCAGATGTTCCCCCTCCAAGTTCTAAGAGTGTTTCCTTTGATTGGGATAGTTTTGTTGAGCCTCGTCTTCCTTCCGCTGCACCTTTCCAAATAAAGGTCAGAGTTAATTCCACAAATGTCTATCGATGTATGGTGGATGAAGGATCCTCTACAAGTATTATATCCTCTTTGACTTGGAAAGCTTTGGCTTCCCCAAAGTTGTTGACAGCTCAGAGTCAGTTGTTAGCCTATGATAGAAGGCCTGGTGAATCTATGGGTGTTCTTCCTCAATTGCCTATCACTTTAGGTGGGAAGACTGTCTTAATCGATATGATGGTGGTTGATAGCCCTTTAGACTTTAATATGCTACTTGGGCGTGATTATGTCTATGCTATGAATGCTATGGTGTCTTCACTCTTTCGAGTAATGTGCTTTCCTCATAACGGGAATATTGTCACTATTGATCAGCTTGCATCTGATAATCACCACCCTAATTCGACTTTACTGCAGAATGCCCCTTGGTTTGTTCCAAGTGTTCAAGTAGACTCTACCCCGCTACGGGTCAATTATGTGGCATTGAATCCTCAATGTTCAATTGCTTCTAAGAAGGATCCTTTGACTTATTATTCTCCTTCTTGGGACTTGGTCCCAGCAGTTGACCGAGAGATTCTTCCTATAGGGACATGGGACCCTTTAATTCCCTCTTTTCGTCCTTGTAGTTCTCATGATTTCTTAGAACGTGTTTTGCCTTCACAGGAGGAACTCTTTGAAGCCATGAGTTGTGACTACCAAAGGAGCCCTTGGCCTGAGCCCTGCAAGGGGTTTGTTCAGCAGAACTATTATGCGTAAGACACAAGGCTGCGTGGTTCCCTGTACCATATTGTATATATGAGGTACGCATTTTCAAGTTTTGTATCCTATAACACAAAGATTTTATATGGAGTTTATAAGTGGGATGTATTAACTTCGTGTCTAGTGTTCCTATTTATGTTTACAGAACTTGGAAGATTTCTCCTTTGGAAGTTTATGGTTGGTCCGTTTTGACAGGTATTGGTTCTCGAAACTGGCATATAGGTTAGGTTTTTCCGCTTGCATTGTGCATTTATCAGTTTCCTTTCCCATTTTTCCTTAGGATCGACCCCACCAAGTTATGGTGCGGAACCTTCTCATTGCTTAGAAGTATCATGACTTGTGTGGTAGAGCCTACCTTATCATGGGTGCCCTAGTTAGTACCTTATTGTCGCTTGGCACTCATGCAGATTTTTGTCCTTAGGTTCGGGAGTCCTCTGTAGTCCCGCCATGATTTATGCATTGAAGACTCATTCCTCTTTGCTTCTTCGCTTCATTTTGGCCTTATACCCTAGAGGCTCCTATGTGTGTCGAGTTGTACTTCTGCATTGCATGTTGACCATTTGCACCTTTTGGCCTAGAGCCGGCTTCACTTGGACTCGTGTTTAAGCCAACTTTTGACCATGACGTCTGCAAAATCAACTTTGCATACCTTTGACTTCTGCAGCTTGACATACCCTGATCCGTGGAAGGAACATACCTTTGAGTGTCACTGACCAGTTTTCACCTCCCTGCATTGAGCATAGGAACGTTCCTTTCCAGGAACTAGATCATCTGTTTCACCGACACTCGTTCTTTCCACTGTACCATAGCATTCTTTTATTCTTTTTCCGGCTTATCAAAAAAAGACAAAAAAATTAAATATTCCAAAAAAGAGTGGGAACAGGGACATTATTTCCATTTATTGTTGGCAGCTAGAGTCAGTCGTGTCGCCCTTGAACAAAGCACTCAAAACAAAGTCTCCTCCACATGGGTGGGATTTAGTTTGACTTAGGTACGCCATAAGCTTGTTATCGAGTCAGTTCTCCCCCGATTGGTTATCTCTTCCAATCATATGGAGGGTTCGTTCGTGCCTCCTGCATGACGAACTTATACAATTCATCATATGCTGCCACATAGTCACATTGAGTCGTGCTTTTGTTCAAGGGAAGTTAGCCTGAGTCGGCCTTTCTGTGGTGTCTCTTGACTCATTTTTCAGTCGGCCATCCCTGGTTGTCAGTGTCATGTCTATCATCACATCAGTTATATTGGTCCTTTACTCGTGCCGGTTTGAGAAGGTCCCCATTGACTTCTTGCTGGCGGGTCTTGTCCTTATCGACGACGACACCTTGCTCTGAGGACAGGCCTAGAGCCGCACCCTGGCCCTATTTTCATTATTGATAGGTCACCTTGTGCTCAGCATCGATCAGTATCATGGGTCTTTGACTGAGTGGTTTCCCTTGTGTTCGACATCAGCATACATTATCACACATTGGGATTCGTGCAGTACCTTGGTTTCCATTTGACCCTATTGGTGGATACCTCGCCTCTGTGTCGGCTTTCATTATTGGTTGGTTCAGAGGGTTTCTGCCGTGCGCTAGCCACATATTGTGTACGCCGGAAACGTACTTCGGTTGGGTTACTACATCTTTTTCGTCCGATTCCTTCCACATTATTGGCCTACGGGTTACACTCGCGCTAGATTGATGAAGGATGCCTTAATGCCTTCCTTCTAGCGGATCTTTCCCTATCGACTCCGACTCATTGCTCTGGGGCAAAGATCTAGAGTCCATTTGGCAGTACCTTGGGGTTTGCGGTCATTAGTGGCAGATTCCTCGCTATCGACAGTGGGAAACCATCATTGTCTCCTGATTGATAGATTCTTACAGGTGTTCGACTTCAGCTCATCTATTCACACTTGTTAGATTGTACCGGGTACCTTGACGCTCATTATCATTATCGGTGAGTAGTCTCGCGTTTGTTAACGGTATACATCAATGACCGGTAATCAAACGATTTCTCACATGGTCGACTTCAGATCATTTATTCCCATGATGTAGAAATGTACCACATCGGTCGGTGAAGACCTCAGGTTGTATCAGCATTCATTGGTTCACTTGACAGTTGCTCCTGTTACTGCTAGTTGATACCACTCCACCTTATATGTTGCAGTCAATCATGGCGACATTCTATATGTTGGCACCTGAGTTTGCAGTGTAGTACCATCCTATTCCATCATGTTCAGTTGGTACCTTATGGGATCAGTCTTTGATTTCAGTGATCCGTTGCATCTTTCAGCATCATTGACAGTCTTATATGTGGTATTCAGACATGTACTTACTCATTATGATCAGATGATCCATTATGTATTTTCCAGTCATTTATACTTGTATACTTAGTGGATCCGCTTGTACTTGATATGCGGACATGCTTTACTTTTCCTGAGCATGGGTATGCCCGCCTCAGACAGTGTTTCTTTCGGATCTCCTTTCGGTGGCTTGGCAGGCTGAATTCTGGTGAAGTCCTCCTCGGTTTTTCGGCAGAGTTCCTTTCCTTGTACTTACTTAATATATTTCGGCCATCATGTTCCCCTTCTGACCTCATACATTAGGGGGCATCTGTTATAGCTCCAAATCTCACTCTTATGGTTTGTGATGCTGCACTTATGGCCTAGGGCAACCCCTCCTTCCAGACCTGGTCCAAAAATTTAAAAAACTGTGTTTTATTCCCTATACGCGACATTGACCTGAGTTAAACGCGTGTACACGTGGGTCTGTCATACCCAACCCGCGTGTATCTATTAAAACACTTTAAAAAATAATAAATTCCTCTTTTTCGGGCGGAGATCGCGGGTTTTACCTGCTGGATCACTTGTTAGTGCCCGTGGCCCAACTGTTCCCAACCAACTCCTAACTAAAAAACTACTTTGGAGAGGGTATAAAAAGACATCAAAGGGAAGGCCAAAGAGAGAGAAAGGAGAGCAAGATTATTATGCTGAGAGTTTTCCTTTAGACCAGGTCTGAAGTCCTTGGTGCTTTCTGCACTTCCCCATTTTGCATAGGAAACCCTTGTTTCCATGTGTATTGGTGATCATTCATCCTTGATATCATCATTGAGTAAGACTTGGAAGGAGCTCTTGTTGGAGGCTTGAGGCTGGAACGAATCCGGGAGGAAGCTTTGCTTGGAGCCTGCTGAAGGTGTTCAGGTGATATCTTTCCGTTATATGTACTTTATTTGCCTTTATATATAAAGAAACACGTCTTTGTTCCCGAAATAATCTTTCTTTATGCTTATGAGATTCTTGTTTTGAATTCTTATGCAAGTGGTTACTTAAAGATTTTTATAACTAACTTTATAGCATAAAGATGGTTTATATATAAGTATTTGTACATGTACTGTTGTGTTCTTTGATTTGTTTGTCTTGCAGGTCAAAGGAAGAAGAAGGGAACTCCAAGAAGGGTTTGGACCCTAAAGGCCTTCTCGAACGTAGGACCTTAGGTACGTACCCTAAACATTAGAATTTGCTTAAAAGTAAAAATGATGGATGTGTGTGTGTTTCTTTGAATAAGCAATTTTCAGTCTGGTAGAGTCTTAGCCCAAAGGACCCTAGGGGTACTTTCCCTTCAACCAATCCTCATTGTCTAACTCACATAGTACTCATGAATATTTTTTTTGTTTGAGGTTCGAACATTGTAAGCAATAGGTTCTGGCATACTTAAATATCAGTAAGGGTATCTTACAACTAGACATGAATTTCTTTTTCTAGAGCCTTGGCAATTTAGAAGTTGGCTTTAGGGTGAGTAAGACCAGGTGGATGTGATCGTGTCCTTCCTCAATCTGGAATTAATATCCTTATCCGCTTCAATTCCATACATTATGTTGTGCCTTGTGGCCCTCTTTGGCTCATTGTTGTCATCTTTGTGATGTCTAGGATAATTGCAACTATTCCCATAGTGGCATATCCACTTTGACAAATTTGTGAATTGTGTTAAGACATTTAACCCCTCAAAATCATGTGATGCTACCTCTCAGTTAACCTAAGTACTCTTCGGGCTATAGATAAAAAAATCTACAACAAGAACAACTTGCATATCAAATCATCAAAATAAGAAAAATACATACTAAATTTATATCTCTCTTACCTGAAAATCTTTTCAAATTCTATTTTCCCCTTCAACCTCATTAAAGGTGCAAAGCAACATAAAAATGTGTAATGATTGACTAGATAGAATCATAGAAGTAATATTTCTTCACAAACACTTAACCAAGTCACCAAAATGATCTACAAGGGAAAATAATTATCTTGCAATTTAGAGAATAAAACTTAAGACAAGTTTCCATGAATTGTAGACAAGGATATTCACTACAAAAATTTAACCATGCAAACTAAAAGAAGACAGAAAATACTCTCTATCATTGCCTTCATAATACAAGTTCCTGAACTACCATAAGTAGCATGATCTCTTTTCTTTGATTCATTTCATTTACAGAGAGATACATATGTGCATTCAGAATTATAGAGGTATTAGCATTCCGTTTTCAAGGAACTACATTCTAATATTCCTACAGTTAGTTTTACATATTGGAATTATATGACTAACATTGATGTGCATACCTACAACTCTACCCTAATCAGAGTATGCAGTGCTCTTGACAAGTCAATATGATTGAAATCTTTAGCAACCATCATTGGCAGGCTCAATGGAATTAAGATATTTCCTTGAAGTTGTGTATAGTGTTCTTCAACATCAACCTGAGCAAAAATAATTACGAATGTGAGACCATTGTAGTGGGATTTTTGGAGGATAATAACAATAGTATCAAGGGTCTTTCCTGGAAAAACCTCCATAGAAACTTGCAGATCATGCTCCCATTTGTTATAATTATCATTGTGCAATAATACACGATATGGTGGAGACGTCTTCCTTGATTTTATTTTATCATAGTAACAAGAAAATAGAAAGAGACTTAAAAGATGCATTGAAGGAATTGGAAATTCGAAAGACATCAGATCTATTTCATTGACAATGAAAATAAAATTCAAGTAAAATTCTAGTCACATACACTCTAATAACCATGTTCTTCGAAGTAGATATCTTTATTTGAAAAAAGCTCTACATAAGATAATACAATGAAACAAGAATCTATTCATAAGTCATCATTCTATTTATCGTAGATAAAACTCTGATTCTCGACCAGGTGTAGTTTTCTCAATTTTTGGTGTCTCTATCAATCCACTACCTTTTCCCCATGGTGAGGTTGATCTGATTGCAGAAAACACCTCGGTCATGTATGTCCCTTTTGACTGTGATATTTTGTCACCTTAGAAACTTTGCAAAGTTTTTGTCTTGTGGTTGTTCTCCTTACATTTCCCTCTTTGTACATGTAGTAGCTCACACGTGCTTATTTTCTAATTTACCCATAAGGGAAAGCTGGTTTATGTTGATATGATTGGGGATGGGGAAGAATTAATCTCGAAGATATCAAACTGGCCATCACTTTTGACCCTACTTGAGAGTACAAGGTCATATTGTACATAACGAGAGGACAACTCTAGAATCGTGGGTCTCCTTCCATTATTCCTCTTTCATTGTTGTTTGTTCCATGACCTTTTTTTTCATTTCCCACTTTCCATTGATTTTCAGTTGGAGAATAATTTGTGCATACCCATTGATTGAAGGTCTGGCCAATAGTAAACTATGGTTTAAATTTCAACCTTTGAGATGGACCAAGCTCTAGCTAGTGAAGAATAATTTCTTCAAGTTTTTTATGCATGGGAGGGATCTATTGGGGCTATAGTTTGCATGTTGAAGGCATAAGAGAAACATATATTTCTCTACCACATTTTAAAAAAACCAATAAGGGAAATATCTCCAATTATTTTTCTATTTTTGTCTTTTAGTTGTAGATCCTTTGATAATGACATCAATGGTTATTTATGTTTTTTTACTGATATGATGATAAACAATGACATCTTGCATGTATAGTTGTTTTTGGGCTCTTACACACTAAGTTTGTTTATGTTATTATCATGTAACTAGAGATTTGATAAGGCCTCTAACATAATAGGAGTTGATGGACAACTACAATTTTAACCATATGCATTAAATCTTTATATCTATAGAGCGCTTATTTCTTTATATGTGTCTTCTTTCATATTTAACCAAAAGAAAATTAGAGTTTGATTTAGTAGCGCGTAATCAACTAAAGTGTGTAAACCTCCCCTCAAAGACTCTGTTACTAGTAAAATATATCGTATGGAATTGCAGAATATATGGGTGAATGCCATCTTCCATTTTTAAAAATAACCTTTACTCCCTGTGGTGTGGTTGGGATGGTGACTTTCCAACCATGGTGATAGCTTCACTTGCCAAGCTTTATCCCTTAAGCCATCACTTGTTCCTCTGGTATTATGATCTACTATATGGTTTCTTCTGAAAGGTTACAAGAATAGATACTTACTAATTTATGAACCTCATTCTAATAGGGATCGTGGTATTTACTGTACCAAATAGATTGATTTGTGACTTGTTTTTTTTTTTTTAACATTTAAGACATACTTTATGATATGGAATTTCAAGTACTATAGTTTGATATCTAATATAAGCATCTTCATATCTTGTCATATTAAATTTTGTCTTTTACTAATAGTTTTATCTTTTGAAATTTATGTCCTTGACAACTAATTTCAATGCCAATGGTGAATTGGTCCACTGCTGAAGTCAAATAGGCATCTATTAGGGTTCCATTCTCACTGTGGTCTACCCTACATGAATTGTGTGAAAGTCAAAGGGATGAGACTCGGTTAAAATCTTGGGAGTGAGGTGAATACACAAGCCCCAAGCCTAGCACTTAGGGCAAGGGAAATCTACTCTTTATAGTGCAACTCTGCAAAGCATGTTTCTCAAAGCATTTCCAAACAAAAAACTGCTTTAAACAAAATGCTTGGTTTATATTTGATTTCTTTTGTTAGGTGTAGTAGTGAAGTTTCTCTATATAGTTAAATGTTTTAGCATTTTTCCTAACCGATTTTTGTTTCTTTGTTTAGGATGATCTTTTGTTCCTTCTACTTGTACCATCCTTTATTTTAGCACTTATCTACTCTAAAGTTAGGTAAAAATTTGGTTGATCGTAATGCCAGTTGATATAGACACATGGATGACCGAGATCATGAATCTTTATTGCCTTTCTAATTTGACAAATGTTTTAGTTCTCTATTTCTTGTGAGGTACTATACTAAGGCCGATGAGATCCAGTGCAAGACAGAAGATGAAATTGTCAATGTGAATTTGTAAGCTTCTAAAGTAGTTATTATTGTTTACCGTCCTTGGGATTGCCACTAGTTGAAGAAAAGAAATTTATCAATGCTGACAAGCATGAGTTTTGCTCAAACCTTGATGGGGGAAAACACCCTTGGTCACGACTCAGGTTTTAAGCATTTCTTTGTCCTGAAATCCATTTTTATAGTTGAAGTGAAGCATGCTTATTTGATGCTTGAATTATTATTTAAGAACTAGGTATTTTCCTCCAATTTGTTCTAAGTTAAGGATCTTGTTCTCCATTCCTTTAAAAAATTACTAAACCTTAAATATGTGATAATGGGGCTAAAGCAACAGAAGTTGTAATGAAATTTTACTTTAATTGGTTCTCATCATTGCTTCCCATTTTATATTTTGTAATCTCTCTTATTAATTGTGGACATATAAGATTTGGCATCTGGAATCTAAATGTAAACATGTTGATGCCACTTTATTTTGAGAAAACTAGTAAAAAAATGAAATATCTATTGTATCATTTTCCAACTTGGAAAAAATTTCTATGAGGAAAATTGTTGCTTTATTGTAGTTGCATTTCATCCTCAAGGTTTAAATTAATGGTGAACTGAAATCATTGTGATAATTCAAAATGTGATACCACACATATTTTACTGTCTTTCAGATATGTTGACAAATTCATAAATGGCTTTGTACAATATAAACATGACTTCTTATCTGGGAAAATCATGAACTGAAAGATTCCATTTCTAACATTTTCAATATATGGTAAACAAATTCATAACTATGAAGCCTAGAAAGCTAAAACTTAAAGGCACTCACTAAACCGCTTCTTTATTCTAGATCTGAAAATGCATAAGCTAACTAGAAAGCACTAACAACAATCTAATAAGAATTCAAAGTACTCTGAGCCTAGATTGGTTTTCCCAGTTTCCCATCAGATGAGTAGAAGCTAGACTTTTCATTGCGGTTGTTATGAAAACCCAAAATACCAACATTTTCCATTCCATTGTTCCATCTAGTCTTAGTTTCACCTTTTAAGAGAAATTTGAATTGCTTGATTCTTTTTTCGAAGTGAAAATGACAACCAGGATAGGGTGAAATTTCATATCTTGCATGTGCCACCAACCAAGGAAGAAGTTTCCTTTAGTGAGAATTGTACTGATTTTGTGAAATACTTTAATTTCCCTAGAACTTTCAACCATTTTGACTCTAGCTACATTTTATGCCTGCTAAATTTCCAAGTCAATGAGAAGCTAGACTAACACAAGCAAGCTTGTAAAATTGACCCCGAGACTTATAAAATCCCTATAAAACCTCAATAATCAATCATGATTTTTTGGCAAGTAGTCTTTGTAGGGTTCTCTCAAATTCTAAGCTCATTATTTAGTGTCTCATAAAGACAATGAGCTATAAGGAACTTTATAGAGAAGGGGAATCTTCAAGCTATGATTTTTCAGTTGCAACAAGCTACTATGTGCAGGTTGCCTCACTTTGGCCATCAAGTGGAAATCCCCATCATCAGGTTTGATCTCAATTTGTGGGTCTGTTCTTGTTATTTTGTCTTAGTTTATCTAAATCTGCCTCCAAAGTGAGAAAACTAAAGTATTAATTTGTTGTGGGAAGTAACTGGATGTATTATTGTTATATTACTGCAACACCTATTATAAAATTAATTTATCTTTGTACTATTAAATCATATTGGTATCAAACTATTTTCCAACATTGAGCTATAACAATTTCATCTTGTATTGTATCATTTTGTGGTTTGTAGTTTCCATCTTGCGATATTGGAAACATACATGGGAGATGAACTTGTTGCAGTTTATCGGTATTTTTTAAGCTTGGCAGTTGAAATTCCATTTTCAACAACAAGAGACAATTTGATTATTATATTTGACATGGTATTCGTCTTTTTTTTTGGAAGTAAATCTGATTATAATGAATATAATTTTTATCTGGTATGGCTGTTCACCTAAGTGTTAAAAGCAGTGGTATGTTCATTTAGTGTGTTATATTTTTAGTCTCTTGAAGATTATTGTTACTAGTTAACTTCCATGAAAATCAAGACTTTGCTGCATGAATAAGAGATGATGGATCTTTCTCCATACCAAACATTTTATTATTGTACATTATGTTTACAAATTGTTGATTGTCTTGCATTGAACATTTTATTATTAGAGCCAATTTTGTGCATGCCCATCGATATCTTATGAGAATTTCCAATTTTAGTTTGGGCTTTATTCTTCCATAGTGTATGCTAAGAGCATTTTTCTTGCTCATTTCTTTCATCTATTGAGGATTTAGTTTGATTTGTGTTTCTACAGAATCATCAACATTATTCTCAGTTGCTTCCTGAGATGGAAGTATCGGTAACCAAGCAGACCCCTACAAAAGGTGTTGGTGGGAGAGGAAGAGGGAGAGGGGATGGGAGGTTTTCCCTTAAGGATCAGAAACAAGGGGCAACCATATCAAAGAGAAAAAAAATTAATATTTTAGAGGTTAAGAAGGATTTTCGAATTCGTTTCATTCACCTTAATGGGATTCTCTTTACACGCACAAGGTATGATTTGTTTCAAGCTTTCAACTTTTCAAACCAGTTTTGACATTGTGTTTGGTGTTTTCCTAGTTCATATATGCCTCTTTACTTATAAATTTCAAATATTTTAATTGCCAACACATTTGATGAAGTTTGTTCCTCTCTAATAAATGAATTTGAGGAGCTTTCCAAACCTAAATTCATTTCAGAGATGGGGATTGGTTTGGATACATTGGTCAATGGCTTGAATTTTAGTGGACTTGTGGTTCTTCAGATTGTGTCAATTCTAATATTCAAATTTCATAATATTAGTGAAACTGAAAACAAAAGTTTGTCTTATGCAGAAATTTTGCAACGATTTGTTCTTCTTCAGAATGTTTTACTGCTTCTTTTGACTTTGTGGGGCACATAATTAGCAAATGTGAGAAATCAGATGATGTTTCCTCTAGTCCATTTTTGCCAGCAACACTAGTTTTTATGGAATGGTTGGCTCAAATACCAGATATTGTAGCATGTAATGATGTTAAAGAGAAGCAAGCCAGAGAAAGATCATCTTTCTGGAGTCATTGTGTCATATTACTTAACAAAATTTTGGTATTTGAATGTCTTCACCAAGATTCCAATGGAAGTAGGGTGGAAGGTGAGATTGCATTTTCTACTCCTAAGAGGTATAATGATGAGGAAGCGAGAGGAGGGGGTGTTTCATTGTGGGAGGATTTTGAACTGAGGGGATTTCTTCCATTGGCCCCAACACAACTTGCTCTAGATTTTTCCAAGCGACATTCTTACAGTGGATTTGCTGGAAAGAAAGAAAAGAACATTCGGGTTCAAAGGATTCTGGCAGCTGCAAAGGTTGTTGCAAATTCAGTAGAAGATAGAAGGTATGGAATATATTTTGATGCAAACTTGATGAAGTTTTGTATTGTTGGAGAGGTTCCTGAATGCAAGATTGAAGACCAGTCAGAAGTTGTCAAGCCTAAAGTCTCTAATGCCATGAATAAATTTGATAATATTCTACAAGAGACTGTATCCAATTGTGCAAAGGAAGAAGCTTCTTCATTTGAAAAACATGTGTTATGTGCTTCAGAAGTTACTACTGTGAAGGAAGATTCAGATAAAGAAGAAGAAGATGAAGTAATTGTCTTTAAACCCACTGCAACAGAAAAGCATTCAAAGTTAAATATTGCTTCAAATTCACAACAGAACCCTGTTGCATCTTTAAGTATTCAGAATCTGACTCCATTGTGTCTTCCTCAAGAACCTCAGGAAAGCTTCTCCAATTTCCCCCCTCCAACTGACTTGCCAATACAGATTTCTGGGTATTCTTAAACATTGACCATTGGGACAAACCTTTCTTTGGGGGCATATACAACTCCCCATGAAGTTTCCCAATTATTTGAGAGTTCTGCAAGTTCTATGATAATTGGTCAACTAGTATTGGAACGTCTACTGTTGGGCTAACCAATTGTCTTGAAAGTTTGGGGTATGAAAAATTACACTGCACCATTTTTTAATAGTCATGCAGGTGTCACCGGCTTTAGAAATTTTAGTCAACAACCTTCTCAGTAGATAAATCATCTCCATCCTACATGGTATAGAGATGATGAAGCACTTGTTTTTAATGGGATGACAAACTTGAATCTTGGTCATCATTTTCAAGAAAATGGATCTTTGTTAAAGTCAGAGCTTCCTGCTAGTACTCTGGGAAAAGTTGAGTCTGTTTCTACACATTCAAATTGGATTCCTTCTCAAAGTTTGTATTCATCAACTCCACTTGGAGTCTCTGTGAGTACTGTTGTTGCTGGCATGTCAGACAAGCCAATTTCCAATGATCTTTCCTCAGCCATGGTTCAAGAAAACTCCGGTCAACCAAAAATCTCCAGTGAACCTCATGTAACAAACTTTGAATCATCAACACTGTCCAAGGTTGATACACCAACTACCAAAACTAGTATAACTACCAAGCCGACAAACACCCCTAAACTAAGCATTAAAAAAGGACATGTGAATAAACATGTTCACCATTTTGGACCTCCACCTGGCTTTGGTCCTGTACCTTCAAGACTGCCAGATAGTTCCAAGGCTGATTTATTGCATTCTAATCCTGGAGTCACCTGTGTAAGTGAACATATGGTTCAGAGCAATGAACAACCCCAAATGGATGACTATAGTTGGTTGGATGGATACACACCATCAAATGATGGAGAGAGAAATGATTCACGTATAGCTCAGCCAAGCTATCCTCTTTTACCTACTAGTGACAATCTAATCAGTGTTGTAGTGAAATTTCCTTTTCCATGCAAGGAGGTTCCAAGTATGCCAATATGCCAAGATCAAAAATTACATGTGAAGCAATAGAAACTTCAATACAAGGCCCAACAATAGCAGCAACATCAAAGCCAAGTGTTTTTTCCTAAACAACAACAATAATAGTCTTTGTGGTCTGCGAGGTACTTTGGTTGAGATCCGTAGGTTCTATGAAGCCAATTCTAGGAATGAAATGGTATGTGCATTGATATGATGATAGTTCTTTCAGTTTGCCTTATCTACGTTTCTGTGTGAAAAGAATGGAATTTTCTAGGTGATTAATTATATTAGATTATATATCTTGCATCGTAGATTGTATATGCATGTACCTTAGATATCTTGCTTGGTAAAAGGGTATACCATAGATGCTTCGGGTGTTGGATAGGAGTTGAAGAGGTTTCCTTTTAACAATTGTTTGTGGTTTTAACAAGATACCATCAGGAAATTCTTGTTGGTTGAAGTTTGAGAATTCCATCTATGGTGGAGGCTGCTCCATTGGCCATTTGACCAACTTCTCATTTTTATTTTCTTTAAACATGAAGGAACTTCATAGATGATATTGGTGGCGGTTTGGGAGAGAACATCTTCTGAGATAACATCATGATTTTCACTTACTACCAAGACATGTTGTTAGGCTATTATGTTTTGTGCATGGTATACTTTCAAGCATTCATGTGAAGGCTCCTTCCTATATTAGACTAGATATTTTCTATTAAAATTTATTTTAAATGTTCCTCTACAGGGTGCAAAGCCTGACGAGGGTGGTGAAATTCATGGCCATAAATTCATTGGTGATATTGTTGTTTACAAGAAACTCAACTACTGATGTGGGGCTTATTATCCCTCCACATATCGATATTTATTCTGTTGAAGATCTAGCACAACTTATTTATGATTTTAAGGAAATTATAGAGTAATGACTTAAAGGAAGAATTTTCATTTTACTTTTTAAAGAATATGTACACATTGTTCTATTATGCGTTATTTTATTTTTATTCAGTTCTTACAATGGTCTAAGAATTTGGCATGCCTTGGGATATCCTAGAAGGAGATGGGTTGGGCATTCCAGTTGAAGATTAGAAGGATTTGTTCCTGAAATTTATATGTAGTTCTATCAACTAATCTGTGCAAAATGCATTTCATAATTTATGCTTAAATACTAGTAGGGCCATTTTTCTGACATGAAATGCATAGGCACAACTTTCATCTAAATTGTAGACTATAATTTGATGTGCATGTTTTAGATGTCTGGAATTTGGAGGCTTCTTTGAGTATTATATTTCTTCCCAATCCCTCTTTTCTTGAACCACACACAATTTCCAATGTTTGTTAGCCTGAACAATGAAATGTACATCTCCTAAAAGGACCATCAACCAAAGTTGGTCAAAACCATATACCTTCCTCTAAACCAAACGTTGGGGGCCTTTGCATGTTGTAAGGTTTCATGTTCAAGATATGAGGTTTGCACTGATGGAAGGTGAGAAATATGTATCTGATTATTTTGATGGATTTTGCTACAGAATCCTAATCCAGGAGCTAGAATCAGCATAAATCTAGTCTCTGAAGTTGGAGATGGAGTGATAAAAAGTGGTGTAGTAAAGGTCCATGCAAATAATGTATTTATTTTAGGACATGATGGTGGTACTGGAGCATCTCGTTGGGTAGGAATAAAAAACATTGGGATGCCATGGGAAATTGGGCTAGCAGAGACTCATCAGAGATTGTTGGATAATGACTTGTGTGGTCGTAAAATTATACAAACATATGGTCAAATGAAAAAAGGAAGAGATGTTGTCATAGTTTCTCTCCTTGGTGCAGAAGAGTTTGATTTTAGTACATCACCCCTTATCAGTCTAGGTTGCATCATGATGCGCAAATGTCACAAAAGCACATGTCTGCTAGGTATTGCTACTCAGGATCCTATTTTAAGGGAAAAAATTGCAGGAGAACCAGAACATGTCATCAATTCTTCTTCATGCTTGCCGAAGAGGTTTGTGAACTTATGTTTGAGATGGGTTTCAAAATTGTAAAGGAGATGGTCAGCCATGTAGATATGCTAGATATGGATAAGGAGGTTATAAACAATAATGAGAAGCGTGAAAATGTCGATCTTTCTTTGATACTTTGGATTGCAGTGGAGATACACCCAAAAGTTTCTCAATATTGTGTTTAGGCCCAAGATTATGGTGATCTAGATATGGCCTTGGACGAATAGGTGATCACGATTTCAAGGGAAACTCTAGAGAAAGGTATACCTGCTTACATGGAGATTCCCATAATGAATGTTAATAGAGCTTTTAGTACAATGCCTAGTCATGAAGTTACAAAAGGATACAATATGACAGGTTTACCCACACACATGATTCTTGTAAAATAACAGGCAGTGTAGGTCAGATCCTTGGGGCATTCCTTTGTTCAAGTGTTACCCTAGAGTTGAAAGGGGACATAAGTGATTATGTTTGTAAGGGTTTATCAGGAGACAAGATAGTGGTTTACCCTCCTAGAAGAAGCTAGTTTGATCCTAAAGAAAACATTTTCATCGGGAATGTTGAGAAGGAATACAGAGAATGATGTCAAAGGAGAGATGAGGAATGTAGGGCTACCTGTTCTAAACAATTGTAGGAAGATGAGGAGAGATTCAAGAAGAAAATTTTTTAGAAAGAAAAGGACTTCATAGTGCTGGTTTATGATATGAGAAATACAGAATTTGTTGTTTTGCAATTGAGTGGTAAAATTGAGGTGATATATGCATAATTAAAGGCACCATATATAGATTGGAAATTGGAAAAATATGAGTTTTCATCACAGATTGTAGCAGCAAGATAGGGGATTGAGGAGATCAATAAGAGCAGTCAAAGGGCAGAGTAAGCATGGAATGCTGACAAAGAGAAGATTTTATCTTCATTTTCTCCTTATGAGAAACAAATTGAGGAGATGGAAATGGAAAATGGAAGTCTCTTAGTTCAATCTAGAGCAGAAAAGATTGAATTGGAATCCAGATTGAATATGGAAAGGAAACATGAATTACTTGAAGAGAAACAATTGTGGATTTCTGAAAAGGGAAATTTGGACAACAATGTTGCAGAGTTGCAAACAAAACCTGATTTGATGGTCAGTGAGAAGGGATTACTAAACCAGAAAAATAGAGAGTTGAGCACTGAAGCGGAGTGCTTAAGGGCCCAGTTGAATTTACATAATGCTAGACTGACTCAGTTAGAAAATGGGATGGAGAAAAATGAAAGTGTTCAACGTCATTGGATGAGGGAAAAGATTGACTTGCAATTCAAATTGAACGAAGTCAAGGAAAACATTCATTATTTTCTTTCAAAAATCAAAGAAGGGAGGCATTTGAGAGATGAGGAAAAGAGATATTTTGCGGAGATGCAAGAACATTTTGAGTTCATGTCTCACGAAATTGAATTCATGACCAAAAATATTATAGAGCTACACCCTAAAGTGAAGTTATTGAAGACTCGGGAGAATCAGTATAATGTGACACTAATTTGTATGGAAGAAAAAAGTTTGGCTCCCAACAACGATGAGAGATTACAATCTTTTCCTACAAAAGTTGCAACAAGGGAAATTGATATTAACAACTTTTGGTAATAGATCCATGAAAGAGCCAAACAATGATTAACTTTAATTGATCAATACAAGAAAACAAAAATCTCTTCAATGAGAGGAGATGGATGGCATAGGGTGTTTTCTACAAACATAAAAGCATAGAGTTGAAGTTGAAGAGTTGAAGACTAATATTCATTCTCTTGACAACGTTCTTGCATTTGAAAAATGCAAACCTTTGGAAGTGATGTCAGTTGTGCTAGAAAATGGGGAACCAAATAATTGGGAAGAAGGTACTAATGGAAAAAATGGTGTGCTAGAAAATGGAAAGCATGTAAATCAAACAATTATCAGAGTGCTTCAAATGAAAAGACCACCAAAGTTAGTGGCTGAAATGTCAATGCCACCAAAACTTCTACCTATAAAACAAACAACAAAGAAAGTTCCTAGAAAGCAACCTCAGACTATTATGGCTACAAAATTAGGGTTGTTGTTTACCATTCTTCGTAATTTGTACTCATAGTCGGTATCCTTGTGATCAATATTAAAGTTCAGGCTCCAGAGCATAACTGGATGTACATTATGTTTTCTTAGCAAAACTAGATTATAGAATGAAAACTTGTTTTCTTAGCAATGGGATTTCTTGGACTAGAACAGGTAAGCTATATTTTTCTAAGAATCAAAGTTGTTGCTAACGTGATATAAAAATTTAAATTTTTATTGATAAGAACAATGTAACCAGGAGAACTAGAACATGTCATTAATTCTTCTTCATGCTTGCCAAAGAGGTTTGAGAACTTATGTTTGAGATGGGTTTCAAAATTGTAAAGGAGATGGTCGACCATGCATATATGATAGATATGGATAAAGAGGTTATAGACAATAATGAGAAGCTTGAAAATATCAATATTTCTTTGCTACTTTGGCCTGCAGTGGAGATTCGCCCAGAAGTTGCTCAATATTGTGTTAAGGCCCAAGATTATGGTCTAGATATGGCCTTGGACCAAGAGCTGATCACAATTTCAAAGGAAACTCTAGAGAAAGGTATACCTGCTTACATGGAGATGCCCATAAGGAATGTCAATAGAGCTTTTGGTATGATGCCTATCCATGAAGTTACAAAAAGATACAATATGATAGGTTTACCCACAGACATGATTCTTGTAAAATAACGGGCAGTGCAGGTCAAATTCTTCGGGCATTCCTTTGTTCAGGTGTTACCCTAGAGTTGGAAGGGGACATAAGTGATTATGTTTGTAATGGTTTATCAAGAGACAAGATAGTGGTTTACCCTCCTATAAGAAGCCATGTTGATCCTAAAGAAAACATTATCATTGGGAATGTTGAGAAGGAATACAGAGAACAATGTCAAAGGAGAGATGATCAAGAATGTAGGGCTACCTATTCTAAACAATTGTAGGAACCTGAGGAGAGATTCAAGAAGTGATTTTTTTAGTTATAAAAGGACTTCACAATGTTGGTTTATGATATGATAAATCCAAAATCTGTTGTTTTGCAATTGAGTGGTAAAATTGAGGTGATATATGCAGAATTAGAGGCAACATATATAGGTTGGAAATTGGAAAAAGATGATCTTTCATCACAAATTGTAGCAACAAGACAGGGGACTGAGGAGATCAGTAAGAGTAGTCAAAGGGAAGAGTAAGCATAGAACATTGACAAGGAGAAGATTTTATCTTCATTGGCTGCCAATGAGAAACAAATTGAGGAGATGGCAATGGAAAATGAAAGGCTCTTAGTTCAATCTAGAGTAGAAAAGATTGAATTGGAATCGAGATTGAATACGTCAAGGACATAAGAATTACTTGAAGTGAAACAATTGTGGATTTTTGAAAATGGAAATTTGGAAAGCAAGGTTGTAGAGTTGCAAACGAAACCTTATTTGATGGTCAGTGAAAAGGGATTACTGAACCAGAAAAAATAGAGGTTTAAGCATTGAAGCGAAGTGCTTAAGGGCCTAGTTGAATTTACATAATGCTAGATTGCCCCAATTAGAAAATGGGATGGAGAAAAATGAGAGTGTTCAAGGTCATTGTATGAGGTAAAATATTGACTTGCAATTTGAATTGAATGAAGCCAAGGAAATCATTTAGTATTTTCTTAGAAAAATTGAAGAAGAGAGGCATTTGAGAGATGAGGAAAAGAGATATTTTTCAGAGTTGCAAGAACATTTTGAGTTCATGTCTGGTGAAATGGAATTCATGATCAAAAATATTATAGAGCTACGCACTGAAGTGAAGTTATTGAAGACCCGAGAGAATCAATATAATGCTACACTGATTTGTATGGAAGAAAAAAGGCTGGCTCCCACCAACGATGAGAGATTACAATATTTTCCTACAAAAGTTGCAACAAGGGAAATTGATATTAACAACTTTTAGCAACAGGTGCATGAAAGAGCCAAACAACGATTAAATTTAATTGATCAATACAGGGAAACAAAAATTTCTCTTCAATGAGAGGAGATGGATGGCACGAGGCATTTGTTACAAACACAAAAGCAGAGAGTTGAAGTTGAAGAGTTGAATACTGCTTTACATTCTCTTGACAAAGTTCTTGCATTCGAGAAATTCAAACCATTGGATGTGATGCCAGTTGTGCTAGAAAATGGGGAACCAAATAATTGGGAAGAAGGTACTAATGGAAAAAATGGTGTGCTAGAAAATGGAAACCTTGTAAATCAAACAACTATCAGAGTGCTTCAAATGACAAGACCACCAAAGTTAGTGGCTGAAATGTCAATGCCACCAAAAATTCTACCCGTAAAAAAAACAACAAAGTAAGTTTTTGAGAGATTGAATTCAGATAATCCACAGTGTTCATCTTTTCATTTGTCAACGTTTCGAGCCTATACCAAGACTCGTCATCAGGACTGATTTACAGAGAAGAGAAAAGTGTGTGATAAATATGGTGTAGGTGGGTCGTTAAGCTGTTAAGCTGACCAATTGATTATTTAATAATATTTTAATCTTATTTTGATTAATTCCTGTAATATTATCATTTTATATTTATTGAATTTATTACTATCTATGCGCTATTATTAATTTTATTACACACTTTTCTCTTCCTGTAAATCAGTCTTGATGATGAGTCTTGGTCTAGGCTCGAAACGTCGACAAATGAAAAGATGAACACTGTGGATTATCCGAATTCAATCTCTCAGAAACCACTCCACAGAAATCTACAATCCAACAAAGAAAGTTCCTGGAAAGCAACCCCATACTATTATGGCTACAAAATTAGGGTGGTTGTTTACCATTCTTTATAATTTGTACTCATAGTCGGTATTTGTGTGATCAAGATTAAAGTTTAGGCTCTAGAGCATAACTGGATACACACTATGCTTTCTTAGCAAAACTGGATTATAGAATCAAAACTTGTTTTCTTAGTAATGGGATTTCTTGGACTAAAACAACTAACCTGTATTTTTCTAAGCATCAAATTTTCTGCTAAGGTGATATAACACTTTAATTTTTTATTGATAAGCATAATGTAACGATTCAGGTCCAATCTGAATTTAGTTGACAACATTCATTGTTGGACTATGTTTTCTTCTTTCGAAAATTAAGTAATTCAGTGATATTGCAGCCTTCCCAATCCATAACATTGAATACACATATTTTCAACATTTATATTTTGTGTCTAAAAGATACTAGACATACACACCATATTTTCTAGAATTTCTCCATTTACCTCCTCACTCTAATTTTAGGTTTTTATTTGGTTTGACAAATTATTGCAGAGAAGCTTGATATGGAAAGGGATAACAGGTCAAATTTCAAAGCCAACTTTGGTGATTTTGCAACAAGTGTTGATGGTGTTTTTGTTGTTGGTGATTGTAGATGTGGATAATCACTAGTTGTTTGGGCCATTGCTGAAGCAAGACCAACAGCTGCCTAGATAAATAAATTTGTGATGAAGGAATACCAGTTGATCAAAACTTGTAAGATAGAGTGGAGGACAAGGATAAACACCCAATGTTCACTTTCAAAACATAAGTGCCCCCTAGGAAACTTGTTGTAGAAAGTCATAATCCCAAGAAAAATGGCAACAACATGCCAAACAGGCCACTCACATGCCTTGTTATTGAAGTTGTGAAAGGAATCAAAGGTTGAGTTCTCTGCTTCGAGTGTCTCACATTGCTATTCATTAATACTAACAAGGAGGATATTTTGGAAGCATTAATTGCCTGGTCCAAGGCCTTTGTGATGGAAAAAGGGTCTATACGAGACATTTCAGTCCCAATGGACATTTCATCATTTGCATTTATATCCCATTTTCTGCCTATGTACACTGGCTATGATGTTGATGTTTGAAATCCATAATTATTCCCTTGGAGGAGTGCAAATGCGGTTTCCTAGTCCTTTTTCTTGACATGGCACCTGAATTTTCTCTTAGGATTCTACATGGTGATAGATGTTTAGTGGTGCAGAAGGAGAAATGAATCTTTGAGTGTATGGAGGTAGTTGACAGGAGAAATTTAGAAAAAATATTTAAACAATGGATAACTTCTTTGTTTGAATGACAGATCCAAGAAGGACTCAAGATGTGCATGAACATAACTCCTGGTCCTACAACCATTGTACAGGTTTGGTTTTCTTTTCTGTTTTTTTATCTGTTCTTTTCTAGTATACTATTTGATTTTTTTTTTTAGTAACTTTCTTGGAAAAAAATATAGGGATGTCGAGGAGCACATTGCAATATTGTTGTCTTTGGGTTCTTGGATTGAAAAATCAACAGATGGCTTTGTACAAGATGTTGCTTCTTTCTTTGCTATGGGACTTAAAGAGAAGGAAAATTTGCAAAGAGCACACCTTCGTAGTTTGAAATTAGCATGCTAGAACTCAAAGATTTTGATATGGGTAAATATTGTGGTCTAGCTCTAATGGTTCAAAAGTTTCAAGTTATAAATGATCTTATAGCTTTAAATATTTTGTTTTAAATGAAATATGCCCATCTTGAAATTTCTTTTGAAGATGGTATTAATTGAATTAATTGCTTTGTATTTTTCAACCAGATGATACCTTTGGTGGAGCCATTGATACAACTTGCTAAAAGTGGTGCTTCTAAGCCTGCACAAAGACTAGAGGGAATGTATGCTCTACTTCTTGTAGCAAATATTGCGACTGTGGATACGAAATCTAGTTAGTGACATATTGCTCGTACAAGGCATTTCCTTTCTATCCATAAAATGGAGAGACCGATAGTCACTAATGCTCACAGGATCGTTGGATGTAAATTAACTATACGAAAGATTAAAAATAATAGAAAGATGTCAATATTTGAATTTTTTTCTTATCTCAATGTGACAATGGTTTTTGTACTAAGGAGATCTATCTGGTTTGTCACTACTATGTGAAGTCACAAGTAGACTCTAATGTCTCAAGGGTTACAATCATTGTTGAATTTTACTTAGCAGCTGGTGCCTATGCTTGGAAGTGATCCTAACATACCCTTTTTTAAGAGTCTACTATATCATATCTCTATTACCTTCCTTTGTATAAATTATTTTTATCCCTTATGGACTCATATGTTGTGCATCTTATCAGTATGTGTGTATCTTATAAATGTAAAATATATGAGTCATTCTCCATTCTCCAACCCTATATTGATTGTTCCTATTTTCACCTTTGATGCAAACAAGCATTGATCCCATGTGATCATCAACTTTCTTCTCCATGATAGTGTTGTTATAGGATGTATGATGCATTCATGCATCCTTATGTATGTTTGCTTGCATACATGAGAGAGAGAGAGAGAGAGAGAGAGAGAGAGAGAGATGTGAACATTGGTATTTGTTGCTTTTAGGAGTTGCATGACTATTGAGATTCCATGTCTACGTTGGGAGTGGAGGAGAGAGGTATCTACCAGAGTGTTATATCAATATTTTTCTATTATTTTTGTACCATATTTGTTTCGAGGTTATGCTTACCCTTGTGGAAATGGAAAAGATTAGATGTTTGAAGTTTGTAGTAGTTCAGGGTATTCCTCTAATCAATTTTATTTGCAAATGAATTTTTGTCTTTATAAATTTGAAGTCATTCATTGTAGTTGTCCTGATTAATAGATTATTGACTACATATTTTGCCTATGAATTTTGATATTATAGGTATAGAGATGATTCTTAGCATTGAGGTGGTGAAAACTGAAATTTCCACCAAAATGTACAACTTTCAAATACGCCACTTTGATCATTGCAACAAGTTCCACTTTAAACTCTATTTGTATTTATATAATTTTTCAATATATTAATAATAAGAAATTGTTATACAATTTTTAAAATAATATTTTTATTAAAATTATCTATGTAGAACCAATTGCTTTTCAAGTTACTTATATTTTTATTTAATTAATTAAATTTCTTACTTCATATTTTATTCTTCTAAGATATTATATTAATTGTTTTTATCTTTTTATTAAACTTATTATAACAAGATCCAAGTGGTGGCAATGTGAAAAAAAGAAAAATCAGTGACATTGCCACCACGTGGCTCTTGTTTATTATATGTTGTCTTTTTCTTTCCATTTGTTTTCACAAGTTATCAATAGTTTGAGATTTTTAGCATGTAACTTAGTTGGCATGATTGTGCCTAAGATTTTCTTGAAGGTTGAATACTAAGTTCCTAAGGTGTTCTTTCTATGGCGACGTTTTATTTGATTTGTTTATATAGGTAATCTAGCCACATGGTGACCACTATTGACTAATTGAAGAAAAATTGTTCATGTTTCTTTCTTTTCTAGGGAAAAATAACATTGACATTGCTGATGTTGAGGTATATGTCGTATAAATATTTTATAGTATAATTTAGTTTATATTATAGTGTTCATCCTCTTTCATGTCTTATACTCCACATTGTTTCTTCTTTCATTTCCAGAAGAGGAACTCACTATTGATGGTAAGAATCGGGAATTGAAGAAAGAGGAGAACAATAACACTGGAGCGACAAATGTAGAAAGAGAGAGAGAAGAGAACCGGTCTAGTGATACTCTTAAAACCAATATCCTACATGAGACACACACATATAGACTGATGAGAAATTATTTAGAGCTAGTGAACTCACTTGAAATGCCATGGAAACACAATGATAATATTTTGAAGTGATGATACAATATTTCATGTGTAAATTGTATTCCAACCAATATTAAGTTGGAAACTCATACTGTAATACTTGACATTTCATATAATATAATTTATGTGGTTGAAATTATTTATAGTCGTATTTGATATTATTTAGTATTGTAATTAACATCTGTAGCTTTGCGTTTTCATATTAGATGAACGTGCACATTGTATGGCATTCTTTTAAATTTAGTTGCAAAATTATACTAATTAATTTATGCTGATTAATAATGAACACATAAAATCAATCTAAAACTACTAGATTAGTATTTTATATTGATTAATAATGAACACAAATAAAATGAGTATATGACTAAATTAGTCGTTTATAATTATTATTAATGAAAGTAAATGAAATGAATATAAATTACTAAATCAGACATTTATATAATGAATATGAAACTACCAAAAAAAGATAAATGACTACTATAAATGATATATTTGTGATTATAAATGACAACAAAATTTTGCATACATACGATTATTAGTAGCTAATTTACAGTATCTTATAACATGACCAAAATTTAGTCATATTTCTTTGGTCATTAATTGGTTTCAAACAATGACTAAAATTTGCATATATATGATTGTTAGTAGCTAATTTACAGTATCTTATAACATGACCAACATTTTGGTCATATTTCTTTGGTTATTAATTGGTTTTCTTGGGTGATCATGTACTAGTATATTTTGTTGTGTATTGGTCATTAATTGTGATAATTGATGATTAAATTAATGATGAAATTTATCACTAAATATATTACTAGACGATAAAATTGAGACAACCAATTAATGACTAAGCTAAATATGACTAAAAGTTGGTCACGTTATAAGATACTGTAAATTAGCCACTATTGGTCACCGATTGAAAAATGGTCATTTATATGCAATTTTAGTTGTTTTTTTAGTTTTTAATAGCCATTTTGTACTAGTGTGTTTTGTTTGAGCTAGATTGCTAGATTGATTCGAAGCTAACTAGGGTGGATATTGTAATGATAGAGCACATGGCCTAGTGTTCCGTGAACCGAACTGTGGATCACGGTAAAGCCACTAGCCTAGTGACCCCTGAGCCAAACTGTGGGTTGTAGTAAATCTAGGATTGGGTTATCTTGGTGGCCTAAGAATCCTTGTCGGTGAACGGTAGGATATACGGTAAAAAGAAGATGTGGTTTTCTCTCTGTTGGGCCCAATAATTCTAGGTTGGGGATATGTGGTAAATCATGGAGAGTGGGTCTTGATTTAGGGCCCAGTGATACGGGTTTGGATTGTGGTAAAGCCCGAGAGACTAGGAGATAGGAAAATTCCTCATAGTGTAAGTTTGAGAAATTCGGTGGCATCCATGCTTGTTTGGCCTAGTGATCAGGTGGAGATCATAGTAAAACCTATTATGATGTGTTCATTATGTTGGCCTAGTGATCTGGGATGGATTATGGTAAAGACTGGTTTATATTGATGATAGTGAGGTGGTTTAACATCGGTATGCCCCAGTTGAGTTCTTTTGGTTTGAGTATCACATTCATTCGTGGAATATGGTATGCCAATGAATGGATGAACAAAGATTTTTCCCACCATTCTATCGTCAAGCGGAATGTAGAAGTCCCATCCTGGGCTTAGATTTTGCATCATTAATGAAAGGTTATTTCTCCTTGTATTTCTATGAGCATTTTGATGGATTATATGTGGTCTATATCGTTGTAATTTCATGAGTATTTATGTTCTTATTATGTTGGTTATATGTGTGTTTTATGACAACAACTATGTATGGATCTCAACATGTTTTTTCTTGTAAATAGATGGATAATGTATCTAAGGCCTAATTGATGGTAATGCAAAAAATTGAATGAGAGAACAATGGTTCTTAGTGATTCTCAGATAAGTACAAGATCCCTATGTTAATTCTGTTGATTACACATGTATATTACATGCTTGCGATATGTTTGACGAAATGCATGTCATGGCTAGTAGGGGTCTAATGAAGGTCTTGTTTAACTTATATTTCTTGCATCATTGTTTCCCTATACGTTTACTGATATTAAGCTATCACTCCATTCTGGGCAGTGACCTGGGCTCTGGGCCTAAAAAAGTGGCTTAAATCCCAATGTCGCTAGCACATAACTCACAATTTGGGTCTCTAGACACTAGCACATAAGCCTATGAGAGTGAATTTGGGCATATGTATGTTGTCATGCCTATAGTATAAGAGTGACTAAGGCCTACGATGGTCAAAACTTCAGTAGGACCGAAGGACAAGTTGTCTAAAGTGTTGGATTGGTTCTTGTGGGTCCTAAAGCTGATGTGAGTCAACTACTAGAGGGATACATGGAGAACTTTCATTTTTTAGATGACAAATTGATGAGGGACAATGAAAAACCAAACAATAACAAAAATTTGAATAGTAAAGAGGAAGAGTCTTTAGAATTAGATAATGAGGAGGAAGAGAATGAAGACATGGCTAAGGACCAATTGAGAACATGACAACATGTCATTACCAACCTAGAAAAGGAAAACAAGTCATAGTAAGTAACAAAAGGAACATCTTTCTTTTACATAATGAATGAAATTAATGGACATAATTTCCACTTACCTCAAGAAGATTGCACAGATCACTCACCATAATACTCCACAACCACCATAAGTCTATGATGTGATCTACACCATCAACCTATGATTTCATTATCTTAATTAAAATATTTCACCCCCAATGAACTATTCATTCAAACTTGTACCTAGTAGACTATATGAAATCTGAGCAAGAACAATGGGAGGTTCATTGAATCACATAAAGCCCATAAATTCCCTCTTTCTATAATATTGTGACAATATTTCAGAAAATTTTCAGGTCACGGGATGGATTAGGTATGTTGAGAGATTATAGGGGTATGATGATGTTATTTCCCTTGAATTTGCACTCAATTTCCAACATGCTAGGTCTATGGTAGTGGGAATAGTGGTTCAGGAAGATGAAGAAACCAGAGAAACAATGTCTAGGCTACAACAAGTCGGAGAATGATGGAATTTTAGGAAAAATACGAAGCCATAATTGAGGGTTTGGTGAAGAACTAGAGTGGATTGGACAAAAGGTATCTACCAACACCCTAGATGTAGCTCTCATCGTGTAGAGATAATTTTCACATCAGGGGTGTCATGGGGTCATCTATTAGCACCACTTGAGGCTGCTAGATCACTTGAGGATTTAACAACTAGTCAACATACCCTTCTTCCTCTGGAATACACTCCAATAGATGGCCACCAACATTTAAAACTCTAGTTGGCTAAAGGATTCCCTTTCACATCATGGCTCGATCAAATTACTTATGGAACATGCACTACAAAGAGAATGTTTCATCTGGAATGATGTAGTGAAAGCACCGAGGTTGGAAGTTGAAGCATCACTAGTAGAAGCAACAATTTTTGTAACTCCACTAGAAGTTGCAATTGCTACAACTCCACCAAAATATGTAGCTACTACAATCCCTAAGGAGGTAGTTGTTGCAACTCACAAAGAAGGAGAAGTTTTTGAGTTAAAACCATAGGAAGAAGAATCCATGGGAGGTCATGATAGTGATGTAGAGATCACTAGAAGCCAACCTCCAACAAGGAGACTAAGGAGAATTAACAAGAGAGACCTACAGTTACGATTATATCAAAAAAAAAGATTATAAGGTAAAAAAAATGACAAGAAGAATGACAAGAGGACAAAGAAGAAGAGATACCTCCTACAACACAAATAGATTTAGAAGAGGTGCATGTTGCAGCATGGCTTGAAGAAAAAATTCTTGTCCCAAAAAAGATTAAAGAAGAAGTGTTTATGGTAACACAGATTGAGAAAGAAGTAACCCTTGCAAAAATAAAAGAACCTGTAGGCGAAATTAAAGAAGAAAAATATTGTATTGAACCACAAAAAGTAGCAGGGATGGAGGAAGGAGAAAGTGAAGCCTCTACTACAAGACAAGAACCAATATATGAAAAATGTAGGGATATTTTTCTAAAAAATAAGAGGGAGGAAGGGTTACAAAACTAAGTGTGGAAGAAAAAATACAAGAAGAAATAAAAACTCCCTAGACCACTAATATTTTTTATAGCCTGAGGAAGATCTACATGGCCAGAAAGAAGAATAAGCCTATAGATAATCTATACTTCACTTCTTTACATTCATTTATTTTCTGGAACAATAAAATATTGGAGAAGAAAAACAAGGACTTGTAGAAAAAAATTAGAATTTTAGATGCCAAACTAAGAGGAAATAAATCCTCTAAGGGTTTAGGTTTCCTTTCTTAGGAACTAGAGTTCCTTGACATGAGGGACATGGAAGAACCCATTTCTAAGGAAGAGGTAATGGTTTAGAAAGACTCACATCAAATCCCTACCCAAGAAAAGGTTTTCCAAACAGAAAATTACAGACTTTAATTGATAAAAGTAGCCACTCATAAAAAGCCTAATTTAATGGAGGATATGGTTGTTCACATAGACCTTCTAGATGTGTGGGTAAAATCCAAGACATATGGAAGGAGATGATGGAAACTTATGGAGAAGGTGTTTCCCATCAAGGAACATTACCAAGATGTTAAAATCCTCAAGGAGAAGTGGGCATAGCACTTAGAGGCCCATAGTGCCATACATGATCACTAGGGGAAGGAGATGAAAGAGGAAGTAGAGAAAAATTTCAAGCTCTAAAGATAAGTGGATAAGTTGGAGATTGAAAATATTCATATTGGATTTTTGGTGGAATATGTAATCAGTTGCATCGCAACCTCCCTTATCTATAACATGTATCTACAGGAAAAATATCTCATGTTTCAAAGAAAGGCCGTAATGACCAGTAAATCATATGATATTACTTCTCTGAGCACCTTCATATAGGCCTATTATGCAAGAACAAATGAGGATAGGAACTTGTTGTGTGAACTATACTAGCATAACATTTTTTTATACCATGATCTAGCTTGGAATACCAACCACTTTGTGGGAGATATCTAGCTAAGAGCCTTTGTGTCTTACTTAAATAACCATGATGACTAGGAAATTACACACAAGGTAGTAGAAAATAAATTTAGTTCTAATCTATGGATTAGGGGAGAATATTACAAGCCCAAGGACATCCTCATCACACATGACAGTTGGGTGAACTCCTAACAACATGCAGATTTCATGGCCCATAATATACAAGAAGCCATTGAGCACTACATAACACAAATATAAGTATTGGAAAAAACAACTATAGAAGGTTGCGCTCAACAGTGGAAGATGGCAACAAAGGACATACATTTGAAGGACCCATTCAACCCTAATAATTGTGACATTCCTTTTGGGTAAATCCCCCTCTTATAAACTATTGTAATAATTCTATGAATAAAATATAAAAGGCTAAGGTACACAAATTTTAGAGCTTGGGGAGGAAGTTGGAAGATTGAGAAAGTGGTTAATGATATCAGTCATGGAATGACTAGTGTGATTTTAATGGTTTCTTATATAAATAAATTGGTTGGAAAAACAAGGACAACCCATACTCTATTTGGGAAAAAACCACAAGAAAAGGGAAAAATAAATTAATTAGATGGAATGGGTTGCACTAGTAGGACAATGTTCCCACAACCTTCAATGGCCGCACAACATGATGGGAAGGTAAAGGGATCAAAAGGAGGCACATAAGAGAGGGAAGAAAGGGGGGTGATTCGACAATAGTCGAGAGAGTCTAGTGCAAAGAGCAGAGAAGACAGAGGCATCCCTCAGCACAAAAGAGAGGGAGGAAATCCCTTGGAATAACATGCAAGAGAAAGAGAGGGAAAGCAACACTTTTAAGGAAAATAATCTCTTAAGGAGAAGAATAGAGTGTCTATGTTGGCTTAAGGGAGCCTGCCACAAGTTCAGAGTTGTTCGTGCCAACCACCAAAACCCTCAAGTGTTGGCCCTTTCGAAAAAAAACTATGTAGCACGGGTTTTAGTCTCACCTGAAGCAGTATTGGGGGATGTAGGAACCAAGTTTCGACATCTAGAGAGTGGTGTGATGTCTTTCAGTGCCTTAGGTCTGCTTACGTGCAGATTTATGCTTCCGATGGAGTTAGAACTCCTAATTCATCCCTAGATACCTTCAATTCTTTGCGCGACCAGCTAATTGTGTTAATTAGGCCCTAACATGATATGTTTGCTACTCTCGCGCAACTGAATAGTTCTTCTAGGGCTTCTGAGATCTAGATTTGTCATCGTGTAGACCTACCTTCCTTATTAGAAACTAACCCAACATAGATTTAGAACTTCACGAATATCATTCAATCACCTTGTTAAGCATAAAGATGTTCAAATAACCAAATTTGCGTGGAGAAAACACATTGAATTACATAAATAGTAGTGAAAGTGACATAAAAATTAAATAGATAGATGCAAGTATTTCCAACCCAAAGTTAGTCTTAATTAATTATATTCTTTCCAGTACAGACTTCAACTACCCTATACACTCAGCTGCAGGGGTCCATGCACTCAATTATGGACTCTTCTAGGCCTCCACACACTCAGATGCAAAGCCTTTCCTTCGCTTACTGATAGGAACACAACTTCATTTTTATCAAACCCTTACAACATATACCATTGATGTGCACATCTACCACAAGACATCCAGGGTCTAGATACTTCAAGAATTTCACTCACCCCAACATTAAGTCAGACAATTGTCCAATGACATTAATGGTAGGGTGTCTTTCTTTCTCCTCCCAAGATGTTGGAAGCATTTCTCCTTGATTAACTTGTTATAGATGGGGACATCCTTGATAGCTTGTTGGAGTGGGATTTTAATGCACAAGTTTTTCAACTCACCCAGAAGTTTAATCTCTTCGAGGGTGTGTTGGCTAGGATGGATTAAACTCTAAGGAAAAGGAGGTGGATTGGCTTGAGGAACACTCTCTTCATTTTCCTCTTTAAGCTCCTCAAGTGGAGATGGAGGTTGATTATCTAGAAGAAATCTTCCAGACCTGAGGTTGATTTCTTGAATTTTCACATAATAGGCAGGGTTGGATGTCTCTCCACTATAGACCTGTTATTCTTATTTTTTGTTCAGGTTCGGATTTGTATGAGCATGCATCTGAGGTTGCTTAGGTGGAGCAGGGTGAAGGAGTTATGGTTGAGATGGAGGTGGAGGTAGTAAGGTTGGAGATTGGTCATATGGGGGCCTCCAACCCTATGACGGTGTATTCCACTAAGGTTGTGGGGAAAATATGGATGAAATGATTGATTGGTAGGTTGGGAATGGTATTGAGGTGCAAAAGACCAGGGAGAAGGTGTGGACCATGAAGGATGAGCAGGATGACACTAAGGGGGAATGGATGCATTCTGGTTAGGGTTGTAATATGAATATGACACCCCTTGCATGCCTTGATAGTATGGTTGAGGTCCTTGAGGCCTCCTCTGATTGATATATTAGAGTTGTTCAATCACACCTTCAGTTCCTTGATACAAAACTTTCAATCCAGGCAGAGAAGGGCACTTGTCTGTGGAGTGGTTCTCCTCACAGACTGAGAAGATCTCTATAAGATTCAATGGACATTCATTTCTAGGGTGCCTCTTGATGCATTTAGGGAAAGAGATAGCTAAGGATCTTTATGCTTCCTCCTACTTCCTCCTGATTCGCATGGTGTCCATTTTCTGAGCAATGGTATGCAACATTTCACTCTTAAAGTCTTCCAACATGTTCCCGATTTCAATTTGATGGATGTGTTGGAGGAGGGTGAACTAGCCAAAGCTTGACTAGCCCTACCCTTCTTTCTGGCTTCCATAGAATGATTTTATAAAATTGCCTTGATATCATCATAAGATAACTAGTGGATGTCCCCTCTTGACAGTATGTTTAGGGTTTCGAGGAGATCTTCCCTAGTCCCTTTAAGAAGGAATAACTTGAGTGATTTAGGGTCGAGGGTGCATCTGGCCATTTTGTAGCTAAGTTGGAACCTTTCCTCATAATTTTCCAAAGATTCATCATGTCCTAAGGTCATTCTAAATATTTCCTCTTTGGTGTGTTTGGACCTACAATAATCCCTATACTTGTTGTTGAAGGCTTGTTGCATTTAAGCCCAGGTAGTGATGTTGTCCCCAAGTAAACCCATGAACCAGCACAAGGCTGAATCCTTAAGGGTGGATGGGAACAACTTCAACTTCTAGTCGTTAGAGGTATAATCATAAGTTCTACAGATGACAACAAATGCAAACAGAAAGGTATCAAGTTCCTCTGAGGTTAAGCCATGGAAGTGAGGAAGAGAAGAGAGGCTTATGTTTTTAATCCTAATATCTCTATTAGTTTCTTTGATGGGACAATCACCCTCAATTATTTTTTCAGCTCCATTTCTATTTTCAAACCCGTTTCTATTTTCAGCCATGGTGTAGGTTGTTGGAATGGTTTCTTCTTCTTCTTCCCCAATAGGGTCTTCAAAGATCTCTGGTTGTTCACCTAATCGGTCCTCTACCTCATAGCCACCAAAGAAGAGAGAAGGTTGGTTGTTTGATGGTGTTGGGGTATTTGGAAAAAAAATTCCAGCTAAGTTGTCTCTACTCCTATGGGGCATGAAAGCTTTTTCTTTTCTTTTTTAGGGTTTTTTCTCAGAACTACTTGCAGAATGGAAAGAAAGCATAAATTCCAACTATTTTCTGAATGGAACTACTTGCAGAATGTAAAGAAAGTAGAAATTGAAACTATCTATTGAATGCAAAACAAAAGGAAAGCAAGAATTACATCTATTTTATGAATGTCAAATAGAAAGGAAAGTAGAAACCCCATCTACCTAGACACCTCACCGACAACGGTGCCAAAAAGTGATGAGCCCTAGTATTGCAGCAAGGATGTTGCAACTCCTAGGGTGGCCAACTTCACTTTATTAACCTGGGGTTTGTAAAAAATTGGAGGAGACAATGATTTATGCACAACAGATTTAACAATCTTCTCTTGTCACTTCTCAACTAGGGCGATAGACCACTAGGGTTTTTCACACCAGTCTTTTATTGACTAGAAGGAAGCTAACTACTGACAGTGAATGTAATGTTATCTTTAATGTAGAAAGTAAAGGCTTCCCTATGTTAAGGAAATGAAAGTGCTATGAAAATGACGTGAAATCACCTAGATAGGAATTAACACGCATTACATGCTAAAGAAGCCTAATTTAAGCTTTCATTATATCATCTAGTTATCTGGACTAAGTAGGCATGGAAATGATCCTAACATTACTAAGAATGATGTTTGCATGCATTAGCTAAATATTGTAGAAAAGAATCTTTCGATTTTCAATTTAGAAATGTGAATGTTAATCTAATCAAGTTGATATTTTGTAGGGGAGGAAGGTATGGGAAAACTAGTCAAAAATGGCATTGAGGGGTATGAAGGTCAAGTTGAAGGCCTAACCTAGGCTCTGATCATTATTTCTACACAAAATAGTCTAAAACAAGCTGCTACAGGTTTTCCTGTAGTTGCTACAGGATTTCCTGGTTTACTACAAGAAACTTAGGTGAAAGTTGTAGGAATTTAGGGAAGGTGAAAGGAAGTGCTCGGAAGTGTATGATGGTGGAATAAGGTATGGGGAAGGTGCACACTACCCAAGGATCAACCTAACTCTACAGGATGGTTGGATTTTCTCAAGGTGGCTATTCACGGTGGATACAAAACAGAAGTCTGAATTGGTGGTTGGTAAGGCTTGGCGAGAGGTGGAGAAGACTTAGATGAGGTTGGTGGAATGATTTCTCTCTGTAGATCAAAAACCCTTGCAACAACACGTTCATTTATTCAATTATGCACAACTTTATGTAAATGCTAAAAAGATGAGTTGAATTTGAGAAACTGGTTTATTGATGGCTAGTGGATCAAATATATGGAATGGAGTGATTTCTAATCTACAACAAACTTAAGAAACAAAAATGACAATTGCAAGTGCTTCTAAGAAATCATGAACAATCACCTACTCAAAAAGAAACCCTAATCTATGTAATAACCAAAAGATAACTATGTTTTTGGGATGTGGGAGTGGGACCCTCAAACCATGATCCCATGAGGGAGATGAGGATGAGCCCACTATCACAAGATTTTCTAAAGTCTTTTCTTTCACTACTATAACACTGATCTACTTCTCCAACTAATGGAAGAAAAACTAACCAATCATTCAAATAACTGCAAATTAAACAAAACATGAATAATTTCAGTAGCTAATCTACGATTCAAATCTAAGGATACATGTACAAAAAGAAGAGGAACTTCTACTGCTAGGGTTTGGCCCTAACCCAAGAGCTTTAATCCTCTGAGTCAATTCAGTGTTGGATCAAATAAAACCTTTTCATTATAACCAAAATGTCAAAAATAACATGAGAATAACAATCACAATAGCTTAAGCCCAAAATTGCCTCCTGGCTACAATAAAAAGTTCAATCCTAATGAGGCCTTATGCCTTCTTATTTATACAACTGAAGCTTCCAATCGCTTCCTTAAAATTAGGGAGGA
The DNA here is from genome assembly GCA_031772625.1 of Pinus tabuliformis. Lineage (NCBI taxonomy): Eukaryota > Viridiplantae > Streptophyta > Pinopsida > Pinales > Pinaceae > Pinus > Pinus tabuliformis. The sequence goes on along the minus strand of CM062819.1, from coordinate 1,434,611,444 downwards.
TTGGCTCCCAAACTCAAGATTAACTTTTATTCAACTATCACTCGCTTGGCTGCAAATGAACTCGGTGGGCTTGGCTGCTTGTAACTTCGAGCTCATGAGATCTGGTGAAGGAATCTTTGAGTGGTTGAGGAGTTAAGGAGGGATACCCAATCTCCTAAAATCCCTCTTTCTTGTCTACTTCGAGTTCCTACACTTAAATTAGCCAAAATCTACTCCAAATCTTGCAATTAATGCACATTAGGCCACATGAAATAACATCTCACCTTTACCGTTCTCACTAAGAAAAATATAATAAAATATGTAAATAAATGTGAGAAAATTTGATTTTAATAACTTGGAGAGTGGCATTAAGGCCTATATAATTAACCTATGGATGAGCCTCATCATGATGTTCCTCTGAAACCCAAACATACTGACTATTAGTCGACCAACTATCCTTCAATCCCAATTATCCCATCTAAAGTTCAGATGTTGGATCTAATTAAGGTCAGAGGTTAGCTTTCTTTGATGCACACCTTTCTCCAATAAGCCCACAGGTCAAATCCTTTACTTGCATACTCAAATCTAAATAAATCTTTAATTAGTCTCTTCAACGGTGCAGCATTCACTAAGGCCACTTAGACTATAAGTTGTCCTTCTTGGTCATGAACCTCTCTATTATACCCAATTTGAATCGACACCTCCTTTTACTTCTACAACAACCAGAGCCTGTTATCAGTTGAGCTCCAAATTGATTCTGCTCATGTTGATTACGCAATATTCAATCAAAGAAAAGTACTCTACATCGTCAACAAGTTGAAGTCAAATTAACTATAATAATCCAGGTTTCCTTTGGGCCCATGTTTTATTGAAATTGTCTTCTGAACATAATTATCTACTAGCAACAACTTTCATAACCCAACTATACAAATTATACATACTCATGATCTATCATTCAAAAATCCTTTATGTGGTTCATCAACTGATAGCTAATGGTGAGAATTTGACTATCCCGGGCTAAATTTTAAACCACTCCTCAACTCAAATTCACTCCAACCATAAAAGAAGATCATTAATCCCTGCAACCAAAAATTCACAAAACATAATACAAAGGAATTTACTAGTCTTGCTATTCGGCTAAGGATTTATTATACCAACACCTCCCCTTATGAGGGATTCCAATGGAACTAATTAGAATAAAAGGCTTGCACACAAATGCATCTATACACACAAAATAAGAGGCCACATTGTATTACCAAATGAGAAGTATTTAAAGAGGAACATTACAGAATCCTCTCACTTCTAATCTAACTCTATTTAAATTCATAAAGGACTATTTGTAGTGGGAAAAAATAACCCACTCACCAGGATCCTCATTCCCTATCCCCTTTTCAAGATTGCTTCTCTCAATGTTATTATAATTAGAAATATACCATTAGAATATTAATCATATTAGACACCTATCCCTGAAATCTAAAACTAATTGACAACTAGCTAAAACACTTGTTACCTTTACATAGGCCCATTTGAGGAAATTACCAACTCATCAGAATAACCTACAACTAATTGAAACTAGATAATATATATCAGTCCCAGATTCTTCCAGAATTATGATACATGTACAAATATTAAATTTCACTACTTATGATTTATATAATTTTACAATTAGAGGAAAACGATTCCTCGTGTAGAAATTTGATAGAAATTGCAACCACTCAAGATTTCAAATTGAAAAACAAGAGACACAATTCTACTCTACAATGTTTTGGAATGGAAATCACAATTTAGAGACAGATGCATATACATGCAACAAGAAAAACCACAAGTACACAATTATTTCTAGGGGAACCCAACTGGGAAAACCCCCTCAAGCCTTTTCGCATTAATAAGTTGAATAGAGAAACTATTACAATTGCTTTCTCTAGCGCTAAGCACAACCTACAAAGGTAAAATTATTCTTCTTACTGAATGAGGGCGTCTGGCCAACACTTAGCCACTTTATGCCTCCTCTAGCCTCTTATTTCCTTGTGCAATCTTGAGCTAATTCAAGCTTCTAAACAATAAGGACACCCCTATTTCCTTGTGTAATTCCCAAGGAATTGATCTCTTGACTGCATGCAACAATTATACACTCAACTAGTATACACTTGTTGTCACACTATCCTTTGTCTCCTCCACTCCAGCTAAGTAATTTGGATTCCATGCATGCATGAGCTATTTTTTGCTTATTGATAATTTAACTGAGAGATCTATGAGTTATACTATTGTCGCACTACTTAATTGACCTTCAACTAACCCTATTAATAGTTATACCAGTTAACTGAATACAACTTAAAATAACTGAACTAGATTGCTAAAATTTAGCAATCACACATGCATGATTGAACTCAAAACCCACTAACTCAAAATTACTGAGCTAACTAAGTGTCAAGAGACATGTCACACTAGTTAAATGCCTCGAAGTTGTTGTGTTGTTGTGGAAAATTGATTTACTCAATTAGACTAAGGTTAAAGTCAAATTGAGCCTTTCTTGCTACACTTTCTAACATCTTGTTAGAAAATTAAAGACCCCTTGAAATATAGAGAAAAATTTGTTTCCTAGATATGATTCTCTTGCATTAGACTCCCTAGGTGGAAAAACACAGCCTCTTGGATCAAAAACTTTATGTTGTTTTAAACTTTTTATTCTATTGTCCTACCACATTTCTTTTGTTGTGTTTCACTTGCCAAGATCCCAAACTCTATGTTGTAGATAAGAATCCACTCTTTGATATTGCTTCATTGATTCTTCTTCTATCATTTTTGACTGTCCAGGATTCCACACTTTAATTTTCATCTTCCCATAAATTTTTCCTATGTACATTTGTGTATTTAGCTAGATCACACCACTGCTTACCTCCTTCTCCCTATAATAATTTTTGTTAGGTGTTTTTTCCATCAACATCCTCATTTCTTCAATTTTATTGTCCAACCTATCTATTTGTTGGAACATAACGCTAACATTGCTCAGCTACAATATTAAAAACTTTATGGTTGTTATTCCCATTTCATCATCTCCACAGTTATACACACCTTTAAAGATATTTAAGTGAATTTAATTCTTTCTCCTTGGTTTCCTTATGACAGATTGGTTCTCATCTTCTTCACATTCCTTACAATAAATTCTTTTCTTATTAAATTCTTGTTGATTCCCATGTTTACCTATTGCAACCTTTTGATTTCCTTTCAAAAAAACTCAACGGTTCACATCCCTCTGCTGGAAATGAAATGTAATTTCATTGTTATGGGATAGACTGTTCCCATCTCTCCTTATCTCATCTTCTTCTTCCTACAACAACATCATTTCTATCTCTTTTAGTATAACTTCATGTTCTTCCTCTCTCGTGCCTACAAGCATGTAATTATTTTGAAAACAAAGATCCTTCCTCTTTTCCTTGGATGTGATAAGCACCCCTCCCTACTTGGCACTATTGAATGTTCCTTCTCTTTGATTGTAATCTCAGGTTCTCGCAAAAAATTTTCCAACAATTTTATTCTTCTTCAAATTTTAGAAGCATTTCATCTGAGTGCTTCTTTTTGTCTTCACATTCATGACCTAATATTTCATGGTTCTCTTCATGAACAAGTTCTTGTAATTGAACTCCTATAATAGTAATTAACCATTGTATATGATTTACATGTTATCCTCTGTTATGAGACAATAATGTGCCATCCCCTCTCATAATGAATTTATGATTTTCTATGCCTTGGGAAGGCATTTCTTCCTCTTTCTTATTTTCTTCCTTTTAGAACATTTGTTATTATGTACTCTCAACAACCTATTCTCCATACAAATTACCATAAAATTTTGATCCCCCAAACACTTAAACTTCTTCTAATCCCATGGATCTATTTTCTAGGCAATATTCTCCATTCCTAGGACTGTCCAATGAGTCCTCTAAAAATTTTAAATCCTCTTCATATTGTGACAGTAAAATATTTGAATGTTTCCATTTCTCTTCTTTGCATGTTCTTTCATAAATTTTCTACATGTATGCACTTTTCATTATAGCTTCCTTCTTATTCTCATTCTCCTTTGAGAAATATTTCCATGCTTTTGACATTTATGAGACAATGGTTCATCGTGCCTTCCCTCTGTAGTAGATTTCTATCTCTTTTTTTCAGCCACAACTCTTATGAAAAATTCCAAGGGTTGCACATTCTCTAAAAAATGTAATGCTAGATCATATGCTCCTTCTTCAATTCGTTGGTCACATATCTCAGCTACTTCTCAGCTATTTTCTTTAAGGAAATATTTACAGTCCCCTTATCCTTTATGACAACTTGTGATGGCTTCCCTGCTTCATAGTTTGTATATAAACAAAATTGATGAGTTGTAAAAGAGTGAGCCTCTTCGGTCTCCATTGAGGCTCCTAACACCTATTACATATTTGAAATTACCCCCTAGTCCATGATACCTTTAGCTAGTCCCATCTCTTTCCATTCATCATCCTCATTGGGAAAAATTACATCCACACACAAAGTGTTAGTTTAGAAAATGCAAGGCTTTTTAACCTCCTCTTCTATAAAAAAATCCCCTTGCTCATTCTGACTCTTCACATTGTCCATGAGACTTATCCATCAGTATCCCCTCCTCATCGTCATCATTTTCAAGGATTTTTCCTTGTCCTGGGCTGTAGAGTCAAGCATATTCTATCATCTATTTCTTCCTTGGATCTTCCACAAATACCTTCCCCTTATATTTAAGGAGTGTTCCTTCTTCGATTTCACAATAATGAATTGTCCCTTCCTTAGGCTTAGCTACTCTGAGTTCTTCCTCCTCAATCCACACTTTTATCAAATGCCTCATCCTTCTTTTCCAACCTTTCTAACTTTTAGGGATTTCTTCTTAAAATCCTGGTGCCTAATAGGTATTCTAACTTTTTTTATTAGATCCCACACCTTTCTTTGGACTTCTTCCCTCTCTTTTAGCAACTGCATTATGATGTTGAGTCTCTCCTTGAACTCAACCATATTCCTATCAAATTATTCTTAGCTTAAATTTTTCCTCATGCCATTTCTGTTATCATCCTTCTCTCCTCTATTGTGGCTCTTACTTCTCTTTTGTATGAGCTTCTCCATGCTCATAATGAGTTGCAACCTATCCCTATAACAAGCCTCACCTCCCTTGTTACCTAAACACCTCACCTTATCCTAACTATTGGTGTTTCTCTCATTCCCTCCACTAGAACCTATCGAGCACTCCCTACTCCACTCTAGTTGTTTCACCTTTCTCACTTCTTAAGGACTTCCTTTATCCCCTTCTCTATTTTCCAATCCCAAGTGGAATACTCCTTTTCTTAGGCAACCTATATGCTCCAAGGTTATCTTCCATAATTCTTTGCCTCTATCTAGGAAATATTCTCATTCACACCATCTATGGTTGTATGGGCCGCTACTTGCAAATTTTTCAGCTTCTTACTGATTAAATCAAAAGTTCAAACCAGGATTTACCTATCTAGTTCTACAATTCTAGTCTCCTCAATCTTGCTTATGGATGGTTCTCTCTGTCTTCTTCCAACCTTCTTCTCTATCTTGACTTCATGAGTAATTTTATTTAGTCTCTCTCAGTCTCTTCCTTGGTTTTGGTTCCTCTACTTTTCTACTCACGTTCTCGTTCTCCATTAAACTTCCATGTCCAAATAGGATTTCAAAGATCCCTATGTGCTATTTCTATTCCTCAAATAAATATTGTTCAAGCCTTGTTCTCTAGTGAGAGTTCACATTCTCTAATACCACAAATGACGTAGGCTCCTTTGGTGACCTGCTTTGATTTGCCCAAGATTCTTCTTTTGTATGTCAGTGGGTGAAACCAAAATCACAACACCAAGACCCTTCACATGAAATATCAATCCTTGTGGTAGAAACCATAGCCCTTGTATAAATATAACCACAGTTCCTAGTTTATATACGTTATGGGTCCCAGTAAAATGGGTCAGGGTCGGCCCCGACTTCTGAGTCAAAATTCATTCTTGTGATGTTCCTTCGAAACTCGACTATGAGGAATGGTGGTCAACCAACTATGCTTCAATCCAAATTATCCCGACTGAAGGTCGGAGGTCGACCTCCTTTGATGCACACATTTCTTTGATAAACCTGTAGGCCAACTCCTTTCCTACCTTACTCGACTTTGAATAAATCAATAATTGGTCTCTTCAATGGTGGAGGATCCACCCATGCCACTTAGACTACGAGTTTTCCTTATTGGCCATGAATCTCTCGATTATAACTAATTTGAATCAGTGCCTCCTTTTTCTTCTGCACCAACCAAAGTCTGCTACCACTTGAGCCCTAAATTTCTTCTCCTCATGCCAATTACACAATATTCAATCAAAGAAAGGTACCCCTCTCAATAGACAAGTCAAACTTAGATTAGCTATAATAATCTAGATTTCCTTTGGACACACGTTACTACTGAAATTGTCATCTGACCAGAATTATCTGCTAGAAACGACCTTCATAACTCGACAAATTAATTATACATACCCATGCTTTGTCATCCACAAATCCTTTATGTGGTTTGTGGATTGATAGCTAATGGTGAGAATTTCACTCTCCCGAACATAAATTTCAACCACTCAACTTAAATTCACTCCAAGCATAAAAGAAGATTGTTAATCCCTACAACTATAAATTCAAAAACAATGAACATAATACATAGGCATTTACCGGTCTTACTATTTGACTGAGGATTTATTATACCAACAACTCCCCTTACAAGGGATTCCAATGGAACTAAATGGACTTCACATAAATTCAACTATACACATAGAAGAAAAGTCCACATTCTATTTCCAAATGAAAACTATTTAAACAAGAACATTACAAAATCCTCGTACTTCTAATCTAACTCTGTTAAAATTCAGAAAGGACTATTTATAGTGGGAAACAATGACCCACTCACCAAGATCCTCATTCCCAGTCCCCTTTCCGAGAGTGCTTCTCTCTATATTATTAGAATACAAAATATCTCCATAGAATAATAATATGGGACACCTATCCCTAAAATCTAAAACTAACTAACGGTTAGCTAAAACTCTTGTTACCTTTACACAGGCGCATTTGGTAAAACTATCGGCTCATCAAAACAGCCTACAGCTAATAAAAAATGCCTAATACCCGTCAGTCCTAGATTCTTCCAGAATCAAGATACATGTGCACATATTAAATTTCACTAATTTTGATTTATATAATTTTACAATTGGAGGAAAAATGTTTCCCCTTCAGAAATTTCAGGACCCCCTGAAATCTGAAGCAAAATGTGTTTCTTAGGGATGATGGTCCTGCATCAGCGTGGCGGTGGGAATTCAATAAATTATAAACCATTTATTGTTAATGATTTATAGGTTACACAAATTTAATGTTGGATCTTGTAACTTGACCACAAGCTCAAAACACAATGGAAGTCATTGTGAGAGGGGTGACCCTGACAAATTAGATGAATGGAGTTGGTGAAAAAGTTTGGAGTTGAAGTAGCAAGAGCTTTGCCTAGAGCCTTTACAATTTTTTATGGTTATGCTCATGCATAAAGAGAAGCATTTAAAGTGGATAAGGAGAAAACTAAAGAGTAGGGTTTCTAGGCTCAATAGGGAAATAATGTAGAGAAAATAGGTCACAAACACACTAGCATAACACCTCTTGAACATGTTGAGTGACATATGAGGAGTAACAGGCTTTCACATGACATTCAACGATTATGATACATATGTAGTCGTGGGATATTGATAGAGTAATGCCAAGAATAAATGTAGCTAGGGAAAACTTAGATGTAGAGGTAAGGAAGACCTAGCAAGCACAATTATAAACTAGATAAGTGCTAGGTTTCACTAAAACAAATTGGTGTACTTGTTGTATGAGAATGGCATAGCAAAGGATAGGACTGCCAAAAATAGAGACTTGCAAATGCCATAGATATGGAAGAGAAACAATTATTTAGGTAGAGAATAACACTATTAAACTCACTAAACTTGTACTTCAAATTTAATAAGCATGAAATGCATATATTCACAAATATACATATAAATGTAATTTGTGTGATTCTTGGCTTTCATCATCCTATAGGTCTCTTGGAATTCTCATGATTTTTCATGTTCACTTGAGGTTTTTCATTTTCCTCTCAAGTGAATAACCCAAGTTTGCATAAACCAAGAGTATTATGTTCCCAAAAACTTAAAAAATGTAATATCATGTTGTATCTCTTATTTGCATATTAAAATCATTAACCTACATCTTTGATAGCATGTTTTCACATTAATAACCATGAGTTGGAGGCATTAAAAATTAATAAAAACAATGAAGAACAAAGTTATATGATCAAAGTTTACATCGACCATATAGATTTATAAATTTTACTAAATATTATATTAAATTTAGAAAAAAATTGTTGAAAAAATAAATTATCATGTTTGATCAAAATGATTAGATATACACTAAAACTTAATCTCAAAACAAAAAGAATCTAATGAACTTTATTGTAAAACCAAAAAATCATTTGCAATAACCATGGGGCATCCACTTAGTTAAAATATGCCATAGCATGTGCATTCATGGGATATTAAAAAATTCCTCTAATTTCATTAGATATTGATAAATGCCTCCCAAAATACAAATCCCCTCCTAATACAACTTTCCAAGAAAAATAAAACCATATTTTTACTAAATATCTCTTATTTTTACCATACCCAATACCTATAAACCCTCCTGTACCACTCATTCTATGCCTCCATACCTACAATATGTTTACGTTATTTTTTACATTTTAAAACCCCCCTTTATGAATGGACATTTGTCAACAAGTTGAAGGCCTCGTGGAAATAACAACTATAACTTATGGAAAACACCATGGCATGAAATAATAATCTACAAAATAACTTATGATATTTTTTACAATTTTAAGAGTTTACAATTTAACTTATGGATATTTTTACGAAGTTGTCTTTAGTGCGACTTTTTGGACTTTCTGGTGTCGGAATACGGTGGAAAATTTTGAGGTGAAATCTTGATTTGTGTTATTTAAAATAGTTTTTTGACTGTATATATTGATTCAGCACCCTGGAAAACCCCTAGGGCACTTCTATTCCACAAGATTACCCATCAAGCTTGTGATTTCAATAAATTCTTGCCAGATTTTAGAGAAATTACAGCAGAAAAACCCACCGTAAAAGCTTCCAAAAAGTCACACTAAAGACAACTCCTATTTTTACTATGAATTTAATTTATGGATGTTTGTATTTTTTCACTGTGTATAAGAATAAGCTATACAACAAGGATGCCAAGAGGTCTCCTAAAATTGCTTCTAACTCTATCCAAATCCCCCACCTCCAGCTCAAGTGAGGGTGGCATAAGTATTCCAACTCTTTGGTAGAACATTGGGGAATAAAGGAGGAGATCATATTGCAGAATTTGAATAACATTAAAAATATTATTAGTTCCAAATTTAAGGAGAATTTGTAGCGAAATAAATATCTGGGGGGGCGGAGGAAACCAAAATTTTATAGGGAGGCAATCAACCCAATATAAAAAATAAAAAATATCGAAGAAAATGAGCATTGGAAAGATTAGAACTATTTCTCATGAGCTTCATAATAAAACTAGGCATTGGTCAATTCCCAAAATGCCATGAAATAAAATAGTTTTTCATATCTATTGAATATGAAAAACACTTTCTCTTGTATTTTCCATCTTATACTCTTAAAAATATTATTAGTTCCAAATTTAAGGAGAATTTGTAGCGAAATAAATATCTAGGGGGGGCGGAGGAAACCAAAATTTTATAGGGAGGCAATCAACCCAATATAAAAAATAAAAAATATCGAAGAAAATGAGCATTGGAAAGATTAGAACTATTTCTCATGAGCTTCATAATAAAACTAGGCATTGGTCAATCCCAAAATGACATGAAATAAAAGATTTTTCATATCTATTGAATATGAAAAACACTTTCTCTTGTATTTTCCATCTTATACTCACATTTCATTTAAGTTTCCAAATATTTTTCAGACTACCAACCTTATTAACCTTTTAACTCAACAAACTATGGTGATCTCGGAACGCTTCGCTCGCTTCTGTTTGAGCATAGAAATAAAATTTTGAATAATTATGATTAATCTATTACCTTCTTAAAGTTTGGTAGACCATATAGGTATTAGTGGAAGTTAATCATCATAATAATCATTGCTATATATTATATATTTTTAAACCTATATTTGGAAAATTGGATTACATGGTCACATGAGTTACTTCTTTAATTCACTATAGGATATACATCTTTTACTATAAGAATTTAGTCACATGGAAAAATATTATGGTAATTACATTAACCCTACATGAATTAGGTCCATAGATATGTGTATATGCCATATTAAATTAACTTAATTCTGTGTAAATTTTAAATTTTATGTTCCTTGGGTTTAGCTCAAGTGGTTGGGAAAATTGTTTTTGATCCTTTCCATCTATGTTCAATTCTGGTAATATGTTGGATCATTGGATAAGACTCTAAGAGTATGTGACCCCTAGTATAGTTTTACATATTATTTTTCCCATTCATGGTAATTTGTGTTATACCCCTATCCTTCATCATCCAAATCATAATTGCCATCAATCCCTGAAGGAGATGGAAGAAAAACATTACTTAGGAATATAATAATATTATAAAATTACCTTTAAAAACGCTAATTTTAAAGGATTTCATAGGTGGGACTGTGATTAATTGTGACACTGCTAGGCTGTTGTAGGTTTCATACCTCCTAGAATGCGATAATGTTGCACTTTTCTAGTTCATAGGGTGCAAAAAAAAATTAACGAAGGTAAAATTTAAAAGTACGAGAAACTTCTAAAATAGAATCCTCGTGGATGACATCTCCTTCGAGCAGTGTGGATCTTAGTCGCATCTAACCCACCATTAGTTGATGAAGTGATATATCGAAGTCCGCCATAGGTCAATCCCACTCTTCCCTTTGAGAGTGAATCCCATACCACTCAGGTTGATGAACCATTAGTTGATGAAGTGGTTGACTTGATTCCATCTTCAATTGATCCCACTCTCTCCTTAGAGATTCAAGTCAATATCACTCATGTTTTTCTTGTTACTTCATATTCCTCTGTACAATGCAATACTTCTATCATTCCCATGAAACCCACTCCAAGAACTAAGGTCATTTCCTTCAAGTGGAATAAACTGACAAAGCCTCATTTCCCTTCTTGTGTGCCTTTACAAATCATTTTGTAGGCTTTTAATAAGAAAATATATTTCAATATTATAGATGAAGGTGCTTCTACTAGAATTATATCCTCAAGCTCTTGGAAAGTTATAGCTTCCCCTCAGCTTGTGTCTATTACTCAAAATCTATTAAATTTTAATAGAAGAGCTAGTGAACCTTTAGGGATCCTTCCTCAACTATCCATTACCTTGAAAGGAAAAATTGTCTATATTGATGTTATCGTAGTCCAAGTCCCCTTGGATTTCAATTTTCGCCTTGGGTGAGACTATTTATATGCCATGAAAAATATTGTTTCAATAGTCTTTCAAGTAATGCATTTCATCATAATGGAAATATTATCACGTTGTCAATCTTTTTTTTGTTGGTCCTTATATAAATTCCAACCATTTGAACTCCACGAATGTTCCCTAGATGTAAGTGGTACACCCCTCTCCATAGGTTAATTATGTGACAACTTGTCTCATGCCTTCATGTCCTGACAAAAAGGAGCCTCTCACTATATGATCAACTTCTCTTGACCTGAATCTGATAGCTGGCATTGTGAAACCTTCAAAGTGGACATTGGAGTGTGATCTTCCTACCCCTATTGATTGCCTTGACACGTATTCCTTCCAAAGCATTGTTATTTCTTCCAATGAATACCTCTTGAAATCCATGATTAGGGTATGTCCCTTGGCATGCATTCCTTCTAGATATTTGTCCTCTTGGAAGCTATGGCCAAGGTAGCCATGAGCATAGTTCCTTTTCTATGTCAAGCTCATTAAAAAATGAAACAAATATCCCTCCATAAATTCTGGGGGGAATGTGCCTCTAGTCATCACAGTAGAATTAAGCCACTAACCTTCGAGCATAGTTATATTTGGTTTCAAGCTCACGTAAAAATAAAACAGACCTATGAGCATGGTTATTTTTTGTTTCAAGTTCCTGTAAAAATGAAACCAACCTTTGAGCATAGATATTTTTCCTCTATTTCAAGGTTGTGTAAAAATGAAACCAACCTCCGAGCGTAGTTTTTCCTATATTTCAAGCTCACTTAAAAATGAAACAAACCTCCAAGCATAGTTTTTCTTTGTTACAAGCTCCCATAAAAATGAAACTGTTAGGTCCCTATAGTACTAGTGTAACCCCTTATTGTTATTAGTACAACCCCCTTATTATATTTTTGTGCCCATGTAGTCCCCATATTGTTATTATTGTGCCCCATAGAAGCCCACTATTGTTATTATTTTTCCCTTACATTATTATTGTTATGTCGGCTCTGACTATATTATGACCACTTAGACTCCTATATATAGAAAGGAGGTCTCGTCATTTGTATCATCCAAGAATTGTTCATTTATGTAATGTAAAGGAGGTGGCCCCCTCAAATAAGCTGAATTCTAAGGCGTTGATCTATCTTTTCTATCTTTCTATGAGCTGGTTTCATAACATTTGGTATCAGAGCTTTGGATTCTAGGGTTTCGTTGTTCCAAACAAGGCATCGTGGCATTTTCACTATAACTTTTTTTCTACGATGTTTCAGATGCTAAAAAAAAAACCCATTTGGGTTGAAATCATTCTGAACCTCAGATCCAAATTTCAAAGCTTTTCATGCTATATTTGCAGAGATATGATCTGAGGAAGTTGGCCTTTTTGTAGACTCTCGAACTACATTCCAACCAAGTGACCTAGGGAAAATAGTCATAACTTTTGTTTTGAGAATCAGATTGAAATTTTGTAAGTTACAAAAAGAGGATGAACTTTAGTTTCTTGTGTATATTTTTCAGATCTGAAGGTCAAAACAGTGACACACGACACTTCATACAAGTTCGCTCTTCTGAAAAGGTATATAATTAGGTCATCTTGGGAGATTGTGCATAACTCTTTCTTGGAGAATCTAAATTTGATCAAACAGGTGGCATTAGAAAGAGGACACAGAAGGCTACTATAGGTCGAAATTTCAGAACTTAAAGATCTGAAAGTACAGAGTTACAGTCGTTTCAAGATCAAGCTCCTAAAATCAAGAAAAAGAGAGATGAGGAAGTTTGATGGCAAGGATCTGGTAAATTGGATACTAAAGATGGAGAAATATTTTGATCTACATGGTGTACCACCATTACAAAAGGTATGTATTGCATCTTCATATTTAGAACAAGATCAATTTTCATGGTATAAAGGGTTTTGTTCTCATAAACAACTTGTTACATGGTTAATTTTCATGGAGGAAATTATAGCACACTATGAGAATACAAAGAGCAACACCTTCTTTAGAGCAACACCACAACAATTGGAAGAAAAAAGAGAAAAAGGGCTTTGTTACAAAGTGGAAAGAAAAATTATGGCAACAAGGAATTCTACCCCTCACAACTATAAAGATGGAAGTGTTGTTTCTCCTAGCCTTCCACAACCTACAAGGGTTACACCACAACAATTGGAAGAAAAAAGAGAAAAAGGGCTTTATTAAAATTGTGATAGCAAATGCACTAAAGGTCATAAGTGTGATGAGAAGAAATTATTTTACATAGAGTATGAAGAGGAGGAAGAAAAGGATCAAGAAACATCAAAAGAAGAGGATATACACAAGGACCCAACCCCAGAGAAAGAAGAAATGAATCCGACCATATCTTGTAAAGCATTGACAAGAATTACCACTCCTCAAAGTCTCAAGATAGAAGGACATTTCAAGAAGAAAAAGGTTGAAGAAGTGAAAGATCACATCAAGAAAGAAGAAATGAATCCAACCATATCTTGTAATGCATTGGCTAGAATTACCACTCCTCAAACTATCCAGATAGAAGGACATATCAAGGAAAAAAATGTTCAAGAAGTGAAAGATCACATAGAGCATTAAAAAATGAATCCGACCATATCTTGTAAAGCATTGGAAGAAATTACCACTCCTCAAACTCTCAAGATAGAAGGACATATCAAGAAGAAAAAGGTTCAATCAATGAAAGATCACATCGAGCATCAACAACAAGTTCTCCAACTTTTAAAGGATAATGCCACTTTGGTGCAAAATCGAATGAAACAACAGGTAGATCAACATCGTAGTGAAAATGTTTTGATGTAGGTGATTGGGTTTTTTTACTGCTACATCTCGAGAAAGCTATTTATGAGAAAGAAATGTTGGCAATACTACATGGACTTAAGAAATGGCGACCTTACTGAATGGGAAGACACTTCAAGGTAAAAATGGATCATGATAGTCTTAAATACTTTTTAGAACAACTATTATCTTTAGAAGAACAGAAAAATGGGTCATAAATATGTTGGGTTATGACTTTGACATCATCTATAGAAAAGGGAAGCAAAATTTTGTTGCAGATGCACTCTCAAGAAAGGATGAGGATGTGGAAGCATTGTTTTGTGCTATTTCTATTATCCAACCAGATTGGATAAACAAAGCAAGGGATGAATGGAAGAAGGACGAAGAAGTATGGCCACTCATTCAAAAGTTGCATAAGATCCCAATTCAAACAATATTGCTAGAACTTGAAGAGGAAGTAAAAATCATATTGGAACCTGGAGTAGTCATAGAAACAAGAACCCAACAGCTACGAAATCGATCAATTTCAGAGTATCTCATCAAGTGGAAGAACTTACCTGCTGAATATTCCACATGGGAGGACAAGAATTTTATATAGAAGCATCAAGAACTACTCAAGCGTTGAGGACAACACTTTTTGAAGGAGAGGGGCATGTTAGGTCCCTATACTACTAGTGTAACCCCTTATTGTTATTAGTACAACCCCCTTATTATATTGTTGTGCCCATGTAGTCCCCATATTGTTATTATTGTGCCCCATAGAAGCCCACTATTGTTATTATTGTTCCCTTACATTATTATTGTTATGTCGGCTCTGATTATATTATGACCCCTTAGACTCCTATATATAGAAATGAGGTCTTGTCATTTGTATCATCCAAGAATTGTTCATTTATGTAATGTAAAGGAGGTTGTCCCCTCAAAGAGGCTGAATTCTAAGGCGTTGATCTATCTTTTCTATCTTTTTGTGAGTTGGTTTCATAGCAGAAGCCATCCTCCAAGCAATGTTTTTTCCTTAGTTTCAAGCTCGTGTAAAATTGAAACCAACCTCTGAGCATAGCTTTTTCTCTATTTCAAGCTCGTGTAAAAATGAAACCTATCCCAAGCATAGTTTTTTATTTGTTTCAAGCTTGTGCAAAAATGAAACCTATCTCAAGCATAGTCTTTTCTCTGTTACAATCTTGTGTAAAAATGAAACATATCTTAAGCATAGTTTTTCTCTGTTTCAAGCTTGTGTAAAAATGAAACCTATCCTGGTCTTATTCTTTTTTCCTTCTTGTGCTCATAAATACATGATAATAAGTTATTTAGTATAATTTTATCACTTTGTAGGGCTTGTAAAAACTATACGAAAAAGGATCTTTGAGGAGTTCCCTTTAAGCTCTTTTTAGACTCCCTATACATGATAATATTTCCAAGTGAGCTTCTTCCTTTCATGCTCGTTAAAGGATTTGAAAGAGAATCTACTCAGTATAATTTTACCCCTTTTTCGGAAATGGCTAGACTCAGTTCTCTTTTGTATTGTTCTATCCCTTTTTAGCCTTAGGAGACTAAATTTACAAAAAAGAAAACCCTCGCAAATTTCTTCACTTCCTTTTCAAAGTCCCTAAATATGAAAAATTACTAAACTTCACTTTCTCTAGGCTTGTTAAATTTTTACACTGAAATATTTGACCAAATTATCTTTTATCCTCTTTTTGCACTCATTAAATATAAATGAAAAAGGCCATATTGGATTTTTCCTTTTATTTCTGTTCAAACTCTATGAACACGAAAGTTGTTCCTTCATTGAACTAGTAAAACTTACATAATGAAGGACCCATCTGTAAATTGGGACTGAACCACTCTTTCCTAGGGTTCATTAAAAATACTCTAAAGGAATCATCTAAGGGATGGGCTTATACTTCGAGCATATGTTATCCTCCTTAAGATTGCATAGAAATAAATAGGTACTCACCGAAAATGGTGGCGTAAATTTGGGAAGGAAATATCCATATACTCTTTATGGTAGTAAGTCACCCTTGAAATTGACACACGTTCACTCCTTGTATTAAGGTTTCTAAATCCACTTGTCTCCCATTGATCATACCCCTTTGAAAATTCTTACGCTTTGGTTTGTGATCCACGTTTTGAGTCAATGTTGCCAGGACAATTGTCGTGTCATTAATATTTTTAAGAGAAGTTCAACCTGATTTCAGTTCCAGATCCTTCTATTGCATTAACCATATTTGAATTAGCGAATTTGTATAGTATTTAAAACCTTATATCATGTCGGCCATCCTGAGTCAATCCTAAATTACTTTGTGCTCTGTTCCACTTCAAAATCTTTGTACATGTTTCATGTTGTTGATGGGGGATACATCAAGGTACTCCTATGATGAATCACTTCCTATTTACTTCAACACTTTATCTGGGAAGTTGATTTAGAAACCATTCAGTACCTTGGATCTTGCATGTCTCAGTGGTAGGTTTCCTTTCCTTTGACAATAGGTTTACATCATTGTATTTCGATGGATTGATTCTATGAGTGTTTGAATTCAAATCATTTATTCACACTTTATAGAATGTACTTGAGTACATGAAGGTCTATTGTCATTATTTATGGTTCCTTTCACATATGTTAATGGTTTTCATCATTGGTTGGTAATTGGGAGATTTCTGCCATGTTCAATCTCAACATATTGATTCACATGGTTAGATTTGTACTATAGCATTATAGAGATGAAGACCCTAGATCTTATCTATTGTATCTAGGTTTCAATGGAGTTATTTATGTATTGAAGATTGTTTCATAGATCCACAATGTATGTCTGGTGGCCATATTCATATTGATTCATGTGGTTATGGATCCCTGATGTATGTTGGTGGCCATGATCCTCTTTATTTGACATGGATATTTTCATATCCATGCTTGTAATTTGAGTCACTTGTATTTTGAGTATGGGAATTCCTACCTCTGAGATGATCATATCATATTATTGTATTGTAATTCCTTGATTGTTGTTGGCAAGTTCTTGACCAATTGATCCCTTGTTTCGATCCATTTTCATGATAAATTACTCCAATCATCACTCTTTTTCTCACTTCATATTTTAGGGGGTATTCTATTACACATTATTTTGTCTCATTCAAGGCAATTGATGTGGTGCCCCTATCCTTCATCATCTGAAGCATAATTTCTATCAATCTCTGAAGGAGATCGAAGAAAAACCTTACTAAGGAAGGTAAGAATCTTATGACAATAATTTTAAATAACCTTAACTTTAAAGGATGTAGTAGGTGGGACCATGATTAACTGTGACACTACTAGGTTGTCATAGGTTGCATACTTTCTAGACTGTGATAATGTCGCACTTTTCTAGTTCATAGGGATCGGCACTATTTTAAAAAGTGTAAAATTAAAAAGTACAAGAAGCTTCTAGAATAGAATCCTCTTCAATGGAATCTCCTCCGAGCGGTGTGGATCTAACTCGCATCCCTACCTTGTTGGATCTCAACCTCTATTACTTATCCTCCTCCTATCCTTTTCCAAGCCTACAAGTACAACCATATCCCATTGACATGGCTAGTTATAAAATCTCAAGAAAGCTATTGGCTTGGTGAAACTCTACTAAAATACCAAACTTTTCATCACAAGACTTTTGAAGGAAAGGCATTGGAATGAAGGAACAAACTAGAAGGGTACCTACAACATCAAGGCTTAGGTTGTAATCACTTATTTTATGATTAATACAATTATACATTTCTTTCCCATAAATATCATATACATTTAATGGTTTTTATTACATATCTCCTCGATCATACGTATAGGTAATTTTTAAATCATATTTGTATGGATGTGCTTTGATCTCTTATTTTTTTGAGCTCTCTGTAGGTTTCTTCTTCAGGAATATTGAAGAAAAAGCTGGGAACTAAAAATTACAAGAAACTATCGAGGGAAAATGTCGATTAACAAGGTACAAATCACTCATCCCATTGATTTCTCCTCTATGATTTGATCATTATAGAATTAGCGAAAATTTTCTATTCCTAATTGTTTGGTTCTAGATCTGGGTGTGAGATCTAGGGAGATTTCTCTTGCCAACAAGAGGGATTTATCCGTCAATAGATAGATCTCCCTCTTGGAGTTTTGGATGTCTCTGCTTTTGATAAGTCATAAGTTATTGGTATATCTAGCTTTTAGGCCATTGGATATACTCTTGGTTCTATAGTGGTAGTTGAAAGGTTTGATCTTGGTCCTTTCCTAGATTACTCAAATGAGTTATTTATTTACCACATTTATAAAAAATAAAAATAAAATTTAATTTCATTTGCATAAATCACCATTGCACATATTTTGATAGTTAGAATCATCTCAAATAGTTTTCATGTTTTAATAACCATATTATGTGTATACATGTATGAGTAGTTGATGATCACATAGGAGACATCATATTAGTCATAATACTACAATTACATGAAACCCATTGGCAAACCCTTGGAATTTTTGAGAATCCATTTCAAAATTTAATGGGATTTATTGAAAAATAATCATGCTATAAAATTAAATAAATTAATTAGAAATGATAACACTATTCCCCACACCTTTGATATAGTAACACAATATTGATAGATCCATAGATTGATTCTCATTTTCCCAAAATTTCAACATATTGGAATGAGGTTATAAGGCTTTATGATAATTTTCCTAATTGATGGATGAAATTAGTGAGCTTGAATTATTTTTGATTTGTGTGTACAGGAAGCAAGCATTACATATACAATGGAAAAGTGCCCACATTACTTGTCATAGAAAATAATGAACAAGAATCCACATCACATCACATAACATAATGGATATTAAAGGGGGTAAGGTTTTGAAATTAATGGTGTATAGGATTTTGATGGTTGTGTAACCTAAATCCATGAATAGGGTGAATCAAGTTTCCCATATAAATAGATCTTCTTGTGATGAGCTTCATCATTGGGTAATTATATGGGCCTTAATTCACCTCCTAGCTTAGTCAAACCAACTTTTCTCACTACTTATTCCATGTTTTGATTATATTTTGTTTAATGAGATGAGTTAGAGTGAGATATTATGCCTAGTGGACTAATATTCATTGAATGCAGGGTTGGAAGAGAAAATCAAGGAATTTTGGCAAAGACTAAGGTTCGAAACTCGAATGGGACAAGGGAGAGAGATTGTAGGAGGTAAATCCTCCTCATTTACTCCTTCCCCATTCAAATATTCCTCCATTAATCCCACTAGCTCGGAGTACAAGCAACCAAGTCATGAATATTAGAATGCAGCCGAGCAAGTGATAGACATAGAGTTAGTTCATCTAGAGTTTGGGAGCTGAGCCTCCCTAAATTTAAGGAAGTCATTGGGGACTTCAGTTGTATAAGTAGAGAGGCCTAGAGCCTCATTAGGATTCGAATTTTTGTTGTAAAACTCTAGCTATTTTCGAGCTCCAGACTTGTGGAAGACTTTTGATGTAATTTCCTATTTTGGTAATAAGAATGAGCTTTTTCTCGATTCAGTACTGAGTTAACTCATATGGCTAAAGCTCTTGGGTTAGGGCCCAACCCTAGCAGCAAATGCTCCTCTTCATGTATCTTTATTCTTAGTTTAGTTTCATAGATTCATGGTTAAACTATTTTTAGAAGTATTTCATTGCAAGTAGTGTAGATTTGATTAATTGTTTATTAGTTTTCTTCCATTTGTGCCTTACTTTAGTAGCAGGTTAGAAGGGATAAAAGAGGCTCCACAAATTTGTCAGTAGGTGCCTTGGCCTTACTTCTTCCTTCTGGGATCATGATTTGACGAAAAGACCCTTATGCAGCCCAAAAAGACAGATTTCAATTTCTTTCATGATATTTAGAGTTTGTTGTACTCAAACTAGCATTCAATTAGTTTTTCAAAGTAGTATTTCATTTCCATATCTTCTATCTTCATTCTTGCAATAGATCTCATCCATGATTTCATTTTATTCAGCAAGTTCTTCATGCATAAGGTAGACAATTAGTTCATTAAATTTTGCTTTTCTAGCTAATGATAATTCTTCTTGTTACATGAATTTCAGGAATTTATACATGTTTGATGCAGAGCAGGTGCTTCAAAAGTAGATAGAGATCTCATAGCAAGCAACCACCTTCCAACTTCATCCACCCATAGGCATTCCCTTTTTTCATCAAAACCTTCACTAATTTCATCATTTTACATAGAAATTTCCTCAAGCATTTTCAGAAAATCCAATCATCTCCTAAACTTGGTTTTGGGTTCTGAGTGATCCTAGGCCTCTTCTCACTCCATTCCACCCATAAACCACCTTCCCTAAGCCTTCCATCACCTCCAACACCCATCGTTTTGCTCATGGCTGCATCCTATAGAAATACAAGGAATCCTATAGGTTTCTAGTACATCCTGTAGGTTTTCCTGTAGTGGCCTGTTTTGAGGCTGAATTGAGGGAAAACCTCTAGGAAGCCTCCCAAGGTCACCCAAGGGGCCCCCAAACCTTCCAACCATCTCCTAAACCTTCCATCCATCCACCAACATTCCTAAACCACCTGCCACATCACCAAAAGAGATTGGTTTGCACAATTGATTTTTCATGAAAAGCATAAAAAGACAAAACAGATTTCTTACTGTCCTTCACATGCATAACAATTTTGTTTGGTGTTTTTAACTTCCATGCTTAGGATAGTAGCATTTCTTTTTCATGTTAATTTAGCATCATTGCAAAGCATAGATCTTAGCAGTTAATTAGGAAATGGTGTGCCTTATCATTGAATTTCAGTCTTTTTCATTATTGCAGTAGATCATTTCTCTCTTAGCGTAGAATTCTATTTCTTTCATCAAGGAACCAAGATTCTTCTGAATCCATAGAAGTCTGGCTTGCAAACCCTAGTAGTCTCTTGCCAGCTGAACAATGGCAGAAGGCAGAACCATCACTTTTACTTGTCTATACAACATTGTCCCCTCCAAGTTTGTACGAACCCCGGGTTGATAAAGTAAAGCTGGTAGCCCAAACGTTGCAGCATTCTTGCTGCAATATTGGTGCTCATCACTTTTTGGCATCGTTGCCGAGGAGGTGTTTGAGTAATATGTGATTTCTGCTTTCTTTCTTCTAATATTCTGCCATTAATTTCATTTCTGCAAAAGTAATTTAGTTTTCTTCCTTTTCATTCTGCATTCTTTTCTTTCCTTTCCATCCTACAAGTTAGATCTCAAGCAAGTAGTTAATCTTTTCGTTCAGTTAGTAGTTCTCCTTCAGTCTGCAATTTCAATTCTACAAGTTAGATTTCAATTTAGCAATTATTTTTTCATTCAGTCAGTAGTTCTCCTTCATCCTGCAATTTCAATTCTACAAGTTAGATTTCAATTCAGCAATCAGTTTTTATTGAGTAAGTAGTTCTCATTCGGTCTGCAATTTCAATTCTGCAAAGCACTTTCAAAGTTTGAAAAAAATCACAAAACCAAACCAAAAACATTTCCTTTCATGCCTCGTAGGAATAGGGATAACTTATGGAAATTTTTTCCAAATACCCCCACTGCATCCAATAACTAACCTTCCCTCTTCTTCAGTGGCTGTGAACTGGAGGAACCCTTAGGTGAGCAACTAGACATATTTGAAGAGCCTACAGGGGAAGAGGAAGAACCCATTCCTACCGAGCCAATGGCTAAAAATAGAAATGACAAAGGGAATAGAGAGAGAGTTGAGAGTGCCTTTCCCATCAGGGAAACCAATGGGGACACTAAGATGAAAAATATAAGCCCCTCTGCCCTTCCTCATTTCCATGGCCTGACTACAGAAGATCCTGACACTTTTCTATTTGAGTTTGTTGTTATATGCTGAACCTATGACTATACAAATGATGAACAGAAGTTGAAAATATTTCCATCAACCCTCAAGGATGTAGCTTTATGTTGGTTCATGGGTTTACCTGGGGATAACATCACAACTTGGGCTCAGATGCAACAAGCCTTCAACAACAAGTATCGAGACTACTGTAGGTCTAAGGATACTAAAGAAGAAATTTTTAGGATGACCTTAGGTAATGATGAATCCCTAGAGGATTATGAAGAAATATTCCAGCTTAGTTACAAAAGGGCTAGGTGCACACTTGACCCTGAGTCATTGAAGTTGGTCCTACTTAGAGGAGTAAGGGAAGACCTTTTAGATACCCTACACTTGTTAGCAGGAGGAGATATATACCATTTACCCTATGCAGATATCAAGACTATCTTCATAAACCATTCTAGGGAAGCTAGGAAAAAGGGTATGGGAAGTCAACCTATGGTCAATACATCCTCTTCCAATTCATCAATCAAGGGTGAAATTAGAAACATGATGGAAGATTTCAAGAGTGAGATGCTGCAAACAATTTCCTTATATGGACACTGTGCACATTAGGAGAAAGAAGGAGGAAGCAGAGAGATCCTTGGCCATTTTCTGTCCTAGATGCACCAGGAGGCACCCTAGGAATGAATGTCCATTGAATTCTATTGATATTTTCTCAGTCTGTGAAGAAAACCACTCCACAGACAAGTGCCCTTCTTTTCCTAGACTCAAAGCTATATATCAAGGAGCTGAAGGGTTCACTAAGAAGCTCTGTTACATAAACCAAACGGGACCTCACGGGCCTAGGCCATACCAACAGGGCATGTAAGGGTCATCCCATGCATATTACAACCCCAACCAGACCACATCGATACCTTCTTGGGGACCCCCTGCTCATCGCTTCTTGTCCACACCTCCTCCTTGGTCCTTTGCATCTCAGTATCATTCTCAGCTAGCTAGTTAGTCATTTCAACCATATGCTCTGCCACAACTTCAGTGGAATGCACCGCCCCAGGGGTGGAGGCCCCATTACAACAATGTTCCTGCTTTATTGCCTTCACCACCTACCCAAACACAACTGTTACACTCTGCTCCACCTAAACAGCACTAGATGCCTACCTAGCCAAATCTAAACCCGAACAACATACAGGCACAACAAGTATACAGTGGAGAAACATCATATTTGGCTTATGTTGTGGAGATCCAGGAAATTAAACTGAGATCTGGGAGAGTTCTACCAGATAACCAACCTCCACCTAGGGAGGTTGGAGAGGAAAGAGAGGAAAAAATTCTTAAAGTAAATCCACCCTTTCTTGAGAGATTAACTTAACCACTCCAGCCTACCCCGGAAGAGACTGAACTTCTGGGAGAATTGAAAAAATTATGTGTCAAGATTCCACTTCTCCAAGTCATCAAGGATGTACCTATCTACAACAAGTTGATTAAGGATAAGTGTTTCAAGCATCCAGGGAGGCGAAAAAGAGATGCCCCTACCATTAATGTTGTTGGACAACTATCTGACTTAATGCCGAGGCAGGTAATCTATCCAAATTATTTGGACCCTAGAAGCGTTCTAGTAGATGTGCACATCAATGGCACCATTGTCCCACACACTTTGATCGATCTTGGGGCTGCCATTAATGTGATGACCAAAGACACCATGCTCAAGCTCAACCTCCAAGGTTCATTGAGAAAGACCACAACAGTCCTACAACTTGCAGACCACTCCACAGTGACCCTTGAGGGGATTATGGAGGATGTGATGGTCTCCATTGACTCTTGGGAGTACCCTGTAGATTTCCTAGTTCTCTAGCCTAAGGCTAAGCTTAGTTGTTACCCTCTCATCCTTGGGAGGCCCTGGTTGGCCACTGCCTATGTTTACATCAGCTGTAGAGATGGGAATATGACCATCAAGAATGGGCATATGTCCAAGAAATTAGTCCTATACCCTCCTACTCAGCCATCTCTAGAACATGATTTACCTTTATGGCTGGAAGAGGAGGAAGAAGATGAAGTTTACGCTGCCGAAATATATACCTTAGAAACAACCATGGGAGGAGGACAACAAGATGAAGACGATTTGATTGAACACCTACTCAAAAGTCCAACTCCCAGTACATTGTCCCTATAAGAAGTAGTAAAGGAAACCCAAAACAACCATCCAATTGGTCTGTACTTGGCCGATTCCAACCATCTCCATGTCAAAACCATAGAATTTGGCCCTGGGAAAACTTTGAAAATCAATCCATCTCTTTCTGTTCTCGAAGAGCAGAAGTTGTGCAACATGCTAAAGGAACATCCGGATGCCTTCGCTTGGAGTTACAAAGAAATGAAGGGAGTACACCCCTCAGTGTGTACTCACGATATTTATATAAAGGAAGGTTGCAAGCGAGTCTGGAAACCCCAAAGGAGGATGAATCTGTCTCTTAAATATATAGTCAAAGAAGAACCGCAAACATTGCTAGATGCAGGATTCATTTATACTATCTCGAATAGTGAGTGGGTCTCCCCTTTGGTGTTAGTTCCCAAGAAAAATGGTAAGTGGAGGATTTGTGTCGATTACAGGGAATTAAACAAAGCCACAACGAAGGACCATTTCCATCTACCTTTCATTGACCAAGTGCTAGATGGCCTGGTAGGAAAAAAGTTTTTCTCTTTCCTAGATGGATTCAGTAGGTACAACCAAATCCAGATTAGCCTAGAAGACCAAGATAAAACCACCTTCACTTGTCCTTGGGGAAATTTTTCCTATAGGGTCCTTCCTTTTGGCCTATGCAATGCTCTTGCCACTTTTCAGAGGGCAGTCATGAGTATCTTTGTTGAGTTGGTCCGTGATGTGCTATAAATCTATATGGATGATTTCACACCTTATGGGGGTGATTTTGAGGAGGCTTTGTCCAACATAGGTAAGGTACTGCACAAATGCATTGAAATGAACCTGTCTCTCAGTCCCGAAAAATGTGAATTCTTGATGACTGCAGGGACCATGCTGTGTCATTCAATATCTTAGCAAGGACTACAGGTGGACCCCAAGAAAATAGCTATCATCCAAAGGGTCCCACCTACTCAAAATCATAGAGATGTCAGAAGTTTCCTAGGATTAGTTAGATACTACCAAAGGTTCATAAAGGACTTCAGCAAGTTGGCCTCTCCTTTATTTGGGTTGTTGGCCAAGGACTTTGAGTTTATATGGTCAAGAAGCTGTCAAGAGGCCTTAGACATTCTGAAGAACAAGTTAACCACTACCTCGATTCTTCGAGGCCCAAATTGGGCCCTTCCTTTTCACATTCATGCTGATGCCTCACACAAAGCCATATTAGTAGCCCTAGGTCAGATAGATGAAAAATTTCCTTATGCCATTTACTTTAGCAGTAAGAATATGTCAAAGGCTGACCGAAAAGAAGCTTTTGGTTTTTGTGCATTCATTGAACAAATTTAGGCCTTATATTACAGTCTATCAAACATTTGTCCATACTAACCATGATGAAATCAAATATTTAATGAATAAACCCGATGTGAATGCTCGTATTATAAGATGGTTGCTTTTATTATAGCGGTTTGACCTAACTATTGTTGATAAGCCTGGTAAGGAAAATGTTGTTGTAGACTTTTTGTCGAAATTAAATTTGCCCATAGGTGAGGAGGCAATGGTTTATGACTAGTTATCGGATGGACACTTTTTTTCCATTTCAGTTCTCTCTCCATGGTTTGTTGACATAAAAAACTATTTGGTATCTTCACAGTTCCCACCAAACTTGTCCTCCAAAGATAAAAGCAAGATTATAAGGAAGAGTGCCCCCTTGACCTATATTGGGGGCAATCTCTTCAAACTTGGCCCAGATCAAATCTTGAGAAGGTGTGCCAGGGAAGAGGAAGTCTTTGACATCCTTCTGACCTATCATGATGGGCCTTGTGGAGGTCACTTTGCAGCAATGAGGACATCATTGAAAGTGTTACGAGCAGGATACATCAGGTTGTGGAAATATATACTAGTCAGTGTGATTGTTGCCAAAGGATGGGAAAGCCTACTCCAAGGGATGAAATTCCTCTAAAGCCTCAAGTGACTTTTGAGCCATTTGACAAGTAGGGCATGGACTTCATTGGACTTACTGATCCTTCTTCCAAGAAAAAACAATACATTATTGTTTCACTAACTATCTGACTAAGTGGGTTGAAACTAAGGCAAATAAGGAAGCAACAGAGGAGAAGGTGGCTGAGTTCTTAAGGGAGAATGTATTTTACAAATTTGGGTACCCTAGAGAACTAGTCACTGATCAACATAGCTAGTTTACCTCCAACATGATTGAATACTTGCTCAACCAACACAAGATCAAGCATAGGACCTCCACTCCCTATCACCCACAAGCTAATGTGCAAGTGGAGGTGACCAACAAAGCACTGGAGGGCATCTTGAACAAAGTGGTTTACAACAACAAGAAATATTGGGCAGATAGACTAGTTGAGGCCACTTGGGCCTATAATACCACCTGGAAGACCACCACTGGATTCACACCCTATGAGCTGGTCTATGGGAAAAAGGCCCCATTGTCCATTGAGTTTGAGTATAACACATTAAGGATGGCAACCCAACTATATCTAGATCTTAGCAGTGCACAAAAAGAGAGATTTCTACAGTTAAATGGCATAGGTGAGTTTAGAATGCAGGCCCTCCTACACACAAAGGTAACGCAACTTCAGAGGAAGATATGGCAGGATAAGAACATCAAGGATAAGAAATTTCAAGAAGGTGATTGGGCCTTGTTATATGATTCTAGATATAAAGACTTCAAGGGAAAGTTAAGGACAATATGGCTAGGACCTTATGTTATAGAAGGATGTCATGATAATGTTTCAGTGCAGATCAAAACCATAGATGAAGAGTCCATTCCTTTACTTGTTAATGGACACCAACTGAAATTTTACAAAAGACTCATGTCAAAGAAAAAGTTCATTGATGGTATCGATAAAACAGTGATGGTGGTGGAGCAAGTTTCAGCTCCTACCTCATCAAATCACTGAGAGAAAAAAAAATAAGGACTCAGGTGAAAACATCCATGAGGCACCTCAGTCCCATTATTGGGTTGAAAACCTCTTGGGGCAGCCCAATGGTGTCAAAAAAAAAAGAGAAATAAGAGAAAAGAAAAGGAAATAAAAATATCCCTGGGTGAAAACCTTTCTTGAGGCACCTAGGGAAAACAACTAGGATGAAAACCTCCCAAAGGCAGCCTACTTGTTTGAGAAAAAAAAAAAAAAAAAGAGAAAAAAAATCATGAATTTTTTTTTTTACTGGTCAGCAATGAGGACAATTAGAGAACAAAGGAGGATCAAAAAGGGACCTGTTTCACTCACTTTTTTATTTTTCCACTCATTGTCATTCATCACTCCACCATTTATTTCATTTTTTTCACTCCTTTGCTTCAGTTTACAAGGGGACTATGTTTTCTACAGGATCCCCTATAAACCTACAAGATTCCCTAAAAACCTACAAGATGATCCTATAGGAATTACAGTGGCTCAAGAATCCTACAAGAAGTGACCCTAGGGAAAAATAATTACCTACTATGTCAAATAAATAACACCCCTACATCACCATTTCATTACCATACCTATGTCCACTTTCATCACCCCTGCATTCACCATCAAAAAAATCAGTTTCTATATATATATATATATATATATATATATATATATATATATATATATATATATATATATATATATATATATATATATATATATATATATATATATATATATATATATTTCATAGTCTTCAAGAGGAAACAAAAAAAAATGAAACATAGAGCAGAAGGGGGCAGCACTTGAGTATGTCTCATTTCTCCACACTCCTATTCTTCCTCTCAATCCATGTCACCATCCTCAAAATCCTAGCAGAGTGTATGATTAAAAGTTCTGAGGGAGAAGCAACTACAAGACATCCTGTAAGAAATCTTGTACCAACCTATCCCATAGAATACAAGTCATGATTGCAGCAAGCTTCCAGCATGATGATCCAAGAACAAAAGGAGCTCCAAAGTAGTAGCAGCACTAGCATCTTCAACACCAGGTACTTGCACATCAAAGGAATCATCAGAGAGGAGTTAAAAAAGAGGAAAAAATAGCATGCAACACATAGCAAGAACCTCTGGTCTTCAACAACTGCAGCAAGGGTTAGCACCACAGGTAAGTATGTCACTCACACTCTCATTTTCATAATGTAGTCAAAATATGTAAAGGTTACGAGTAAGTTGGTTTATAAGAAAAAGGTGTCTAGTTAACTTGGCCACCTTCGTTCAGTCGATGAAGACAAAACAATTGGTCCTCCCACACGTGACAACAGTCAAGTCAAAAGGGAGAAGATAAGGAAAAAAATAGTTAAGTTTTTAGAGGCATGAACTAGGAGTTGATCCACATGAACTCATGCATGCATTTCCTCGAGGCTCACTCTAGCAAAAGTCACTCTCATACCCATGCAACCTATAGAAGAGGAAAATTCCATCTGTCTCCTGCACAAGACTTCCTACAAGATTGCACAGGAAATCCTACAGGATCGCACAGGAAACCTACATGACTGCACTCACTTCGCTTTGGTAATGTAAATAAAAAAAAAAAGAAATCATATATATTCGGGATGGGTAAGATCTAGCTAAGACGAACAGATGGCAGGGGACATACAGTCTACAGGATTGGCCAAGAGGAGTTTCAAAGGGGAAAACACAAGGGTTGGCTACAACAAACACTATGAAGAGGTAGGCTCTATAATTACTTCCCTTTTTTAAAGTGAATTTAACATAAAATCCCCTAGTAGTGAGTGAAATTGTTAGCTGTGTAAGGGAATTGTCTCCATAGTTCTTTCAGTTATTTACTTTTGCATTCAAAAAATTGTGTCAACCATCTCAGCTCCTACAACTTCACCAACAAAATGATAGGGGGGTTTAATATAAGGGAGCCCATTAATACTGTGAGAATCCACCAACACCCTCAGGTGTTAGAAATCTTCACAAGACATAATTGAATGGGGTATTTTGAAAAATTAAGAGGGTATGCTAATGAAGTGGCTCGAGATTTTTCGCTCTCCCTCATTCCACTAACCAGAATTCATGCCACTATTATGGTGAGAGGCCTCTCCATAGAGCTCACCCCTGAACTCATAAGCAGAATTACCACACTTCCCCTAGGAGTGCCTTGGATAAAGGAAGACAAGGGAGATAGCTAGATTGCCAAGGAAGTTCTTTTTAGAGGGAGAAGAGCCCATTGAGGACAAAAATGGATTAAGGAGAGCAAGCCTACCATACCCCTGGAATGAGGTGAGCTACCACCTTATCAAATACATATCATGTGAGGGTAGGTATAGTGTGGTTTATGGTTATTAGTTTAGGCTTCTTGAAGAATTCAGATTTGGAGTAGAAACACCTCCTCACCATAGGCTCAACATACCATACTTCCTTCTGCAATCACTAATAGACACAAGCATAAAAGTGAAAAAGGGAAACCACCAATAGTTAGCCCACCATGGGTTAAATAGAATCATCATAGAAGATGCCCTCCACAACCTCAAAATTCCTATCCAATGGGAAATTTTCAGAGACATGTAGATAGAGTAGGATATCAAAGCCCTCACATATGACATTAGTCCTACTGTCAGTGAAAAGGATGAGGAAGAAACTGAAACAGGGGGACAAGAAGTAGAAAGGGATGAAGATGAGATAGATGAGGATGAAGAAGAGGAGAAAGAGAAGGAAGGTGATGAGGAAACAGAGGAAGATGACAAAGAAGAGACTGATAAACAAGATGAGGATCTAGAAGGAGGAGGAGAGGGGAAAAACATAGAGGAAAAGGGTAATGAAAAAGAGGAGCTAGAAGACAAGGAGGAGTCACCTAGGGTGTCTCTAGAGACAATTGAGAGAGAAGTAGCAACTACCCTCACTGCTCTTAACATCCCTATCAAATAGAAAGGCAAAAGACAGAGGTAAGCACCCTTATATTTCAGGACAAGGAAAACTCCAAAGTCCAGCCAAAATCCCCATTGTAATTGATGACTTACCTAAACAACAGGAGAAAATGCCTCCTCATAAGCCTCCTATCACCTATGTGAGAAGGCATATAACTAGATCCACCTCATTTAAAGGAAAAGATATCCTACAGGATACATAACAGGACCTACAAGAAGCTGAAGTAGTCCTACAGGATACTCTACTAAATCTACAAGAGACTCAAAATAAGGAGGGAAGCCTACACCAAGAAACTAAAGAAGAGGACCCATAGTTAAAGGAACCTAGCCCCCAACCTAACCTTGACTCCTACTACAGATTTATTGAAGGGGGCAAGTTCATTCCACAAAAAATTTCTATGCCACTATTCTTTGAGCTTGTGAAGGAGAGAGCTAGAACTTGTCGATGGATGCAGATTGCCAAATCCAAGGGGATGGAAGACATTGGTCACATGGAGGAGAAGCTCAAGGAGATGGGCAAAGAATTAAGTAGCTTGAAAGATAGGGAGGCCATAGTGAGAAATTAGTTAGAGACAAAAAATGCATGGTTGAAAGGACAGCTGCAAGAAAGAGAGAACCAATTGGCATGTATGGACAGTCTCTCTTTTGAAGCAATCAAGTGCAGGATGTCAACTAAATCCTATACCCTATACCTTAAGAACAGTGGCTACAGTTCCAGATCAAGACCCTAGCACAAAGAGGCACTATGCCATTTCACGATTATAGATAGTTCATTGATCTTTGTGATCAAAGTACATTGGAAGACAGGGCCAAGATGTCTGAGTTTTATTTGCATAACATGGCCTTAACAAACATGAATGTATGGGACCCTAATGCCAAGCTAGGATATTTACAGTTGATGGCTTTGGCATCATGGATGAACCATGGGGAAGCAATGGATGCATAAATGAAGAAGATATTGGCAAAAGAACAAACAAAGCCTCTTATGATCAGAGTTGAGTAGGCCAATCCAATGGCCCTCATCAGTACACATAATTTAATTGCAAATGATCCTGAGCTTGCACCCAAGTATCTTGCTGCCCAAGAGCAAGAAATTACACATTTTGAGGACATGTTCAGGTTGTTAGGGGATGACGACATACAAGCTTGCCTGAGGAGATGGAACACATTGCCATATAGTTTAAAGATAACAGATTACCATTCTTGTCGAAGAATGAGAGAAGAACTAAACATGACACCCATGTATAAGAAATCTATGCAAAGGCTCAAAGTCAATTGGATTGGCTTAAAACTCAGTCCACCACTTTTCTTAGGAATGCTAGAAGGCAGGAAGGAAGAAGAAGAAGAAAATACGCAGTGGGAGGAGGTAGAAAAGAAAGATGGTTTCTATGAACAAGAAGAGGAGACCACAGTAGAAGCATGGTATCTCAAAGAGGCCACTAGAGCTATGAAAGACATGGATATTGATTAAGTTTCTCAGAGGATGAGCAACACTTTCAGTAGGGGGTGATGATGAGCCTCATCATTGGGTAATTATATGGGCCTTAATTCACCTCCTAGCTTAGTCAAACCAACTTTTCTCACAACTTATTACATGTTTTGATTATATTTTGTTTAATGAGATGAGTTAGAGTGAGATATTATGCCTAGTGGACTAATATGCATTGAATGCAGGTTTGGAAGAGAAAATCAAGGAATTTTGGCAAATACTAAGGTTTGAAACTCGAATGGGACAAGGGAGAGATATTGTAGGAGGTAAATGCTCCTCATTTACTCATTTCCCATTCAAATATTCCTCCATTAATACCACAAGCTCGGAGTGCAAGCAACCAAGTCATGAATATTAGAAGGTAGTTGAGAAAGTGATAGAAAAAGAGTTATTTCATCTCGAGTTCAGGAGCCGAGCCTCCCTAAATTTAAGGAAGTCGTTGGGGAATTCAGTTGTATAAGTAGAGAGGCCTAGAGCCTCATTAGGATTTGAATTTTTGTTGTAAAACTCTAGCTATTTTCAAGCTCTAGACTTGTGGAAGACTTTTGACGTAATTTCCTATTTTGGTAATAAGAATGAGCTTTTTCTTGATTCAGTACTAAGTTAACACAGAGGGATGAAGCTCTTGGGTTAGAGCCCAACCCTAGTAGCAAAGGCTCCTCTTCCTGTATCTTTATTCTTAGCTTAGTTTCATGTATTCATGCTTAAACTGTTTTTAGAAGTATTTCATTGCTAGTAGTGTAGATTTGATTAATTGTTTATTAGTTTGCTTCCATTTGCGCCTTACTTCAGTAGCAGGTTAGAAGGGATAAAAGAGGCTCCACAAAGCTGTCAGTAGGTGTCTTGGCCTCACTTCTTCCTTCTGGGATCACGATTTGAGGAAAAGACCCTTATGCAACCCAAAAAGATAGATTTCCATTTCTTTCATGATAGTTATAGTTTGTTGTACTTAAACTAGCATTTGATCAATTTTTCAAAGTAGGATTTCATTGCCATATCTTCTATATTCATTCTTGCAGTAGATCTCATCCATGATTCCATTTTATTCAGCAAGTTCTTCATGCATAAGGTAAACAGTTAGTTCATTAAATTTTGCTTTTCTAGCTCATGAGAACTCTTTTTGTTACATGACTTTTTGGAATTTACACATGTTTGATGTAAAGCAAGTGCTTCAGAAGTAGATAGAGATATCATAGCAAGAAACCACCTTCCAACTTCATCCACCCATAGGCATTCCTTGTTTTCATCAAAATCTTCACCAATTTCATCATTTTACATAGAAATTTCCTCAAGCATATTGAGCAAATCCAACCATCTCCTAAACTTGGTTTTGGGTTCTAAGTGATCCTAGGCCTCTTCTCACTCCATTCCACCCATCAAACACCTTACCTAAGCCTTTCATCACCTCCAACACCCATCGTTTTCTTCACGGCTGCATCCTGTAGAAATACATGGAATCCCGTAAGTTTCTAGTACATCCTGTAGGTTTTCCTGTAGTGGCCTATTTTGATGTTGAATTGAGGGAAAACCTCTAGGAAGCCTTCGAAGGTCACCCAAGGGGTCCCTAAACCTTCCAACCATATCCTTAACCTTCCATCCATCCACCCGCATTCCTAAACCACCTGCCACATCACCAAAAGAGATTAGTTTGCACACTCAATTTTTCATGAAAAGCATAAAAAGACAAAACAGATTTCTTACAGTCCTTCACATGCATAACAATTGTGTTTGATGTTTTTAACTTCCATGCTTAGGATAGTAACATTTTGTTCATGTTAATTTAGCATCATTTCAAAGCATAGATCCTAACAGTTAATTAGGAAATGGTGTGCCTTAGCATTGAATTTCAGTCTTTTTCATTATTGCAGTAGATCAGTTCGCTCTTAGAGTAGATTTCTATTTCTTTCATCAAGGAACCAATCTTATTTTGAATCTATAGAAGTCTGGCTTTCAAACCCTAGTGGTATCTCGCCAGCTAAACAGTGAAAAAAGGCAGAACCATCACTTTTACTTGTGTATATAGCACTGTCACCTCCAAGTTTGTACAAACCCTGGGTTAATAAATTAAAGTTGGTAGCCCAAGAGTTGCAGCGTTCTTGCTGCAATATTGGTGCTCATAATCTTTTATAACAAGTCATTGGCTAATATTTATGGCTAGAACTACATTAACGGTCATCTAAAAAATCTAGATAGCTAGGACATGATATAAACTCACACCATCACATAGATTGTGAAATCTAAGGGCAGGTCTTTACAACTTAATAATGATATGTAACAACAATGTCAAGAGCTATAATTCCTAATAAATGGATCAAAATGGGTACCAAGTAATACATAAATAAATTTCTACAATTAAGGCATTATATATTAATAAAACAAACATCTGAGGAAAAAACATAGTGCACATTGAATGATAAATATATTCATGTAAAATATCAATGGACACACCACCCATGTCACAAGGATGGATGTCTCTTGTTTTCAATGTGTGGTCTCCATCATGATTTAGGTGAATCAATTGTATTACATGCAAGTCTTGTTTATTATTTCATCATTGGTTCTATGTACTGTTAGGTCCATACACATGTGGAGAAATTTGTTTAAACTCTTACATGTCCATAACATCCTCTGTCTTATGTAATGATCCAATGAATAAAAAATTTCTTGCTTTAGCATGGTTGCCATTGTGTATTTAGTGGTGTTATAGTAGGTTTAGGAATTAGTTTTTGTTCTCCTAAAATATTTAAACCAATCTATTGAGGGTCGAATCATCTCCTCATGGCATGTATAAGCAATAAAACTAGCTATAATGTCACTTTTCTATGTGAAGGGTTTAATAAAATAAGCTTCGGTAGACCTATAAATATTTTGTATGCATATACTATTCATTTTTAATAAATTTGTTTTGCAATTGTTAAACTACAATATATGATTATCCCTTAACCATTGGTGGTTTCTTGGGCATGGATTGTATTTGTAAGGAATACAATTTGCTAGAGAATGCTTTGTGTGTGGTTGCAGAAGTAGCAAAGTCTCTTGGCATATTGACTTATTTCTCTTTTGAAAGACATAATTTAGTAGCCTAAGCATGGGAAGGAATTGATTGCTTGAGAAATAATGTTGGAAACGTAATTGTAATTCTTAATGATAAACTGTTGAAGATGGTATTTACAATATACTCTAGTGACGAAAGATTTTAATTGGGAAGATGATATTCTTCAAAAAATATTTCATGTGATATCTGATATAATCATGGTCATGGGATTAGTTAATGTTGACTTTATCAATATTGGGCATTATGGCTAATGTTGGATCTTCTCTAATGGGATTAGGCACTATAACTAGTAAGACACATGCTAGTTTGTTGCTAGTAATATCATGCATATTGGATCATTAGTAGAGTCATAATTTATTTAGACTTATTAGAGAAGGTAGGACTAAAGGTATCAAACTAAAATTTCTCTCAAATTGAATCTATCCTTTAATTTTGTGGTCACATGTTATATAAACACAACTCTAAAGATATTAATTTCACCTCTAATTTATCAATGTGACCTTTTTGTAAATTTATTTTATGTTTCTTAGAAAATGGATGATATATATTGTGTTGTGGATGGAATCTCTACATAATTAGAAACAAGAAAAACAAAACTATTACAATTCCAAGAGAAAAAATACCTCTGCAACACTTGAACTACAAGCTTAGGATCGTTATGAATAAGCTCTCAATTTCTATTACCCTACTTGAATTTCAGAAGGCTCTTTGGTTTAGAAATCATGAGGGGAACAATGTGAAACTTGTTAGGCTAAGTAACTTAAAGTACATTAGGAAGAGATCAATATCTAAAAGAATCATGGAATTTATGAATAACATAAGAAACTATATGTATATTGAAACCAATTATATAGATAAGGAGGATGGAGAATTTATGGTTGGGGTTTCCTTCCCATAGTGCATGGCATGTCATCCCTATAATATAAACATTACCACACATGTATGAAATCCATCCCACCTTGGTTGCTTGCGCCTAGATTTATAAGTTATAATGTCCACATGCTTACGCCCTATCATCCAAGAAAAAAAACATAATGTTGTGCAATATTAAATCAACATTATTTTCTTATTTTCTGTTAGTGCTATTCACCTCCCATGTTGTGTTAAACTCAAGGGACCACAATATTATATCCACCAAAAATGCTACTTTCTATGAAATTAAAAGGGGAATAATTGAGCATAAAACCTAACTATCCATTCGCAACCTAACTTGAAAAATATAGAAAACAAAAATATTCATGGTATTTTCATTTTCTTCATGTCAAGTCTAGAATCTATAATATTCTAATACATAATATGGAACTACTGCAACAATAAACAATGACATGAAAAACATTTATGGACACTTACAAACCTTGGGGTGTATTACACCTATGCGTCTTAAAAGATGAAATTAATATCTATGTACCCAATTCTATATTCAAAGAAAAGAGTTACATTCCATTGGTTGATAATAGATTAAATCATTACAAGTGACGGAGAGCCATTTAAATGTAATTATCACTTAATGACGATCCATTAATGACCAACATTATTTTAATACGTTTACAACAAAATAACTCATGTACACAATATGTTTTGCATAGTACACAACATTCGCTACCCCACCATTAAACTTTTCTAAAATCTATCTCTAATATTATTACTAATCACTTTGATGTGAACCAGACAATACATTATTATTGTGGTCCATTATTATCCTATCGAAACTAATGGCTAAAAATATATAATAATCATATGTAGCTTTCCCATTTGCATTCTATCCATTTATTGTTTTAGAGACACAACATATCAAATTACCAAGAACTAGTAGAATGATCACCGATACCCAAAACCATACTCTCATAGTAATATAAAGAACACATAAAATATTTTTTTAATACTTATTTTCTCTTAATCATGTTCGGGCATTGTACTCTTGTACATCTTATTTCTAAGGAGATTGATCACTATGCATGATAGGAGGTTCATGAGAAGAGGAAGATATTATTGAAATCAGAGTCAAAGAAGTTTCGAACCTCTTCACAATGACATTGAGAAAAAATATGAGTTCAATCTTTGCAACAACATCTTGCTATCACATTTTAGTTCTTGCTCCCTTTTTATGAATGGAAACTACAAATTATTGAGCAATATTAGAAGACTCCATATGCAATTGTTATAAAAAGTGCATATCCTTATGATGAATAAAATTTTGTTGCATTAACATTTTAAAATATTTATCCATTTTTATCTAAATTGAAATGATGATAACTTATTTATTATAAATTTAAATAATTAATATCACATTGCTTCAAATCTAAGAATATTTCTTCTGCAGGAAAGTGAAACCTAAGAAAAATGTCAAGAAAGGTGTTTGATACACTTTTTAATCAATGGTTTTAAAAGATGCCAAAACTACTAGAGATTTCCATTTCACGTAGTGGGAGTTATTTCATGCATGAAGTGATGTTTTTGATAAAATGTAAAATTCATACAACCCAAATCATACATTGAGGAATGTTTTCTTGGGTAAAATCCAAATATGATGAATGGATTAATATTTTCAGTGAAAGAAAAAAAGTTACCAAGCAGTTTACAACATGTAGAATTAGAAACCATAAATGGTATATTGCTTCTTTATTCCTATTACAAATTTAGTGTCTGGGTTAGAGCTAGAGAAAGAGTTTATTGAAAGTTTATGCTATTGGAATTTCTCTAGAAACTAATGCTGTTAATGTCTCTTATTAAGAGTGCAACTCTATAAAGTTATTGTAACTTCTACTAAATAATAAATCGGGCTTGCTTTAGAGCGCGAGTTTTTCTCCCAAAAGTGTTTCCTCAAGAAATATTTATATAATGGTTGCATGCTTAAGTGTTATTTGTTTTCACAAATGTTTATTTAAAGTTTCCATAAATTCTTCTCTTATGAGTTAGAGTAGGAATTGTATTCTACACTTTTTCCCCCTTTCATTTCTTATTTGAGCCTTATCACCTTAGATCTTAGGGTTTAGGGATAATGAATTTTAATCTAATCTTGGTTTGATTTAGAGCATATATAAAATGAAATATTTTGAGAGAAAATATTGGGTATGTTAAGGAATGATTTGGATAAGTTTAATGAAATTAAATTTATATGTGGAAACTCAAGATATAGGATTTTCTTACAGATCAAGGTCTATTGGGTCTTATATTTGGGAGCAAAACCTCTCTTATGAAATATGAAAACTAGGTAGTTTTGGAGAGAAACAAGAGAATATTTATTAGGATTTGTTTGGTTGATTATGTGTCCTTAAATTTCTCTCTAAGAATCCACCATGGAATGTCTCTCTAATAAGTTGGCAGACTTGTACTAAGATAAATCTCTAGTTTATACTTTTTTCCCGTGAAAAAAGTTGTACACCTTGAAAATGGGTGATAGTGAAAAGGAAGAGTATACCAAATTGTGAACTACTCACTTAGATCCATGAGACCCATAGATCCACAACACTAGTTGAACTTATTCATACTCACTATTTTTGTTGATGCATTTGCAACATTATGCAATTGTCAAGTTTATTCAATATCACTTTCCATATTCTACCATGTCTCAAACAATATGGCATTGGATCTTAATATTATTTGTATCTACATTAAAGTTTGGGTTCATTGCAACTCAAATAGCATGATTACTATCATATTGAGTTGTAATATATTTTTTTATCCTCACACATGAACACAATTTCACAAGACAAATGGTCTTCTTACAAGCATAAATAGTTTCCATATACGTAGCCTCTACATCCTACTTCTATAGCCATAAAGGTAAACAATATATATACACAATAGACTCCTAACATGGCACCACTTCGTACACTCCATTCTCAAGGAAACCATGTTGTTATTAAGGGTATATTTCTACTATATCTAGTGTCATTATGGGGAATTATATGAGTGAAGAATACTGTTGGGAAATTTCTCAAAATGCTTGTTTTTTCTTGATTAAGTTAAATCATTTGATTTTATTGTACACCCTTTCAAAACAATATTCATGATTATGGAAAACATAATATTTGTTATGGAGGTAAAGGGATTCTTGAATGAGAATTTGGATATTCTCATGATCTAGTTTAAACTCTCTTCACAAAGATAGTGTAACAATTCCAGGTTAAAGTTTCATGTAACAAACGATAATAAAGGAAAAATAAGACCAAGGTCATGGGCCACGTATTCCAATTTGAATGTTAGGGAA
The DNA here is from genome assembly GCA_031772625.1 of Pinus tabuliformis. Taxonomy (NCBI): domain Eukaryota; kingdom Viridiplantae; phylum Streptophyta; class Pinopsida; order Pinales; family Pinaceae; genus Pinus; species Pinus tabuliformis. The sequence goes on along the minus strand of CM062819.1, from coordinate 1,434,572,651 downwards.
ACACTCTAGTGGGCATCACTTGTTGTTTAATAATGGCCATGGAAATTGGAAAAGAGACAATAATTGACATTTAATTATGAAAATAAAGGAAAATGGGAGAAAAGAAAGGTCAAGAGACAAAAATTTTCATGCAAGGGAAATTAAAGGGGAAATGAAGGAAACTGAAGAAAATGGAGACAACAATGATAAAAAGGCATCATAGAAATAGTTCATAGCTTTTGTTAGTCTAGTTTTGGCCCTCATACACTCTTGCACACTTAGAGCATTATTGGAGCACTTTAGCATTCACTTGGATTTGGAGAAAGGAAAAAAATCAAGTAAAGGAAAGAAAGGAGAAGGGTGGATCAACAAATTCAGTGGGAAGATTTTGCAAGTAATAGGTTTCATGTGTGATTTCCTTGCTAGGATGTGAATTCATGGTACATGAATTTGTTTATTTGTTTCATTTGTTGTCATTGGGATGGGTTCTACCTGGTTTGATAGTGGTTTCAGCCTTTCTTGGATAGCCATGGTTTGATGGGATTCATTCTTGGTTGAGATTTGAATTTTTGGAAGCTTTTGGAATTGAGTGAGGTGGTTCCATGAAAATCCCATGGGTTTTGGGTGGAGATGGTTTTATTCGAGAATCCCTCGATAGGTAGGTGGAGATAGGAAAATCCCTCAAGGTATGGTGAAGGAATTTTGAGGCATCCAAATTTGGTTTGGTTTTTCTTATCTTGGGACTGGTTTAGGTGAGATCATGGTAGCTTGAGGGTGGAGGTGATTTAACCCATGGATTCCATGTTTCGTTATGTCTTGGTTTATCCCATGAGATACCACATTCATGCCTGGAATATGTCACATGGTTTATTAGCTGAAAGAAATATTTGGTTCAACCCAATCTATGGTCGGGTGGTATGTGGAAGTCCCTGTCTTGGTTGGATTTTGCATATGTTAATATGAACTATTTTCCTACTATGATCTATGAGCACTTGTACTTGTTATTATGTGCATTTTATGACTGATTTGTCATGGTCTCTATTCTGGTTATATGTTGGTTATATATCTAGTTATATGATGTGCTCTAACTATGGATATCTTTCATGTTTTGATAGTTTATTGAATGGTTGATGAATGCATGGTCTAACAAGTGTTGTTGTAGTTACTTGAGAGGGAAATAGACCTTGTTGGTGATTCTAATATGAAGTTCAGAAGTTTAAGATTAGATATTCATTCATGACTTGTAGCTTATATGTTTATCATATGTTTGATGAAATGTCTACCATGTACTAGGCCTATTTTGGTCAATATCTTGTTCAAGTTTTGAATGGTTAGCCTTTTTATCATGTTATTTATGTTTCTAGACATTTACAAGCAGTTCTAGGTAGTTATCTATAGGGTTTTCTGAAAAAGTGGCATAGATCTTGTGACTAAATGCACAAACTAAGGCAATTTTTATCATAATTGCATACAGGAAGGCTTATGGGTGCGTTTGGAGCCTCATAGCCACATGCATAGTGTGTCAAGGGTGCAAATGGGGTGTAAAACCTATGAAAAGGCATTACAGCTTAGGGATTGATCACTTGGGGTGGTTGGTAGGCTCCTAAGTGGTTTTTAGTCCCTGAGGGAGTTTTGTAAGTTTTTGGTTTGTAGGCCCCACTTCCATCACTGGAACTTGGAGGTCGGCTCATGTCATAGTAGCACTCAGCTTACATTTTCCATGGAGAGCTTGTGAAAGTGGGTAAATGTGGGAGGGGCATTTACAGGGTGGTATCAAAGCTTCTATGTTCAACACTTGGACTAGATGGGCTAGATGTGATCATTAGGCATGCATGTTAGTCGTATGTGTATCTACTATACATGCATTGTAGTGAAAATGGTTGCCATATATATAGTCGGTGTTATAGTTGTGTTATCATGCCTGATGTTGATGTCATTATATATACACATGTATATTGTGTTAATTTGGATTGATTTGTGTAGATGAGATAACCTCCCTTGAACTCCATTAAGGTATGGTTTGATCATGTTTTCTATTTAGTTTATCTAACATGGCATGTTTGCAGGAAGAAGAAGATCAGATATGGTGAGGAAAGTGTTGGATTACAGTTCACATGACTCTCCTTATAGATCAGTTGAACAACAAGGAGATGTGTATTCTTCTAATATAGTAGATACATTGAGAAGTTTGAAGGAAAAGATAAGAATTTTCAAGGCAGGTAATAACAGTATAATTGATACATAGGAAAGGCTTTCCAGAGCTCAAGAAAAGCAAGTTGAGGTTAATGTATTGATCCTTTAGACTCTATCAGATTTGCAGAGGCAGTGACAACCAAGGATTAGTCATGGGTAGGATGAAATGACTAATGGGGCATATGGTAACAGGTCTCGATCAGGATAGAAGTTGGACATAGATGATATAGTCAAAGGTGGAAGATGATTGGATACACTTGATAGGAGAGGTAGTGCTTATGGGTTCTATGCTAGTTCTAGTTTAAAGAGACATCATTGTCATCACTACCATCATCCTTATAGGAGGAGTGAGAAGCAGTGTTTTCCAAAGGAGTTTAATAAATTCAGCATCCTACTTTTGATGGAGATATGAAGAAATCAGAAGATGCGGAAACATGGTTGCTTGGGATGAAGAATTTCCTCAGATTGCATGATTATTTAGAGAATATGAAAGCCAAGATAGTGATCTTCAGTCTCAAGGGAAAATAAAATATCTGGTGGGAAGATATGAAGCGTGTCAGAGGCATCAAGGTAGAAGAGTTGAATTCGCATGAGTTTAAAATACTCTTCAGGAAGTACATTCTGAGAAATATTATGTCAGAAAGGCCAAGGAATTCTATGAGTTGAAGATGGGTTCCATGATAGATGAAGAGTATATGACTAAATTTTTGGAGTTGTTAAGGTATGTGCCTTATCTCAAGGATGAGAAGAAAAAGGTCCAAATGTTCATCAGTGGGCTGCCATTAGCATTCAAGGTTCAAATTGAGTATAATGAGCCTTGATCATTGGAGCAAGTCATTGGGAAGCTGAATCATTGTTATGAGCAGTCAAAGCACAATTATGATCCAAAGCGTGATTGTAAAGGGAATGATAAGGCTAAAAGGAAAATGGTGACAAAGAAAATGTGGCTCCTTACAAGAAGTTTAATGCAGATGAGAAGGGAGATGGACCTCAGCCTGGGAGATCAATGGAATAAAGGTAATGGAAAATAACCATTGCATTGTTCAATTTGTGGCAAATACCCTTGCAAGAAGGATTTTCCATTGTATCAAGGTGCTAGACCATAGATCTACAGTTCTCAGGATGGAAAGAGAGTTAGGGATGTTGGTCAGATAATTCCTAATATCTATGCAACACTTGACAATAGGAAAGAAAACCATCAAGAATCGATTATTGAGATGGAAGGTAAGCTCTGTGATTGAGTTGTTTCCATTTTGATTGATCCTGAATCTAGTTATAGTTATGTTAGTCCTGACTTGGTGGATAAGTGTGGCTTGAATAAAGAAGTGCATGTAGAGTCTCGGTTGGTCTAGCTAGCTATAGGGACCAAGAAAAGAGCTCATCATTGGGTGAGAGCTTGTGCATTTGCGGTAAATGGTATGCCTAAATCAACACATCTAAATGTGCTTCCTTTAGGTTCATATAGTATGCTTTTGGGCATGGTTTGGTTGTTTATTCACAAGACCAAGGTAGATTTCTATGAGAAGGATATTGAGTGCCTAAATGTTGATGGAGAGAAGAGAAAATTGTAGGGAAAGAAGAATCCTACATTAGTGAGAATGGTTACGTTTATGCAAGCTAAGCGCAATTGGAGGAAAGGGTGTGTATTATTCGTAGTGCATGTCTCCAGTGACAAAGGGAAATATGTTGAAGATGATGAAGTCGTGAAGAGGTATCTTGTTCAAAAATAGTTTCAAGATTTGTTTCCTACAAATATCTCATAGTTATGACCTCATAGGAAAGTGGATTTCTCTATTGAGTTTGTACCAGGAGTAGCACCAACATCAAAGGAACCTTACAGAATGAGCACTCTAGAGTTGGTTTGATTGAATTTGCAACTTAAAGAAATTCCTGATAAGAGGTACATAAGGCCAAGTGTGTCACCTTGGGTTGCACCAGCGTTGTTTGTAAAGAAGAAGGATAGTAATCTCAAGTTGTGTATTGATTACAAGCAACTAAACAAGGTGATGATCAAGAACCGATATCCTTTTCCATTGATTGATGGCTTGTTTGATCAATTGAAGGGAGATGTAGTGTTCTAGAAGATTAATTTGAGATTAGGATATCACCAGGTGCATATCAAATAAGAATACATTTACAAGTCCGCATTACATACAAGGTATAGATGTTATGAGTTTGTGGTGGTTCCATTTGGTCTTTCTAATGCTCCAACCACTTTCATGTGATTGATGAACAATGTATTGCATCCTTATCTAGATAGGTTTCTGATAGTGTTCACTGAAACTATATTGATATACTTCAATAATGAGGAGGAGGATGTAGAGCACCTAGCAGTAGTGTTGAGATTGTTGAGAGAGCATCAATTGTATTCCAAGCTTAGCATGTGTAGTTTCTTTCAGTATCAGATTCGTTACTTGGGGCATGTTATTTCCAAGGAAGGGATAGAAGTGGACCTAAAAAAATATTAAATATATCATGAAGTTGTCATCTCCTAGGAATGTGGATGAGGTCATATCATTCATGGGACTAGCAAGTTATTATAGGAGGTTCATTGGGAAATTCTCACAGATTGGCTATCCTAACACATCTTTGTAGAGAAAAGGAAATAAGTTTTAATGGAATGAGGAGTGTACAAATAGTTTTGATTAGTTCAAGCATTTTCTTACAAATTTTCCAATTTTGAAGATTGTAGGTCCTGATAAGGAGTTTGTAGTCAGTATAGATGCTTGCAAGAAAGGACTTGGTAGATTTATGATGCAGGAAGGACAGGTGGTATGCTATGAGTCAAGAAAGAGGAATGAGCATGAGTAGAACTATGTGACGTGTGATCTTTAGTTGGAAGATATCATACATGCCGTGAAGATGTGGAGGCATTATCATCTTGGCAAGAGGTTTGTTCTGATGAGTGATCATAGTGGACTTAGGTCCTTGTTTGACGAACCTAATATGAATGCTAGGCAAGCTAGATGGTTGGCTACTCTCAATGATTTTTATTTCAAGATAAGGTACATTAAGGGAAAGGAGAATGAGGTTGCAGATGCTCTCAGTAAGAGAGTGTAGGTAAATCATATTTTAGTTGTGATTTCATATGGGACAGATTTATATAAGTGGAACTTGCACGTAGCGCAACATGATGATAGGTACCAGAACCTGAAGAGGAGGTTGTAACAAAAGGGTGAAGGTGATAGGGACGAGGAGTATCACCTCAAAGTAGATGGCTTGGTTAGATTCAGGAACAAGATTTATGTGCCAGGTAATAGTGAGCTCAAGAATCTTATCTTCATGGAGTTTCATGTCAAGCCATATTCAAGTCATGTAGGATATCATAAGACATTGATAGCTATTCAGAAGTTCCATCATTGGTCGAATTTGAAGAAAGAGGTGGTTGAGTTTGCTGTTGAATGCTTGGAATATTAGCATGTGAAAGTTGACTGTAAGCACCCAATTGGTCTACTACAACCTATTTTGATTCCATAATGGAAATGGGAGGTCATTTCCATGGACTTTATTATAGGTTTGTTGAGTACATCAAAGCGTCATGATTCCATCATGGTTGTGGTTGACAGGTTGAATAAGGTAGCTCACTTCATTGTAGTGAAATATACTAATTCAGCTAGTGAGGTAGCTCAGATCTTCATCAAGGAGATCGTGAGGTTGCATGGAGTTCCCAAGAATATTGTATTAGATAGATATGCCAAGTGCATTTCCAAGTTTTAGGAGGATTTGTTTTTAGGTTTAGGGACAAATTTGGATTTCAGTGCAACTTATCATCTGTATACAGATGGAAATATGAAGAGGGTCAATATGATTCTTGAGGACATGTTGAGGATGTATGTCATGCATCAGTAGAGGAAGTAGGAGGAGTATCTTCCACTGGTGGAGTTTTCATATAATAGTGGGTATCAAGAATCCTTTAGGATGAGTCCATTTGAAGCTCTTTATGAGCATAATTGTAATATTCCTATTAGTTAGAGTGATCCAGTGAATAAGGTGTTGATTGGACTGGATATGCTGCAAGAGATGGAATAGGAGATGCAAGTTATTAAGAGGAATTTGAAGGAAGCATGAGATAGGTAGAATAATTATGTAGACTGACATAAATAGTTCAAGAAGTTTTAAGTTGTGGAGAAGGTGTATTTGTGCATCAATCCAAAGAGGAGATCCTTGTGAATTGGATCATGTGCCAAGTTTTCACCTCGATATTGTAGGCCTTTTGAGATCCTTGAGAGCATTGGACCAGTGGCGTACAGACTTGCCTTGCCACCAATAGTGAAAGTCCATGATGTTTTCTGTGTTTCATTTCTTAAGAGATATGTGAAGGATGTTGATAATGTGATTGATTGGTCTATATTACAGGAGGAGCTAGAGGGAGAGTTCTAACCAAAAACTCAGTGCATTTTGCAGCAGAAACAACTCATGCTCTGGAATCGATCAATAGAGCAATTTAAAGTGCAGTGGAAACACTTTGGGCCCGATTAAGCTACAGGGGATATGGATGATCACATGCAGGCTTTGTATCCTTCATTATTTGTTGGTTCAAGAAAATGAGTTTTTGGTCTATTTATATATGTATGGTTGTAAATACCGCAATGATTTTTGTTATAAAGCTCCAGTAAGAGGTATGTTTGTTTGTTTGTTTATTATTTTTTTCCAGTGGGATAACATTATAAATACTACATCAATCTTTGTTCTAAATCTCCATAGGAGGTATGCCTTGTTTCATAGGTTTCATAGAACACTGAAGACAATGTTCCCCTAAGAGGGACGGGCTTATAACAACCCCAAGTTAAAGTTTCATGTAATAAAATGTAATAAATGAAAAATAATACCAAGGTCATGGGACACTGTTGGCTTGGTGGGGCCTGACCCAGGTTTAGCATTAGTTAGCCAAACAAATCCCTACACTACTAGCCCTTTCGGCGTCAGCCCATGGAACGCAGATCGAAGTCTCACTCGAAGCAGTATGGGGGCATGGTGGAACCAAGTGTTCGCACCCTGAGATGGTCGTGATGTCGGTTTATTCCTTTTGTTCATGCCTTCATGTAGGTCTTTGACTTCTAGGGCTCTGGCTGTCTAGCCCTCTACTCCACCCTTCATTACCTCCGTGAAGGGGTATGATTGACCTTCACGCAGCCCTAACTTGCGGTTTAGGTACTTTCTATTAGAAAATTATATATTACAGAGCAATGGAACACATAAAATATTGTAGAAATATAAACACAAAAAAGCACATAAAACAAGAGAGACACAGATATACGTGGTTCACCAAGTTTGGGCTACATCCACGGAGAAACAACCAGTCCTTCCTTTTATATTATCCAACAAACTAAAGAGATACAACCTACAGTAGATCCACTGTAACACCCTCTTTGCTCTCAATCTCCTCTCTCTTCCTCGCTCAGAATACAAATCTACATAGATGCATTACAATTCCCTCATATATAGTGAGGGGTTGCCTTCTAGGGCAAAAACCCTAAATTAAACATAACTTCTACCGTCAAATCATCCGCCTAATGAACGGCCCAGATTGACTAGAAATTACTAGACTTTTACAAGGCACTTTTACATCTATTTTTAGCTTCGGGGGCGCTGCCCCTAAACCCCCGTCGGGGGACGACTGGTCCCTGGACCCCCCAACCGGGGGGATTAGCCCCCCTAGACCCCTGCAGGGGGAACAAGTCCCCCCTGTGTGGGGGATGTATAGTCTTCCTAGGGTATACATCCGGCTGAAACCTTTGAATATAGAAGATAATCAGGGTCCACACCCAATAATCTCCCACTTGGAGACTGATTATAGCAACTCCACTGTTGCTTCATTTTCTAGACAATGACTCCACTTTGGACCTGGCTGTTTCTCATCTTCTTCATCATACTTGAAGACCAATTGAAACTGAGAAGATTCTCAGTTTCTCCCTGGTTACAACTTTTGTTAACATATCTGCAAGATTCTGGCTAGTGTGTATCTTTTCCAGCTTCAACTGTCCATCTTCCAATGCTGACCATATGAAATGGTACTTGAGCTGTATATGTTTAGTCTTGGAATGAAATGCAAATTTCTTTGCAAGAGGTATAGCACTCTGGCTGTCACTGTATAACCTGCCCAATCCCTGCTTCTTGCCTAATTCATCCAGAAACCTTTGTAACCAAATCATTTCTTTACTAGCCTCTGTAGCAGCAACATACTCTGCTTCCGTTATTGAAAGTACAACAACACTTTGGATTTTTGAAACCCAACTAACCACTATTCCACCTACAGTAAATACATATCTTGTAGTGCTCCTCTTGTTATCTCTGTCACCTGCCATATCTACATCAACATATCCTTGTAGAGAAATGTTTGAACCACCAAAGCATAATGCTTGATTTGTGGTACCTCTCAAATACCTGAGAATCCACTTCACCGCCATCCAATGTTCTTTTCCTGGATTGTTCATGTACCTGCTTACAACTCCCACTGCATGTGCAATATCAGGCCTTGTGCAGACCATTGCATACATTAAGCTTCCAACTGCTGATGCATATGGAACTTTAGACATATGAGCCATTTCTTCCTGAGTCTTGGGACATGCCTCCTTACTTAATTTGAAATGGCTAGCCAAAGGTATACCAACTGGTTTTGCATTCTTCATATTAAACCTTTTCAACACCTTTTCTATGTACTCACTTTGAGACAATGTTAATTTGAGATTCTTCCTGTCTATAGAACCTGCAACAAGCATATCATCTACATACAATAACAATATAATATCGTTGCCATCATTTTGCCTTTTGAGATAAACACAATGATCAGAGTGACACATAGTATAACCTTGTTCAGACATAAACCTGTCAAATTTTAGATACCATTGCCTTGGAGCCTGTTTTAAGCCATACAAGCTCTTCTTCAACCTGCACACTAGTTTCTCCTTCCCTTTTACCTCATATCCTTGTGGCTGCTGCATATATATCTCTTCCTCCAAATCCCCATGGAGAAAGGATGTCTTTAGATCTAACTACTCAAGATACAAATATTCAGCTACTACTAGACTTAAAATAGTTCTGATTGAAGTCATTTTAACAACAGGAGAAAATATTTCATCAAAATCAATACCTTTCTTCTGTGCAAACCCCTTCACTACAAGTCTTTCTTTGTACCTTTGTTTTCCTCCATCTTCTTCCTTCAACCTATAAACCCATTTATTCTACAATGTTGTTTTACCTGCAGGAAACCTGACTAAGTCGCAAGTTTGGTTATGTGCTAAGGAGTCCATCTCTTCTTTCATGGCTTTCTCCCACTTCTTCCTAGTTTCTACCTGCACTGCTTCTTCATAACATTCTGGTTCACCAAAATCAGTCAAAAATACATAATATAATGAAGGAGAGTATTGTTCAGGGGGTCTACTTATCCTGGTAGATCTTCTAACACTACTTTTAGGTGTTTGAAGTGCTTGTTGCTCTTGTGGTTGTTGTTCTGGCTGTTGATCATTATGATTTTCAGGCACCATCACTTTTCCTGTGATATCATCAAGCACTGTGTATTCTCTGTTTTCTTTTTATTATTTCTTTTCTTGCAACTGATTCTTATACAAGACCTTTTCATTGAATATTACATCTCTGCTCCTAATGATTTTCTGATTTTCATAATCATATAAGCAATAACCAAAATCATTAACACCATATCCAATAAAGGTACATTTTTTTTATTTTGCCTCAAGCTTTGTTCTATTTTCTTTGTTAATGTGGACAAAAGCTTCACAACCAAAAGTCTTTAAAAATGAGTAGTTTACCTTTTTACCTGCCCATGCCTCCTCTGGAATACCACCATCTAAAGAACTTGAAGGCCCTCTGTTTATTAGATAAACAATAGTGTCTACAGCATCTACCCAAAATTGTAAAGGCAATCATGCATGCAATCTCATGCACCTTGCACGCTCCATGATTGTCCTGTTCATCCTTTCTGACACACCATTTTCTTGTGGTGTTCCTGGAACTATCTTCTCTCTACGAATTCCATTCTCTGAACAGTACCTATCAAACTCTTTCTGCAATATTCACCTCCATTATCTGATCTGAGACACTTCAACCTTTTCCCTGTCTCATTTTCAACCAAAGCTTTACATTTCTTGAAAGTATCAAATACATCAGATTTATGTCAAATATAATAAATCCAAGTTTTTCTGGTTGCATCATCAATGAAAGTAACATAATAACGAGAGCCACCAAGAGATGATACCTGAGCAGGTCCCCATACATCTGTATGCACAAGCTCTAATTTTTTGCTCTTCTTTTCTTTTCCAACTCTAAGGAATCTGACTCTCTTCTATTTTCCATAGACAAAATTCTCACAGAATTTTAAATAAACATGCTTCAAACTTGGCAACAAATTTCTTGAGTGAATAATCTGCATCCCGTTCTCACTCATGTGCCTGAGCCTATGATACCACAATGCCGTATCTTCTCCTGTAGAGGTTAAAGCATTAACAGAATTAGAAATACCATTGCATAAATACAATGTACCAACCTTTTCTCCTTTCGCTATTACTAGGGATCCTTTAGTGACCTTCCAGGTTTTATCTGTGAAGGTAGTTACGCAACCTTCACCTCCCAACTGCCTTGTTGAAATCAGATTCTTCTTCAGATATAGAACATGCCTTACCTCCTTCAATAGCCACTAATTTCCATTCTGCTATTTTATGAAAATTGTACCCATTCCAATTATTTTACAGGGTTTATCATCACCCAATCGAACTTGTCTAAAATATCCTTGAACATAATCATGAAAATGTTTCTTATCAGGTGTGGCATGGAATGAGGCCCCTGAATCTACCACCCAGGCATCAATAATATTTTCTAATGAAAGAATCAAAGCATCTTACAACACATCACCTGTTACATTCGCTTCATGATTAGTTTCTTGTTGCACATCTCCTTCTTCTCCCTTCTAAGACTTGCAGTATTTCCTTAGGTGTCCTTTCTTCCCACATTTCTAGCACACCATCCCCAATTTGGACTTGTATCTGCCTTTTCTTGATTTACTGTGATATCTTGGGCTCTTTCCTCTTTCCATTTTTCTTCCCCTAATCTCTGTAGTCAAAGCATTACCTGATGTTTCACCGAAGCTTTTCCGTCGCATTTCCTCGCTAAGGATTGCACCAAAAACATCATCAAACTGTAAAGTACTAGATCCAAAGACAGAGTTACTAATGGCCATTACTAAACCATTCCAACTTTCTGGCAATGAGCACAGAAATAACATAGCCCTAACTTCATCATCAAAATTTACTCCTACAGAACTTAACTGACTTGTAACTATATTAAAATCATTTAAATGATCTGCAACAAATCCACCTTCTGACATCTTCATATTAAATAAACGCTTCATAAGAAATACCTTATTTGAGGCTGAGGGTTTTTCATATGGTTTGGCCAATGTCGACATTAAACCCTGTGTTGTCATTTCCTTTGAAATATTAAACGCTATCGACGCCGCTAGGCATAGCCGTATTGTTCCAAGTGCCTTTCTGTCGAGAATATCCCATTCTGTGTTTGTCATACTCGTCGGCTTCTTTGTCTTTCTGCTCAATGGTAGGTACAGATCTCTCTGATATAGATAATCTTCCATCTGCATCTTCCACAGCTGGTAGTTTTGGCCGTTGAATTTTTTGACCCTAAACCTACCATCTTCCGCCATTTCTCCCACTCGAACCAGGAACCCTTCTCTCCTGCGAGTTTATCAGCCAAATAGACCTTCGACTCTGATACCAGTTGTTAGAAAATTATATATTACAGAGCAATGGAACACATAAAATATTGTAGAAATATAAACATAGAAAATGCATAAAACAAGAGAGACACAGATATACGTGGTTCACACAGTTTGGGCTACGTCCACAGAGAAACAACCAGTCCTTCCTTTTATATTATCTAGCAAGCTAAAGAGATGCAACCTATAGCAGATCCACTGTAACACCCTCTTCGCACTCAATCCGCTCTCTCTTCCTCACTCAGAATACAGATCTACATAGATGCAATACAATTCCCTCATATATAGTGAGGGGTTGCCTTCTAGGGAAAAAGACTCTAAATTAAACATAACTTCTACCATCAGATCATTTGCCTAATGAACAACCCAGATTGACTAGAAATTACTAGACTTTTACAAGGCAATTTTACATCTATTTTTAGATTCGGGGGCGCTGCCCCCAGACCCCCTAGCCGGGGGGATTAGCCCCCTGGGGGGGACAAGTCCCCCCCGCACCCCCTACGTGGAGGGGTGTACTATCTTCCTAGGGTATACATCTAGCTGAAACCTTTGAATACAGAAGATAATCAGGCTCCACACCCAACACTTTCGCGCTACTAGGGCAGCTTGCTGTACAAATTCCCAAACTAGCTTAAGTATCTTACTTATCTTACTTAAGTAGCTTAAGTATATTTAGCACCATGTAAACAAATGTTCTTACTTGCATCCTATTAAAAAATGTAATTACATATATTCATGCATCACATAAGCATTTTAAATGAAATCCATACACAATATGACAAGATGCATTAACATGGAACAAAGACACAGAATTTGCAGAATGCTTCTCTTTATTGATATCTTCAGATGATTACAAACTCTATTTGCCCTGCACACATAGCTGCAGGGGTCTACGCACTCAGCTGCGAAATTCCACCCTAGGCCTCTACACACTCAGCTACAGAGCCTCTACAACTTATGACTCATCAAAACTACTTAGAGCTTACTTACTTAGGTCCTTTTATACAATCCCATGGTTTGCGGACCATGGGTAGATCTTTTACAGCCGACTTTACTTTACAAAATAAGGGTGGACAACCCTTTATGACTCATGACACCTTTTTGCTCCGCGACCACAAAATGTGGAGACTTTACAACTTTATTACAAAATTTGACCCAAAACATGGGCTTTTAGCCCCAAAACTGTCCGTGGGGGATGCTGTTCCCAACAAGCCCCCAGCAAAAACATCGTGACTCATGATCGAGTCACTCGAGAAGTGCAGAGATCTTAGCGTGAATACCTCCCAACTCAACCCTTATGACTGCAACCTCAGTAGTGCATTGTGCGGCTGCCTACTTCGCGTCTTCAACAATATGCTCGGTCACTGCTCTTGAACTGTTGGCCTGAAGCTTTTGCTGAGTTGCTTGCAGATTCACAAGATTTCCTTCAATAGAGGTTGTCACCATGTAAGCCTCATCTAGCCAGGGCTTCATTCATGCCTTCAACACTGCTTCCTTGTGCAATGCTACATCCACCTGTTCCTTAAACTGCTTCGCCTCCTGCAACTTTGCCAATCTCTGTGTGAGCACGACGGTTCGCACTGTTCCTTTGACCTCATCATAGCATTGCTATAGCTCACGTGCTTCTGTCTCCAGCCATTGTACATTAGGGTCCTCCTGTAAGCTTGTGAGGACCTTGAATGACTATTCGAAGAGTTGTATGTAGTCTGCTACTGTACTGTCAACTGTCGCTATTGCCTCTATGACAGTGGTTGTACACTGTTCCTTTAATTCTAATGGGGTTGAAGGCTGGACCTTCAACTGTAACTCGATGATCTACAGGTTCAACTCTAACTGAACCCTCGCCATTTCTGTACAAGCATCACGTACCCCTGTAGCCATCTTGCGGATGCGCACCTCGACTAGTTCTTCCTCCGGAATGGCCAACTTTGGGACCATTCGGCATTCCTCCTCGATGACCTGCATTATATGGTTGTTCTAGTTGGTCTGCTTGGTCGCAGTGGTGATGGAAAAGTCTCACTATAGTGCCATTTTCTAATTGTTACTGTGCTGCTCACTGATCACGTGGAGGGCGCAGTGCTCATGGGCCCTCAGCTCCGCAATCACTCCATCCTACAAGAGGTGGAGCGCTTCACCAGGGAGCACTACAAGATTCAACCCTACTCCTTGGAGGGTGCTAATGGTGGGTCTGTCAGTGTCATTCTCTGTGGTCAGTGCTCCATCAGGCATCACTATCACGCTGGAGGGTTTCATCCGCAGCATCATGGTAGCTTTTGAAGTGATGATAGCAAGGTTGGTAGACACCGTGACAACCTGTTACGCATGGGTATGCAAATCCTACAAACTTGTCTCGATAGCCCCCAAAATTATTTGATGTTGCTCCTTAAACTATTGTAGGGCCTCCGCAGAGACATCTCGCACTGTGTCACCAATATCATGCAAATTTCCCTCTGTGAGGGTGATTCGGTCTAGCGATGTCTTAGTAGCCTTCAATTTCTTCCTGGACCCTCCTTTATCCTACTCCCTTGGACGCTTGATGCAGGTGCCTATGGGTCTGCGCCATTTGTTTTGTCTTCTCGTCCATATCCTCCTCTATCTCAGATGTAGGCGACCTCGCGCCTTTATCAAAGCCCTACTCTGTTCCACCTGTTTCTTCGTCGTCTGCTGAGCATCATCACGCTCTGCTTGGGCCTTATCAATGGCCTCCTTCTTTCTCTTTTCGACCAGATGCGTCACCTTGAGCTTGGCATCCTCCTTCTTTTTCTGCACAGTAGACTTGCTCCCTCCCACCGCCAAGTCTATTGTGGTGTGCCATTCTTCTAGTCATCGATAAAGTACTACATCATTGGCATCATCTGTTTCCAGATAAGGCAAGTCATACCATGTCTATGCAGGGTCCTTTCGTGCCCTGATGGACGCATGGTGAAAATCTTCTTTAAACTCTGCATAGCCCCACAGGTTGGCAAACACCATAGGCGACAACTACGGTTTGCGATTGATGGCCATGTAGATGTTCATCTCCATCAAGATCTAGAAGATCTTGCTGTCCTTGATGTGTTGCGCATCCTTGGTTACCCACAGCGAAGCATACTTCACTGCTTCTAGTAGGTCTGGCACGACCGAAGGGAATTGACTATCCTTTGGTAGCTCCCATGCTAGCAGCACAATAAATAGCAAGAGCCACGTGTAGTGGAATGTCTTTCTGAGCTCTTGTGCTTCACGACAGTTTTCTAGGAACTCTCTGTGAAGATAGTCTTACCAATTGAACTGGACTTCTTCGGCGCACTGGGCTGCTAGCTCAATGAAAAGTGTCGACACCTCATCGGAACGACACTTACTCATCACCTTCCCTGCTAAAATTTCTTTAGCCACCTTTACAGTAGGGTCACTGATGCTGGATATGGAATATCCACATGACTTATTTACCAACTTAAACTTCTCTTTCATGGCCTTCGTGAGGGCCTACTCACACCATTTTCTGCCAAATATCATGGCCGGCTTTTCTCCTATGTAGGGCAACCACATGATCATGTGGATCAATCAGTCAGTGATGGGTATTGGCTCCTCTAGCCACAAACATCCATCATGCACCAAGCATAGTAGCTGCTTAATGACCAAGACTGTAATCGGGGTGTGGTTGTAGTGCAACACCCATAGCATGTTGAGCAGACCTACCTTGTCCACTCCTCTAAGCCACCTTTGTGGCTCCAATGCTGCCATCCTAGTGGTTGTATCGATGATGCGGTACATCAGCTGCTCGGTCGCCAGGTGTAGGAACTTCTCATGGTCATCCAAGTCCCAGTCTTCAAGTTTCAATAGAGGAACCCACCGCAAGTGCGGTCCTTCAAAAACAATTTCATCCAGTAGTAGAAGGGTTTGCAAGGGGACCTTGCTCTCATCGATATCCTTCGGTACCTTGGCCTTGCCCTTCCGCAGAGGGATGTACTTAGGCAACTGAGTGATAGGGTCAACACCCTAGGCTTCAACTTCCTCCATGTCTATTCCCACATCCTCATCATCCATAGGGATGTCTTTGATTTGTTCCTCCTCCGGCTCCAGATTGATGGCTTTTCCCTTTTCCTGTGTGGTGGGCTTCGGTGGGTTTCTTCTTGGTGATGCGTGCACCGGTATTGTAGGCTGCTTGCCCTTCTTATCCTTTGTACTCTCCTTGGTTGGGGTTGGATTTGGTCTCAACGTCCTTGGTGAGTTTGGGACTTCCGCTAATACTTCGGCAACCTTTGGAGCAGCTACTTCTGCCTTGCTAACCACTTCCGCCATATCTTCCTCAGTTGTCACTTCCTCCATGTCCATGGATGTGGCGGGTGTTGACATAGCGCTCATCAGCAATTCTCGTGATATATCTGGTAAGTTCTCAAATGTTGGACTCGCTATCAAAGCCTCGAAGAATTCTTGGTTCATGTGTGTCTGAGAGCTCAACAACTCAATTCTCAAAGTGCCAAGTGTTTTTCGCTGGGCAGCCACTTGTAATTTATAAGGCATTTTGAATTCAAATCTGACTGTTCACCCCAAATTCGATTCATTAATGCTAGATTGGAGGCAAATTTTCAAGGATCTGACCTATAAATTCCGTCTTAAATGCCAACCGCCTCTTCCATTTGGCTACATTTCGACCGTCAAATCATGAAAAGTGACTTTAACAGTCACTTTCCCTCCGACCTGCGTGATTTCTCCTTGGGTAGTGTAACTCCCTTCACATTGTTGCGAACCCTGTGACACTTCCTTCCTTCGCACAATCCTCCAATCGCACAGCTCCCCAACCCGGGCAGTGTAGTTTATAGTCCTGTGCCTCCTTTCAGCTACCTGGAGCGCTAAGACTATGCTACCTTCATATAGTCACATGGCCAGACCACCAGTGTATGGCTTCAAGTGACTACCATTCACCTTTCCTGGGAAGGGATCTCCATTCAATTTGACCAATTGCACCACTCCTCCATCAGTAATCTCCTTAATGACATAGGGCCCTAACCAGTGCATTCTGAATTTTCCTGGAAATTTATCAAACTTGTTGTCATATAACAAAACTAGGTCATTTACCTTAAAGGTGCGTAGCTTAATGTGCCGATCATGCCATGCTTTTTCACTTTGCTTTTGGACCTGTTGGTGAAATCCAGCTATAAATCTCTCTTTCTCAAGCTCAGCTAGTTGTGCAAGCCTTTCTTCCAGGGCTCCATGATCCATCCTACCTGTGAGTGCTGTTATACACAGACTAGGCATAATGTATTCTATGGGCATCACTGCTTCAACACCATAGACAAGCCTAAAGGGTGTTTGTCTAGTCAACTTCTTGCATGTCATCTGATAGGCCCATAGTACTACAGGTATACATAGGTCCCAATCACTTCGCTAAGTGTTGCAACCTTGGTCAGCATGTTCTCCAACACTTTATTGAATGCTTCCACCATACCGTTAGCCTGCGGGTGATAAGGCGTACTCTTCTAGTGATATACCTGAAATTCCTCCATCTGCACGCTGATCGTTTCATTGAAAAAGTGCATACCATGATCACTCATCAGAATCTTTGGACACCCAAATTGTGTCAAGACATCCTCAAAGAGGAACTTTGCAGTAGTTGCGCCTGTGCACTCCTTCATAAGCTATGCCTCCACCCATCAAGTCAAATACTCTATCTGGTGATAATGTACCTCGCTCCCATCTTCTTCCCTTGGGGCTAAATGGGTCCCACAAAATATATCACCCATTTCTCAAAGGGTTGTAATGTCATCTGTGGATTCAGAGGCAGCTTATCCCTCCACGATGGCCTGCTAATTCTTTGACACACATCACATTCTTTGCAGTAAGATTTTGAATCCTGATGGAGGGTTCGCCACCACAACCCTACGCGTAGAATCTTCTGCGCGGTTGCTCTCCCTGCATAGTGTCCTCCCACAGCACCCCCATGAGCATCTGTGAGAATACTTCTCTTTTCAAACTCCAGTACATATCATCACAATATCTCATCAAACCCATTATGTACATATTCCCGACAATGATAAAAGTCTGTAGTGCGCACCACTAACTCCTTCTTATGTTGGACAGTGTATCCTTTTGGGCTAGTTCCTGTTGTTAGGAAGTGTATGATATCTTCAAAATGACCATCCATGATGTGCACTGTAAAAAGCTATGCGTCCGGCAATCCCTCCTCCAAATTAGTGGGCTCTTCCCCTACTTTGATGCGTGACAGATGGTCTGGTCTTGCGCTCAGTCATCCAGGCTTCACAATAACTTCAAAATCATACTCTTGGAACAATAACAACCACCTGTTGATTCTTCCCCCCAACACAGGCTTATTGACCAGGTATTTCAACGCAGAATGATTTGTATACATCTTAAAATGGCCACCCAACAAATAGTCTCTGAACTTCTGGAGTGCGTATACCATGGCTAACCCTTCGCGCTCGGTGGTGGAATAGTTCTTATCCGCCTTGGATAACCTTCTACTTGCGAATGCTATAGGATGGTCCAAGTTTCCTCCGCCAACCTATGTCAGTACTGCTCCCAGTGCTATACATGAAGCGTCAACATGTACATGAAACTCCTTCCAATCTGGGAAGACTAAAATCAGCATGGTGACCATTTTTTCCTTCAGTACATCCAAGCTTTTATTACAGTCCTCATTCTAGCAGAATGTGACATGCTTTTTCAAAAAATTCTCCATAGGCGCGGTGATCTGGGCATAGCCCTTGATAAACTTTCTGTAATATCCAGTATGCCCTAGGGTAGTGCGTAGCTATTTCACACTCCTCGGTGCTTCTAAGTTAAGTATCACCACGATCTTCGTGGGATATACCATCAGTCCCTGTCTAAAAACCACATGACCCATCAGTGTCCCAAAGGGAACACAAAACAAGCATTTCTTCAGATTAAGCGCGATCTAGTATCTTTGACAAGTATCTAGCTTCAGGTGCAAGCTTGCCACATGACACTTCACCAGCCCAGTCATAGTCCAGTCATCAAAGTATACTTCCAGAAACTTATGAATAAATTCCTTGAACATAGCAGAGACTACGCGCGAGAAAATTGTAGGTGCATTCTTCAATCCAAAAGGCATTACAATGCACTAAAAACACCCCCACTCAATCGAAAAGTTCGTCTTGCTCCTATCCTCCAGTGCGATTTTGATCTGATGGTACCCAAAGAACCCATCAGTGAAGGAATATGGTTCCTGGCCACCTACATTGTCCAACACTTCATCAGTGAATGGAGTCAGGAAAGGATCATGTACATAAGCGTCATTCAACTTCCTGAGATCTACGCATATCCTTATTTCATCCTTCTCCTTCTTTTCCTAGACTACCATTGGGCTTACCCAATCAGATTCTTCTACGGGCTCAGTGATGCTTGTCACGAGCATCTTTTATAGCTCCAAGTAGTCCTTCTCCTTATACTTCGGATTGAGACAGTAAGGTCTTTACTTAACCGGCTCGCATTAGGATTTTATGATATTCATAACACCCAGGTCCCTGATTATCCCTTTTAAATCCATAAGCTTGGTAGGGAACAAATCCCAGTATTAATGGAGCAATTCAGTGACCCTATCCACCATCACATCATCCTAGTAATCTCCAATCTTCACAAATTTGGGCTCTGCCTCCATACCAATATTTACCTGTTTCATTTTCAATGGCATGGTTATATCAGGATTATTAATTTGCAGTCCTTCAACCTCGCGGTGACCTTTTGTTTTAGGGATGTTAATATTTCCTAGATCCTCATCTTCTTCTTCAACAGTTACATTATAGCATTCCAGCGTGTGACTCAAATGAGTAGTCCAATCATGTTGAACCAGGTCCAAAGGATCCTGCGGTATCCTAAAGATTACTGCTTTCACTTCTTGTAGCTCTTCGTCAATACAATCAAACTCGTCTTCAAAGATGAATGTCATTATGAATCCTTTGTGCAAAATATCCCATTCACCTGTACCATGGCATATCTCTGTTTCTAAGTACCAATTCATTGGGATGACATCCAGGGTGTGACAAAACAAGTGCACCCATTCAAGTTGGGGCTTCGCTCCATAAGCCTCAGCCCATTTGGCTAAGTGCACGCACAGATCATCCTTCCCATCATACATGTCTGTCATTCATACCTTTGTCTTCCCAAAATGTGTTCTCATCATCTTCCTACATTCGCGCCAATCCTCAAAGCTACCCTTGTGCATACCTCACCACCTTGCGGGCATAGCGCACAGTGCCCAGTCCAAAGCCTGGAAGCACTACTTTTCTGGTACCTCCCTCTCAAATGCATCCAAAATGATATCTACATCATTCAGGACATCATAAGTGGGCATATTTCTTACCTCTGATGACACACAGCGCAACGATTGGGTCATCATGTTACATCTTAGCGTGGTTACTTCATGTAGCCGATTCTACCAGCGCTCTAATTCTTCATCAAAGTCCGAGGTGCAGGAACTCTCGCGATACCATGTAATTTGTCCATCCACTGTTGGATTCACCTAATATTGGTCTCACGCTGTTATCTTATAGATATAGTCCAGATCGTCATCGCTCTCATAGTCATGGACTAGTTCACTATAGCGTGATCCTTTAGTAGGAACTAGGGGTACTATTACGCGGAGTAATTTCTTCTCAAATGTAATCTTTCGCTTCTTTAGGTTTTTTACCCCATTCATATCAGTAGCCCAATCAATGCCAAGGAGTGGAGGGTAGGGGTTTCTATCATCTACAATTTCTATTAGTTCAAAGTCAACTAGCACGCTCGCGCCTTCAATATCTACAGTTACGCCTTGTAGCCGCCCCATGGGGATGATCTTTTGCTAATTTTCCATCCTTAACTGAATCGGAGACCACTACAGTGCGGGTCTTCCCATTTTTTCCCAAGTCTACTTCGGTAGGAAGTTTGCATCTGACCTTAGATCCAAAATAACCTTATCCATTTCATATTCTCCTATCTTCACAGTTAGTCTCATCTCTCGTCCTGTCCTTGTTTTATGATTGCCAATCTTTCATACCATGCGCGGTTCACCCGAAGTGTTTCCAATGAATCTATTTATAAGCTCATGTAGTCCCTTCACAACCTTGCTATCACACAACAACTTCATGCAGGTCTCTAGAAACATTGTAAGCATAGAGGGTTCCATTTCCTGATCAAGTTTATCCTTGCTCCCTAAGGTGGAGGCCTCAGCGAATCTCTTCTTTGCTTCCATGAACGTTCCACATGCATGCTCCAAATCAAATTTAGCCTCCTTCACCAGAGCTTTGCGAACCCATGCGTTTTCTTTGGGTTGTTTCTCCTTATCATCCCCTGTTGCAATTCCACTTAGGAGCACTATATTCACATTTGGATCCTCTTCACGAGGTTCAGACCTCATCATCTCTAGGTTTTGAGTCGGTTGAGGTGGTAGTGCCCCTTTGTCGTTGTTTGGTTCCAATTGATGATGTCAATTAGAGATTAATTTA
Organism: Pinus tabuliformis; assembly: GCA_031772625.1. Classification (NCBI taxonomy): domain Eukaryota; kingdom Viridiplantae; phylum Streptophyta; class Pinopsida; order Pinales; family Pinaceae; genus Pinus; species Pinus tabuliformis. Next base: position 1,434,551,297 of record CM062819.1, on the reverse strand, counting down.
TGTCAACCCGGGAAGGTAAACATAGAAGTGCTTATCTAAAATATATCGATCTAGAAATATTCCTAATTTGTCCAAGATCTTAACGTCCCCTTACAAGAACATATTCATTAAGATCTCTTTCAATAACTAATCAAACCTAGATCTAACAATTGTTTGAGATCTATGATTCTTTTACAAGAACATATTCTACAAGATCTTTTCCAACATTAGAACATCTAATAGGAAATTAAAAGCTGAAATGAAATAAACCTAGATATAATAATTGTATGAGATCTTACGGTTCTCTTACAAGAACACTTTCAAATAAGATTCTTCCAATATTAGAACATTTAACAAAACTTGAAAGCTGGAATCAAACAAAAACATAAAATAAATTATACCTAAAATAAGCAAATAAGCATGCAATTGAGGCCATGGGGGCCCTCCATAACTCCACAAGCACACCACTTCAATGGAGACTCAAATGTAGAAGCAAAATTGAAGTATGATCCTTTATTCCAAAATCTCCATTACAAACCAACTCTAAGATTACAACTCTAAGCTTCTAAGATTACATACTCCAAAATTCTAAGATTACAAAAACTTCAAGATTCTAAGATTACAAAAACTTCAACATTCTAAGATTACAAATGGAGGAGATTGTACTCCTATTTATACAATGGGATGAGTAACAAACTCATAATGATCATCCACTAATCTCTCTTTTAGTTCCATACATCTCTCAACCATCTAGACACATAACCCCCTTTTGTCCTTGATCTTCCCCATGAGATCATCATCTTCGCCATGAGGTTTATCTCTTCAAATTCGAATTTGATCCTTCAAGGCCACATAAAGGTGTCTTGGAAGCTTCCTTGGCACCTACACATGTCACAAAAACAACCCACTTTCCATATATAAAGTAAAATATATTATTTTCTAATATTTAATCAAGAATTTCTCTCAAAAATGTTTAAAAATAAATAATATTTGGAAAATATAAATGAGATCCATTAATGGTGAATAATAGGGAAAATGGAGTGACAAGGTGGTGAATAGTGAGTGATATAATGGAAGCATAGGTGAAAAATGTATGGTAATGAGTGATATTTGCATGACATTTTGAAACCCCAACAGTCGTATATCCTCGCTATCAGCGTAACATAGTCCTTCATTTCATGGTCAAATAAGGTGCAATATTTGCACGATGGATGCATTGGGTTAGTGCAATCATGGGCATAGTGTCCTAGTCCTCCACAATTGTAGTAGATTAGCTGTCCTTGACCTCTTCCTGGTCCTCCTCTGCCTCGGCCTCGTTCACGCCCCCAAAAGCCTGTTTGCGCCATCCCCACGCTGTGGTCAGGGGGTTGTGTTTTTTCCTGATTCCTATAGGCGGGTTTTCTATCCATCATCAATTCATAACTTCTGCAGTTGCACTCATCATGCCCTACCAACCTACAGAAGTTGCGGAAGAGTTGATGTGGTGTTTGTACAAATTTCTACAACAAATTTCGGTTATCTGTCATATGTTTTCTTGCTACCGACATATAGTGCACCACAATGCATGTCCCGCATTTGGTCCTGCTTGGGCCTCCAGCCTCAAAAGCATCGGTCCTCCTCCTATAGTATAGTTGACAAAGATCGGGCAATGGTCTTTGTCATGCCCCCAACCATTGCATTTCAGGCACCATATCTCTTCATGCACCTCCAGTTGAACTGTCCTATCCTGCTTCAAGCTGTGCATTTCAATGTAAAGATTTTGCAACTGTGCATGGATCTGCTGAACCCTTAGATTCAGATCCTACATTGGTGTTTCATGTAGTCTCATTTCAATCTCCAAGGCCTATGCCTGAGTTGTTATCTTCTATTATGACAGCACAACCCTTAGGTGTGGCAGGAGCGAAGCCATGAACCATTCGCAGTGATGTCCATCCATTAAGTACATATTAGCTTCGTGGATTTCACTTCAACCTTTGATCTAATTCCCAAGGCGTCTCACCTGGTTTCATCGCGATTTCGTTGAACCCTACATTCAACTGTGCCTTGGATTTAGGCCTACTGAATTCTTTATTCAGCGCAGTCTGGATATTCGCCACTCCAACGTTTGGGTTATCATTGGAGTATTTAATGTACTAGGTTAGCGTGCGATACTGCAGAGCACTAACTAGTGTTTCCTTCTTCATGTGATCATCTGTAACACCATGAGCTTCCCACACAACTTTCACAATGAACCAAAACTGGTCCGGGTCCTCATTTCCCAAGCTTTTGAACAAAGGTAGCTTCATTGAATTCACCATGCTAAACTACAGTGGAGGTGGAGGTGGTATGGGTGAAGTCGCAGGTGATGGTGGTGAAGTTGGAGGTGGTGTTGGTGGAGGTGGTAGTCGTAGGAATCCTTGTCTTATTAACTAGATAACACTTCGCGGAGAAGCCTACACTACTCCCTCTTCATCACCCAATGGACGTGAAATCAGTGGACTATATTCAGGGCCCTTTCTTCCTTCATTCTTGTAAGTCTTTCCACTTCGCATAGCTCCAAACATCAAGGTAGTTGCATAACCAGTTTTTCACACAATAAAATTTTAATCCAGGTATTCAAAGACTTCAAGCACTTACCTCGTGAACCTTTGAAAAAGAGCTACTCCGCCTCGCTATAGCTGACTGAGGTATCGGCCTCGAATTTAATCACAAATCCTCCTATGATGCGATCGAGCCAATGATCAACAACACCGGTGATCTTATCCTCAGAGGCTTCCAATCTCTGTACTAACTTCGGGGTCCTGAAAATAGGACCGTTGAGTCTCCACCTTCCTTGGCTATCTGCTATCTTCGCGATCAACTTATATAGCTCAACCAAAAAGGAACAGAAAAAGATCTCGTGGATCTCTGTATATAGGTATCTGTCTAGCCACTGTTCCTTTGTCAGTTGTGGATTTATGTTCTCCTACGCCACAAATTCCTGGATATTTCTATGCAACTAGTCTCCCATCTCTTTCTTAGTTTGGTTCTAGTGATACGACATCACACATATCTTATGCAGATTCTAGTCCCAGCAACAGAATCATTTGTTGGCTTGGTGGGGCCTGACCCAGGTTTAGCATTAGTTAGCTAAACAAATCCCTACACTACTGGCCCTTTCGGCATCAGCCAATGGAGTGCGGACCGAAGTTTAACCCGAAGGAGTATGGGGGGATGCTGGAACCAAGTTTCTGCACCTTGAGATTGTTGTGATGTCGGTTTATTCCTTATGTTCCTACTTTCACGTAGCTCTTTGAGTTCTAGGACTCTGGCTGTCTAGCCCTCTACTCCGCCCTTCAATACCTCCACGAAGGGGTATGATTTACCTTCGTGCAGCCTTAACCTTTGGTTCAGGTACTTTCACGTTGCTAGGGTAGCGTGCTGTGTAGATTCCCAAACTAGCTTAAGTATCTTAATTATCTTATTAAACAATCATAGTTAGCACCGCGTAAGCAGATGTTCTTACTTGCGTTCTATTAACCAACATAATCACATATATTCACGCATCACATAAGCATTGTAAATGAAATCCATACACAATATGCCAAGATGCATTAACAGGAAACAAAGACACAGAATTTGCAAAATGCTTCTCTTTATTGATATCTTCAGATGATTACAGACTATCCACTCTGCACACACAGCTACAGGGGTTCGCGCACTCAGCTGCGAACTTCCATCCTAGGCCTCTGCACACTCAGTTGCAGAGCCCCTACTTACACTAAGACCCAAAAATTAGACTTCTCTCCTCAAGAATTCTTCTACAACTTATGACCCATCAAAACTACTTAGAGCTTACTTACATAGATCTTTTTATACAATCCCATGGTTCGTGGACCATGGGTAGATATTTTACAGCGAACTTTACTTTACAAAATAATGGTGGACAACCCTTTATGACTCATGACACCTTCACGCTCCGCGGCCACAAAATGCAGAGACTTTACAACTTTACTACAAAATTTGACCCAAAACATGGGCTTTTAGCCCCAAAACTATCCTTGGGGGATCCCATTCCCAACAGACACATATTCCAAGTTGAATTTTGGGAAAACACTCTAGTGGGAATCACTCGTTGTTTAATAATGGCTATGGAAATTGGAAAAGTCATTTGCAAAGGAAAAGAGACAATAATTGGCATTCAATTATGAAAATAAAGTCAAAATAGGAGAAAAGGAAGGTGAAGAGACACAAATTTGTATGCAAGGGAAATTAGAGGAAAAATGAAGGAAATGAAGAAAAGGGAGACATTAACGATAAAAAGGCATCAAAGAAACCGTTCATAGTTTTTGTCAGTTTAGTTTGGCTCTCATACACTCTTGCAAACTTAGAGCATTCTTTGAGCACTTTAGCATTCACATGGATTTGAAGAAAGGAAAGCAAGCAAGTAAAGGAATGACAAGGACAAGCAACAGAAAACAAAGGAAAGCAATGAGAAGGGTGGATCAACAACTTCAGTAGGAATATTTTGTAGGTAACAAGTTGCATGTGTGATTTCCTTTATGGGATAAGAATGCATGGTACATGCATTTGTTTATTTGGTTCATTTGTTTCCACTAGCATCGGTTCTGTTAGAGCCTAGATTTGCCTCAGGCTGAAAAGGCAAGGTTCTAGGTCCACATCAAACCACGCTCAGCCTCATAGCTAGCCCTACGAGGACAGGAAAGGGCTCTCTCTAGGTCAGTCTCAGCAAAAGATAATTGATGGGGCTTGAGATGACTAAAATACAAACTAATTTTAGGCTAGGTATGAAGTACAAGGATTTGATTTGATTTTTTGGAGGTTTTGTTGGAAAAAAGGGAAAGGCAAATTTGGGTCCAGGGATGAGGCCTAGTTTTTGCAGAGTCCTGATTGGCGCAAGGAAGGAAATCGTTTTGATGCTTTGGATTGAATGAATGGATGGATTAGATTGGTGAGGGGATAAGGAGGGAAAGAGGGTCTCAATATTCCTCCTCAAACAGATGAAAACATGTAAAATTAAACAAAATTTCAAGGCAGAGCACAGCAGTCCAATGAATTCTACCTCAATCACTCATTTGTTTAATTTCAGAAGAAAAGAGAAGGGAAAATGATACACATAAACATCAGTGAACTTACAATTACTTAGAGAAAAACACCATAAAAACACAGAGCCACATGGATCCCAACAAGTGCTACAAAGCCCTAGTCTTTCCTTAGCCAAAAATGCAGAGATAAAATGTACAATGATGTGCTAAGCAATCCCAAGTGTCCAACCCTAAAAATGACAGAGAAATTACATGATATAGACAAGCCTAACTCCTTCCCATGCCTCTAGGGGTCGAGCTAATCATTCTAGGAGTTGTTTGTACCAATTCTAAACAAGGAACTGGAATCTAGGCAATCAAACAACTTGCCCCTATATGCTAGGAAACTGATTCATTCATTTAAATTTCACTTTTTAGTGAATGAATCCTCTAGAACAAGTAAAAACGTGCCAATATTACATCCTAGTTATCAAATTACATCATGAAAGATCAAGAGTAACATCAAAAAGCAAAACTACTCAAAACTGGGCAAATTTCTGAGTTGTACAGTGAAAAATAGGGAAAAATCCTCTATGCGCCGTGCTTGATTCTCTATGCGTCACGCCACTTTGGAGCTGCATTTGAGGCCCTTCCCAGAGTCCAAATTTAGCCCAAGATATCTTTTTGGAAAGCCCTACCTGTCTACTTTCCAACCCAAGTGGAATTTCTGAATTTGGATGTCATTTGCCCCTCCAAAACTTCAATCTCCCAAGACTGCTTCCTGTGTGTCAAAATAAGGGCAGTGCGGTCATTTTTTGAGTGTTTTTGACCTCTTGAGGGCTCAAAACCTGCCCAAATTTCTTGGCCATGCATAATAAACCATACTTTTTCATGCCAAATCCAAAAATGTAAATTTTTTGAGATTTAGAGCCCTCTAGCAAAAGCGAGCGCCACGTGGTGCGGCGCATAGGGAGGCAAAACCTGTTTTTTAGTGCAAAAAATTTCAAAATGCCAAAAATTGCTCCAAATTTCTTGAAATTTGGGCTGGACCTTCTCTATCAAGTGTCATGTTGGGCTAAAGAGGCTTCGGCCAATATCTGAAGATGATCATGCTCCTTTTGCCTCTTTTGCTTCCTTATTGCCTTCTTTAATTTTGCCTTTAGATTCCTTATTTGTGCCTTGCAAACCTTGTTCTGTGCCATGTAGTGGAAAGCCATGTGTCTCAGCAATGCTTTGTCCCTATCAGCCTTGTCCAACAGTCTCTCTAAATGGATGTTGACTCTTTTGATCCAAGACTCCCGATCATCATTAATCTCTTGCTCCAATGAAGTGAATTCAATCCTCCTCCTTTGGGCAGCTTGACGATTCTCCCTGATGTTTTGTAATTCCATAATCACCTGCTGATCTTCAAGCTGCTTATTCCTTTGCTCCAAGTATTTTATATTACACTTAGCCCTCTCCAAGTTGAGGGACAAGGCTTTGATCTCTGTCTGCTGCTCCTCGATGATATCTCTAAGGTTGGTACTTTGCGGGCCCATGTTTGTATCGTCATCCTGAATGAGAATGAATTTGGTCTCTTATTCACCTAAAGGCTCCTCATCTTGCATTGGACTCTTGCCTTTGTCCTGTACCTGTGGTGATGATGTCGGAAGCAAGGCCCCTTCCACCCCAGGTGGAGATAACACTCGCTTTGCTGCTGCAAATAACTGTTTAGCACCCCTATGATAAGTAATGAATACTGGCATAGTAGCAGTATGTGTCTCATGACCTTCATGCTGATAAGAAGGTCCACCTGTCACATGACCAGCTTCTGAAGGTCCCTGTGAAGCTCTAAAAAAGTCACGGGAGATAAAATCATCCCAAGTGATGCCTTGTAATCCAAGCTGATGAACCACCACAATCTTGATGAGAGCAAAATGATAAACATTGTTAAGCTACTGCTGAGGGGTCTTGTGTTGCACAAGGGTGGTCATCCTTTCTATGTTTCGGCATATGAAATAAGGAATGTTCATCATCTGTACCTGGGTGAAATGCATGAGCAACCTGATGTGATAAACATATAAACGAGAGAACCGTCCCTCACAGCTGAAATACTTCATGATTAATTTCATTAGTGGAGCATATTCATCTTTAAGACATCGGAATGGAAACACTCTCTTGAGCTGCCTCAAGAAACCGAATTTAATATATGGCTCATAATGCTACTGGTCAATCTTCTACCTCTTGTTCCATGGTTCTCCAATGTTTGGTATGCCGGTTGCTAATGAAATGGAATCTGGTGTTAGTGTAAAAGTAACACCCGCTAGAGTGGCTTGGTCACCATGTAAATGCAGTACAAATAGACGAGCCAACTCATGATGAATTTGAACATTAGCAACCTTCTCACAAAACTCATAACATGACTGATGCTAAAAACAAGACATGGCAAGAGGGCAGGCCTGTAATTCAATAAGGGTGGTTGGTTCTTCTCTGATATGTCTGCCACCTCTATGAGGCCTCCGAGGTGCATGTTCCTCCATGGGTGAGTCACTTTGGGTCTCCATTTCATAATCAGATGAATGACCGGATGACATGACTGCTGTACAAAATGCCTTGGAGAAAACTGATTGCTGATGTATGAAAACTGTGTTGGACTGCTTTTTGTGTTGGACTTGACCTCTGCCACCAAGGGGAAAACAATGAAACAAGGGATTGTTAGGAGAGGGGAAAACTAGTGGGAAGTTTGGGACTGTTGGGATAGAAGAAATTAGGGAAATATGGGATAGTTTAGGATTTTATGTATAGGATTAGAGTTTAGGGTTTTACATTTGGAAATTTGGGAAAGGGAATTTGGGATAGGGGTTTAGTGATTTTAGGGGGTAGGGAACAATGAAATCAGGGGAAAATGGAGTAAGGGAGAAAAGAGAATGATGGAAAGAGAATAAACTTGGTGGCAAACAGTTGTTGAAATCCTAGGCAGCCATTTTTATTTGAGGGCTTTGACATGGTAGGGTTTGATTATATGTTTAGACCATCACCATTAATAAACCACCATAGCCTATCACAAAATTGGATAAATCACAGAGATGGAGGCTCTACCTGTCAAATCTGTGCAAGTTAATGGCAATTTGGAACAATTCTTGGTAGTTTTCAGGCCTTTTGCTGTGTGCACCACACAGCTCACCCAATGCGCCTCGCCTTCCCAGTGCACCGAAATGGTGTTATTTTGCACTGGGTTTTTGCTCCTTGTGCGCCGCGCCTCCCCAGTGCGCCACACCTCCTGCTCAGTGCGCTGCGCCAGCCAGTTTTCTTCCAAAGTCACCCAAATTTCCCACTTGTTCACCAAATTTGCTCTACCTTGCTTCTCTTTAACAAATGAGCTTATCAAATGAAGGAATTGCTTATAATCAAAGAGCTTTTAATATTTTAGCTCATGAAACCCACTTTCATAATGTTTGGCAAATAACTTTTATTTTAACCCCTGTTTTTGGATTTTTTTCACTTTTTTGGCATGTTGATGAGCTAACAGTCCCAAACTTGTCTAGTGGGAATTGCTTCGATCCATTTCGTGAAATAATCTATCGCTGTGAGGATCCATCTATGCTGACCTGAAGAAGCAGGATGAATTTCACCAATGAAATCCAACCCCCACTACTGAAAAGGGGCACTCACCTCAATGGGCTTAAGCGGCAAAGGCTGTAATTTCTACCTTCCTTCAAAAATCTGACATTTATGACAGCTCTTGACAGTCTTAAACACATCAGCAAACAATGTCGGCCAATAGTATCCGGCTCTCAGAATTTTATTTGTCGTTGTTTTCCAAAAAAGGTGACCGCCACAATCTCCTTTATGGAAATCCTCCATGACCTGCTTCGCTTCTTCTTCCACCAAACAATTCAACAAAACACCACCAGGATCTTTCCAATAAAGTGCAAAATTCAAAATACAAAACTTAGCAGCCTTTAACTTGAGAGTTCTACCTTTGTTTCTAGCCATACCAGGTGGTGGGGACAAATTCTGAAGCACATATATGATATCTGAATACCACGGAGAAAGAACAAATATTTCAGATACCTGAAGTGACGAACCTTCCTCATTCTCATCGGACATAGCAGAAATCAGATTTATGTCTAAGACATGCAAATTCGATTCAGACATTAACCTTACCAGTACCTGTCTTTTAACAAGCTTTATGGGCTTTATCTCCACATCATACTCCAGCAAAGCTACAATCCACTTGCCTCGTCTTTCTTCTGGATCTGTTTGTACCAAAATATCTTTGACAGCAGCGTTAGGAACATAAGCCCAAATATGAGAATGCAGAATATATACCCGAAAATCTTTCAATGCTTTCACAAGTGCAAGGGCTTTCTTTTCAATGATGTTGTACTTCAAAGCAGCATCTCTTATAGTTCGACTAAAGAAAGAAATTGGTCTTTCGTGCTCATCTTTTTTCTGCATTAACACAGCTGCCATAGTATGCTTCAAAGAAAATGAAAATAGTATAAAATCCTGAGTATAATCCGGGCTGATTAGAACCAGAGCTGAAAAAAGAGCCAATTTTACTAGATTGAAAGATTTTATAGCCTCTTCTGTCCACTTCACTTGGCTGTCCTTCTTAAGAATGTTTGTAATCTCTCTTAGGTGTTCAGCAAGATTAGGCACAAATCGGCGTAAAAAATTCATCTTACCATTAAAAGATTGAATCTCCTTCTTGTTCCGAGGAAGGTCAATTTGCTGAATCGCTTCTACACGTGCTGGATCAATACGAATGCCATCTTTTGAGATAATGTGTCCAAGTAGTTTGCCTTCATCCATGGCAAACAAGCTCTTCTTCAGATTCAGCGACACACCATATTTTCTGCACTTTTGAAAGACAATTTTCAAATGATACATGTGTTCTTCATCTGAATTGGAAAACACCGTCAAATCATCAAGGTACACAACCAAGAAGACATCCTTCTCATTTGCGAAAGCCATATCCATTGCCCGCTGAAATGTGGCACCTGCGTTCTTCAAACCAAAAGGAATTTTAGCATAATGAAATGTCTCCCACGGAGTGGTGAACACTATTTTGTCTCGGTCATCTTCATGGACCAAAATTTGGTTATATCTAGAATAAGCATTGAGTAGTGACATACGAGATGCTCCAACTACTCGCTGAATTATGTGATCCATTTTTGGCAATGGATAATTGTCCTTCAATGAAACTTTATTGAGATTCCTAAAATCAATGCACAAACGAATATCACCTATCTTCTTTCGTAAGGGCACCAAATTAGAGATCCAATCAGAAAATCTAATGGGAACGATGATCCCTGATTTGTACAACCTGTTTACCTCCTTCTCAATCAATGGCAGCAATTTTGGATTTAGCCTTCTCAACTTCTGTCTGAAAGGTTTCTGATTAGGCTTAATAGGAACAGTGTGCTGAATTATATTGGTATCATATGTCTTCAAGTCAGAATAGTCCCAAGCAAACACATCAGTAAAGGATGACAACAAACTGATATATTTGGACTTTACCTTTTGTGGCAATGCTTTGGACAACTTTACCATCTTTGGATTTTCAGCTGTTCCAATATTCACCTCTTTGACTCCCTTTTCTGTTGGCTGTAATGTTGGTTTGCGGGCTACATCATCGTGATCAAAGAGTTCTTCTAAAGGTATCAAGCCTTTAGGAATAACATTATCCTTGAGCTGCAACACTTCCATTTGATTGATCTGCACATCATATTTACCATCATCATGTTTTACATCAATTGATGTATCTTTAAACTTACCTTTGTTTTGCAGAAAATCATCAATCTCCTCGTCATCTTGAAAAACTTGCCAATATCTTTGATTGTCCGGGACAGTCGGATGATGTTTCACATGGATTTCCAATTTATTACTTGAGTTCATAGGAATCTTCAAATTACTCGTTGCCTTAGCAAGTGCATCTACAATACTATTTTGAATACGAGGCACACATGTCAAGGTATAATCTGAAAATAGCTTTAGGATATCTAGAACAGCATTCCGGTATGCCCGCATCTGAGGATGCTTTGCTTGATATTCGCCTTTGACTTGCTTAATCACCAATTTGGAGTCGCCATATACAACAATCCTCTTAGCATTCAACTTCTTAGAATTTTTAGGCTAGCAATCAAAGCTTCGTACTCAGCCTCATTGTTTGAACAATCAAAAGAAAGCTTGTAAGAACATACCCGCACATTACTAGGCACTTTGTTCAGAGCAGAAAAAGGACTATGTACCCAAATACCAATTCCAGCACCATCATTTCCCATTGCTCCATTGAAATCCATGGTCCAAAAACCTTCTTCCTCTCCTTCTACGTGCTGAAACTCTGTTTGTTGTATTTTTTCTGCTTGCTGTCCATTATCTTTTTTTGATCACTGAATGGTATTGTCTGGTTCTTGTCTTTCTTTCTTCAAAACTTCTCTGAAATTCTCTGCTATTTCTGAAATATCATCTGCTACAACTAACTGACTATCAATATCATTGAAACTATCTGAATATAAAACAAAAGACTCTAAATCTGTATGTACATAATTAATCGGATGATTAATTGGTTTCTCCTTGCTTGTAATCATGTATTTCATTTTTTGTTCCCGATACAGTTTTCTCATTTGGCCAAACACAGGAATCATTGCATAGGAGAAATCTAGTTGTAATGTCCCTTGCAATTTTTCTCCCTAGGACCTGGAAAGAAGCATACCAAATCTGGGAGGAATGTCTGCCACAATAACATCCATCAAAACATTCTTGGTTGGAATCTGATCCAAACTTACAACCAAGTCTTTAATGAGCCCAATACATCTCACCCTGCTAGAATCAAATGAATAAAGATCATGGTATTTCCTAGTGATGTCCAAACCCAACTTCTCCATGATAGCCTTCAGCATAAGATTGTGGGAAGCGCCGGAATCAAACATAGCATTATGCAACACAAACTCATGCAATCTCAGACTGATATAAAAAGGTGGCACATCGCTGTCTGGAGACTCACCATTTAATGCTGGTCCAAAAATCAGTTCAGGTTGATCATCTTCCACACTCACCATATCAGACATTGGGTCAAAATTCAAAATTTTAGAGACTTGACCTCTATAACTGTTGTTCCTCATTAGTTCAGTCAAGGGAATGGATACCTTCAATTTAGAAATTTCATTTTCTAAACTAAAAGCAGAAGTCTTTTCTACCTCTTTGGCTGGAACATCTTTCCTTTTAGCTTTATCTTTTGATACAATTGGCTGACTTACTCATTCATTTACTGGTGGAGACTTGCTAGGAGTAGGATCAGCAATTTCTTTTCCTTTATTTGGCACAATAGGTGGCTCATTCTTAGATGCTGGAACTTCCTTTCTCTTTTGGATTGGATTGATGGGGACATTTCTGTTTCTAAGTGAATACTGACATTGCTGGGCGGACAAAGCATGCATATAACCTCTCTGATACTCATCCAACTCTTCTTCAAGAGCTGTGTCATTCGCCAAGATAAAATCTGCATCCTTTTGTACAACTGAACTTTCTACATATTCATCATCTTCAGTGATAAAGGTGGGCATATCATCAGGAGTAAAGAAGTGATTTTCTTCTCCTATTACATTGTCTTCATCATTAGATTCAGGACCAACAAAATTCTGCTGAAGAGGGGTCTTTATTTGCTGTTGTTGTGATGCCGGTTCTTGTGCTCGCTGCTTATGCTGTTTGATCCTGAATTGAGATTACTGCTGGCCACAGAAATTAGGATTCTGAATCTGCGGTTCAGGCTTATCAAGTGTTAACCTTTCAATCATCTTTTCTACCTTACGGAGCACTTGGTCTGAGGTAGAAGCTTCTTCCTTTATTGAGACTCTCTTCTCGGCTTTCAATCTAGCTCTCTTGTCATTCAAATTTGCCTCAACACTAACGACAATTTTCTACATTTCTTCTAAGGTAGCTGGATCTCTCTCTCTTAATTGATAAGCCATGTCCAGATCAAAACCATCTGGGAATTTAAGCAAAGCTGACTTTCTAGATGGCCTTAAATCATCAGGAATTGCATTATAAACTGCATTGAATCTAATACAATAGTCTTGCACGGACTCACCAACATTCTGCTTGATCTTGGTATATTCAGAAGTGATTTGAAGAGGATCTTTCTTTACTTCCCAGCGATCCAAGAACTGTCTTTGAAGCTCTTCTAATGTGGGAATACTTCTAGCTGCCAAAGCTTTGAACCATTTTCTTACCTCACCACCGAAAGTCTGCACGAATAATCTCATGGTCACATTTTCTGCATCAATCTCATGAAGATCGAAGAAATTCATCATTTTGTCCACATGTTGCTAAGCTGTGGTACCATGAGGAGTGCCATCAAACAAAGGAATTTTACTCTAATAATCTGCGGGCATGTCATCCAAAACTTGAGGCAGCGCGAGAGGTGGAAAATGAGCATCCATTGCTCTTGATGGATTTGCAATCGGTCTTGGTGATGTCGGGGGAGTGGGTGCAGCTGATGTGTGAGGTGTATGAGGAGGTGTATGTGGAGGTGAAACAATCTTGGGTATTTTAGGAGTAGAAGGAGTAGATGGAGGCGATACGACTGCAAATTTTTGATCAGAAATAGTAGGCTGCGGGGGAAGGGTAGGAATGAAAGGCGGTTCGGTGGGAATTCTTGAACTAGACGCAATTGCAGATGACCCAAGGGTTGCAGAAGAAGTTTCTAAGAAATCAACAATATTAGAAGCCGTAATTGAAGTCTGGAGCTGGTTCAAAATGTAATCATCAATGGATTTATTAGCCCTTTCAGTTTCAAGATTTTGAACAAACTCAGGATTTAAGACAGTGGAAGCGACAGCGCTTTCAGATTTGGTTTCAAACAAAGACAACTCAAACTGTTCATCAAATTCTTGCTCCTCAAGATACTCAAAATTAACGGGACACGATTGATCTTTGAACACGGGAATGATAGAACTTCCTTGGCGAATGATTCTTGGAATAAGGTTAGGATTTTCGTAGACAGGAGGGGGATCAGGATCTGGATTTGCTCTGGTATGTCTTCTGGAAGCCAGTGTGTTTTTATTTCAAGAAATCAAAGGGACATAAACAACTTGTTCAGCCTATCAAATTCTAGACTTATCATCCAAAAGCTTAGAATTCTTAGATGTACTGGGGTGATTTGCAAGTCAAGTGTCACGATTACAAGCTAGACTAGAGATTGACTGAAGCAGCGTTTATCTACTTGCACTAATGCAAAGCAAAAGTGTTTCGAAGTCTACCTGGCATAACTTCAGGCTCCGTCTGTAGCTTATAAAAAAAATGACATCAACAAGAAAACCATTTTCTTCCCCAGTATGGTCGCCACTATGTTAGCCTAGATTTCCCTCAGGCTGAAAAGGCAAGGTTCTAGGTCCACATCAAACCACGCTCAGCCTCGTAGCTAGCCCTACGAGGACAGGAGAGGGGTCTCTCCGAGTCAGTCTCAGCAAAAGATAATCGATGGGGCTTGAGATGACTGAAATACAAACTAATTTTAGGCTAGGTATGAAGTACAAGGATTTGATTTGATTTTTTGGAGGTTTTGTTGGAAAAAAGGGAAAGGCAAATTTGGGTCCGGGGATGAGGCCTAGTTTTTGTAGAGTTCTGAATGGGGCAAGGAAGGCAATCATTTTGATGCTTTAGATTGAATGAATGGATGGATCAGACTGGTGAGGAGCTAAGGAGGGAAAGAGGGTCTCAAGAGTCCTCCTCAAACAGATGAAAACATGTAAAATTAAACAAAATTTCAAGACAGAGCACATCAGTCCAATGAATTCTACCTCAATCACTCATTTGTTTAATTTCAGAAGAAAAGAGAAGGGAAAATGATACACATAAACATTAGTGAACTTACAATTACTTAGAGAAAAGCACCATCAAAACACAAAGCCACATGGATCCCAACAAGTGTTGCAAAACCCTGGTTTTTCCTTAGCCAAAAATGCAGAGATAAAATGTACAATGATGTGCCAAGAAAGCCCAAGTGTCCAACCCTGAAAATGACTGAGAAATTACATGATATAGACAAGCCTAACTCCTTCCCATGCCTCTAGGGGTCGAGCTCATCATTCTAGGAGTTGTTTGAACCAATTCTAAACAAGGAACTAAAATCTAGGCAATTAAACAACTTGCCCCTATATGCTAGGAAACTGATTCATTCATTTAATTTTCACTTTTTAGTGAATGAATCCTCTAGAACAAGTAAAAATGTGCCAATATTACATCATGGTTATCAAATTACATCATGAAAGATCAAGAGTAACATCAAAAAGCAAAACTGGTCAAAACTGGGCGAATTTCTGAGCTGTACAGTGAAAAATAGGCAAAAATCCTCTGTGCGCCGTGCCTGATTCTCTATGTGTTGCACCACTTTGGAACCGAATTTGAGGCCCTTTCCAGAGTCCAAATTGAGCCCAAGATATCTTTTTGGAAAGCCCTACCTATCTACTTTCCAACCCAAGTGGAATTTTTGAATTTGGATGTCATTTTCCCCTCCAAAACTTCAATATTCCGAGACTGCTTCCTGTGTGTCAAAATAAGGGCAGTGAGGTCATTTTTTGAGTGTTTTTGACCTCTTGAGGGCTCAAAACCTACCCAAATTTCTTGTCCATGCACAAGAAACCATAATTTTTCATGTAAAATCCAAAAATTTAAAGTTTTTGAGATTTGGAGCCCTCTAGCAAAAGCAAGCACCTCGTGGCGCGACGCATAGGGAGGCAAAACCTGTTTTTTAGTGCAAAAAATTTCAAAATGCCAAAAATTGCTCCAAATTTCTTGAAATTTGGGCTAGACCTTCTCTATCAAGTGTCATGTTGGGCTAAAGAGGCTTCAGCCAATATCTAAAGACAATCATGCTCGTTTTGCCTCTTTTGCTTCCTTATTGCCTTCTTTAATTTTGCCTTTAGATTCCTTATTTGTGCCTTGCAAAACTTGTTCCGTGCCATGTAGTGGAAAGGCATGTGTCTCAGCAATGCTTTGTCCCTATCGGCCTTGTCCAACAGTCTCTCTAAATGGATGTTCACTCTTTCGAGCCAAGACTCCCGATCATCATTAATCTCTTGCTCCAATGAAGTGAATTCAATCCTCCTCCTTTGGTAGCTTGACAATTCTCCCTGATGTTTTGTAATTCCATAATCACCTGCTGATCTTCAAGCTGCTTATTCCTTTGGTCCAAGTATTTTATATTCCACTTAGCCCTCTCCAAGTTGAGGGACAAGGCTTTGATCTCTATCTGCTGCTCCTCGATGATATCTCTAAGGTTGGTACTTTCCAGGCCCATGTCTGTATTGTCATCCTTAATGAGAATGAAGTTGGTCTCTCGTTCACCTAAAGGCCCCTCATCTTGCATTGGCCTCTTGCCTTTGTCCTGTACCTGTGGTGCTGATGTCGGAAGCGAGGCCCCTTCCACCCCAGGTGGAGATAACACTTGCTTTACTGCTGCAAATAACTGTCTAGCGCCCCTCTGATAAGTAATGAATACTGGCATAGTAGCAGTATGTGTCTCATGACCTTCATGCTGATAAGAAGGTCCACCTGTCACATGTCTAGCCTCTGAAGGTCCCTGTGAAGCTTTGAAAAAGTCATGGGAGATAAAATCATCCCAAGTGATGCCCTGTAATTTAAGCTGATGAACCACCACAATCTTGATGAGAGCAAAATGATAACACTATTAAGTTGCTGCTGAGGGGTCTTGTGCTGCACAAGGGTGGTCATCCTTTCTATATTTCGGTATATGAAATAAGGAATGTTCATCATCCATACCCGGGTGAAATGCATGAGCAACCTGATGTGATAAGCATATAAACGAGAGAATCGTCCCTCACAGCTGAAATACTTCATGATTAATTTCATTAGTGGGGCATATTCATCTTTAACATATCGGAATGGAAACACTTTCTTGAGCTGCCTCAAGAAACTGGGTTTAATATATGGCTCATAATGCTACCGGTCAATATTCTGCCTCTTGTTCCATGGTTCTCCAATGTTTGGTATCCTCGTTGCTAATGAAATGGAATCTGGTGTTAGTGTAAAAGTAACACCCGCTAGAGTGGCTTGGTCACCATGTAAATGCAGTATAAACAAACGAACCAACTCATGATGAAATTGAACATTAGCAACCTTCTCACAAAACTCATAACATGACTGATGCTAAAAACAAGAGATGGCAAGAGGGTAGGCCTGTAATTCAGTAAGGGTGGTTGGTTCTTCTCTGATATGTCTGCCACCTCTATGAGGCCTCCGAGGTGCATGTTCCTCCATGGGTGAGTCACTTTGGGTCTCCATTTCATAATCAGATGAATGACCGGATGACATGACTGCTGTACAAAATTCCTTGGAGAAAACTGATTGTTGATCTATGAAAACTATGTTGGACTGCTTTTTGTGTAAGACTTGACCTCTGCCACCAAGGGGAAAACAATGAAACAAGGGACTGTTAGGAGAGGGGAAAATTAGTCGGAAATTTGGGACTGTTGGGATAGAAGAAATTAGGGAAATATGGGATAGTTTGGGATTTTATGTATGGGATTAGGGTTTAGAGTTTTAAATTTGGAAATTTGGGAAAGGGAATTTGGGATAGGGGTTTAGTGATTTTAGGGGGCAGGGAACAATGAAATCAGGGGAAAATGGAATAAGGGAGAAAAGAGAATGATGGAAAGAGAATAAACTTGGTGGAAAATAGTTGTTGAAACCCTAAGCAACCATTTTTATGTGAGGGCTTTGACATGGTAGGGTTTGATTATATGTTTAGACCATCACCATTCATAAACCACCATAGCCTATCACAAAATTGGATAAATCACAGAGATGAAGGCTCTACCTGTCAAATCCGTGCAATTTAATGGCAATTTGGAACAATTCTTGGTAGTTTTCAGGCCTTTTGCTGTGTGCGCCACACAGCTCACCCAATGCATTGTGCCTTCCCAGTGCACTGTGCCGGTGTTATTTTGCACTGGTTTTTTGCTCCTAGTGCGCCGCACCTCCCCATTGAGTTGCGCCTCCTGCTCAGTGCGCCGCGTCGGCCAATTTTCTTCCAAATTCACCCAAATTTCCCACTTGTTCACCAAATTTGCTCTACCTTGCTTCTCTTTAACAAATGAGCTTATCAAATGAAGGAATTGCTTATAATCAAAGAGCTTTTAAGATTTTAGCTCATGAAACCCACTTTTATAATGTTTGGCAAATAACTTTTATTTCAACCCTTGTTTTTGGATTTTTTTTCACTTTTTTGGCATGTGATGAGCTAAATGAGCTGAACTTTGTTTGTTTTGCAGGTGATGGAGCTTCTGGGCTAAGGAAAGAAACCAGGGTGCAGATGAAGGAATTTACAATGAGAAAAACAAAATTTACATGATTTTTGTACAAATAAGGCTAAATACTCTGTTTTTTTCCTCAAAACCCTGTTTTGAGGAAAAACACATTTTCGAACACTCGTTGATGAAATTTATTGATGTTGAAACATCCTAATGGCCTGCTGGTGATTATTGGACACTCTGACACATTTTTTGACAAAACCCTAATACAACCCTAGACCTAAGTGACCATGAAACCCTAAAGACAACTTATGCATTTTTCAAGATAAAAAGACTATATATGTTTTTTAAATGATGAGCCAGCAGGTAGATAACATGAGGGGAATGAGTGACAAGGCCCTTCCATTAGAAGATCGATGCTCCTAATGGAATGCAGATGATCGAGATGAATGAGACACCTAAAAATGAAATGCAACAAAATAGGTTTTGATCTCTGACAGAGGGCTGAACAAACCGACTCTAATAGGTTCTTCTTGGTTTGATAGGGGTTTCAACCTTCCCTTTCCATTTCCTGGATAGCCATGGTGTGATGGGATTCATTCTTGCTTTAGCTTTGGATTTCCAAAAGTTTTTGGAACTAGGTGAGGTGGTCTCAGGAAAATCCGAAGGGTTGGGGGTGGAGATGATTTTCTCTGAGAAACCCTTGACAGGTGTGTGGAGACAAAAAAATTGCTCAAGGTATAGTGAATAACTTCTGAGGCATCCAAGCTTGGTTTGGCTTTTATGATCTTGGGACCGGTTTAGGTGAGATCATGCTTGCTTGAGTGTGGAGGTGGTTTAACCTTTAGATTCCGTATCTAGTTATGTCTTGGTTTATCCCTTGATATCCCACATTCGTGCTTGGAATATGGCACAAGGGTGATTGGCTGAAAGAAACATTTGGTTCAGCACAATCTATGTTTAGGTGGTACGTGGAAAGTCCCCAATTGATTTTCTTTTGCATATGTCAATATGAGTTATTTTCCTATTGTGGTTTATGAGCACTTGTACTTTTTATTATGTGGATTTTATGGTTAATTTGTCATAGTTTCCATTCTAGTTATATGTTGGTTATATAACTGGTTATATGATGTGGTCTAGCTATGGATCTCTTTCATGATTTGATAGTTTATTGAATGATTGATAAATGCATGGGATAACAAGTGTTGTTGCAACTACTTGAGAGGGACATAGACCTTCTTGGTGATTCTTAGATGAATTTTAGAAGTTTAAAATCAGATATGCATTTATGACCTATAGCTTATATGTTTATCAAATGTTTGACGAAATGTCTACCGTGTACTAGGGCTGTTCTGGTCAATATCTTGTTCAAGGTCTTGGATATTCTCACAATCTAGTTTAAACTCTCTTTAAAAAGATAGTGATCATAAATATAAGGAGTTCTAATCTCTAAAAGTACATATTATTTCTCTTCCTCACATTTGTGGTCATTAAAGGAGAGCAGTAAGTAATTTTTCCATTTACATTTCGGCTTAATTAATTCCTTGTGGAAGTTATGGTTATAGAATAGTCTTAAAATAAACTTCAAATACGTCATTTTGATTTTTTTTTTATAACATATTGTTTAGTAATTTTTATACTATCAAAATTTTGGAGGCCTAATGAGACATATAGAATTTAATCAAGTAAAAATTTCATAATCAAATTTACAAAATTAGGTATATGTCATTTTGTGTGAGTTCATTCCCCGGAAAGAGCCAAAAAACAACAAGTTTTGGAGAATCGTGCTTGGTGTATTCATAAGCACCAAGTAGGGCTAATGAAGAAAGAAGAAGGAAGTAAAATTGGTGAAGACATAAGCAACTAATAGACCTGGTGAAGTTAGAAGTAGCAAGAAAACTCAGTGGGGATTGGTTTCTCCAGTAGGTTGGTTCTTATGAATATTTGTAGTAGTGGGGATTGTTTTTTCTTGTAGGTTGGTTCCCACAAACCTTGTAATGAAGGGAATAAATGTCTCCTATAGGTTGGTTCCTAAAGGTATTTCAATAAAGACAATTTGTGACTTGTATATTGGTGCCTAAATCTTGTAGCATAAGGAGTTGGTGTCTCCTATAGGTTGATGCCTCAATTTTTTTAACAATATGTTCATGCCCACAATGTTTGTATCAATAGGTTAGTGCCTACATAGATATGTTATCAAAAAGTTTTCATTTATATATTGTGTTGCATATGTGAGATTGTTTAGCTATGGTCCATGAATGTTTATATAAGTAAGAAAATTCCTTATATTGATTCATGGCCCCCTATCTAAGTGTAAGTGTGAATCCAACAATTGGTATAAGATCAGGTTCCTTAGGAAGTAGTCCAAAGCACTGGAGGGAACATCTGAAAGTGACCATGGCCACTCATGCATGTTCTTTCACAAGTAGAGTTGCATTATTTTATGGAATGAATTATGCCTTCTAGACAGTAAGGATGAGGACTTGTCTAATGTCTCTTTCTTTTTACATTTGGAAATATGTAGTAGATGGTTATATATCTCCAAAATATCCTCCATCTAATCAAGATGGTAAGAAGGCTTGTGTAAATAATAGAAAAACCATGAATTTCATCTTGTGTGGCCTATCAGAATCAATTTTTTTCAATGTAATGTGTTGCAAATATGAAATTAACTTTTGGGACAAACTTCAAAACAACTATGAATGATATGACAATGTGAATAGGGTGGAGCTTCAAACCCATAGAAGACATTTTGAGTGCTCGAAGATGAAAGGTGAAGAAGATATTGTAACCCACTTCCTTTGTGTGGATGTGATTATCAATATCATCAAAGGATTTGGTGAGTAATTTAAGGAATCAATTATTGTATAGAAAGTGATGGGATCTCTCCCCTTAATATTTGATGTAAAGGTATCATATATTGAAGAAATAAAGGATTCAGAAAATCTAAAGATGGATGAGATACATGGGATTCTCACTGCATATGGAATGAGGACAAGAAAAAGGAAAGTCAACTATGAAGGAAGTAGTTTTTAAAGTTTCAAAGAAGATAGAAGAACTCAACATAAGTTGTTATTCTAGAAATGAATTAGATGTAGAAGAATCATAGTTTGTGAGATAGATAAAAATAGGATTTGGCAAATAAAAAGGTAAGCTACCATTCAAATGATACTGCTAAATGTCCATATGAAAAATGTGAGGACAATGTTAATACAAAAGAGCATGAAAATATAAGCAAGAAATATAGACTCAAAAGAGAAAATTATTACAAGAATAAAGGTTCCTATTCCAAAGAGGATAATATCTACTCAAAATAGAATGATGAATATGCATCTAATATTGACGAAGAAAAACTTATTTTCATAGCAAAGACTACTAATAAAAATATAAAGACAACCAAGAAGAGAAACGATATTCTTAGAACTATTAAATTGATGGGGAAACAAATGTTAAAGCATACCTTACTAGTGCCATAGAATAAATAAATAAACTTGGAGGAAAGATAAAAAATAAGGGGATATTACAAAAATATCAGAAGAAATATGATCACGATCTCAACGAAATAATAGTTTTCATCCTAAAGACACAACTAGAAGAAGAAAAGAGTATAGAATAGGAAGTGAGAAGTCAGTTGAAAGGAAATGAAGAAGGTTGTGGAAATCTAGAAGCATAAGTTATTTCCTTGAGAAAGCAACTAGAGAAAGAAAATGCTTAATTGAATCAAATCTTGAATTTTGGAAATAGTATCGAAATCTTAGATGATATTCTTAGATATTAGAAGTCACCTTTCATCAAAGAAGGTTTTCTTGGATTCAAGGAAAATCATAAGACATTCAAGGGTGAATCAATCACAAATCCATCATAAAAGGAAAATTAAGAAAATATAAAAAACTACTCTAATGTTTTCAAAAGCTCCTTCAACAATAAATAAAGCATTAGGATAGGAGATGGAGACCATCAGAGACCTGATTTTTCTCTCAAGATAAACAAAAAATATTTCATAAGAGATATCTAGGGATAATTTTCAGGATGGAAATTTATCTTAAAGAATAGAAACAATGGTGAATCTCACTAGTCCCTAATATTCAATCTATATATGTTTGCTAGGTTCCTATAATACTAGCATATTCCCTTATTATTATTGTCATTGTAGCCCCTTAGTGTTATGGTTGTGCCCATGTTGTCCCCATACTATTATTATTGTGCCCCATAGAAGCCCACCATTGTTATTTTTGTGCCCTTACATTATTATTGTTAAGTCAGCTTTGATTATATTGTGACCCCTTAGACTCCTATATAGAAAGGAGGTATTGCCATTTGTATCATTCAAGAATTGTTATTTTGTGTAATGTAAAGGAGGCTTACCCCTTGAAGAGGTTACATTTTAAGTCGTTGTTCTATCTCTTTATCCTGTTTTGTGAGTTGGTTGAATAACAATTGGTATCAGAGCTTTCGATTTTAGGGTTTTGCTGCTTCAAACAGGTCATTGTGGAAATTTCGCTATAACTTTTTTTTTCTACGAGGTTTCAGTAGCTTAAATTAAAAAAAAATTAAACCAAAATCGTGATGAATCTCGTGACGAAATTTCCGATCCTATCTCGCTATATTTGTGGAGATATGACCTAAGGAAGTTAGGGTTTTTGCAGGCTCCCGAATTCGATCTCAAACATGTCACCTTGGGAAAACCATCATAAATTTCTCTTTGAGCATCAAATTCAAATTTCGTAAAAAGTGACAGAAAGAGGACAGGTTGTGGTTTCTTGGTTATTGTTTTCATAGCCAAAGGTCAAAATAGTGACACGTGTCACATCGTACAAGTTTGCTCTATGAAACTAATCAATAATTAGGTCATCGCGGGAGATTGGGTATAACTCTTTCTTGGAGAATCCAATCATGATTAGACTTATGGGGCTGGAAATAGGGCTCAGAGGGATATCATACACCAAAATTTCATAACTTGGAGATCCAAAATTACAGAGTTATAGGTGTTTCAAGATCGAGCTCATACAAAGCTCGAAAAAAAATGTGTAGCTTTTTTTTAAAATTGCATAAGTTTTGTTTGAGAAAGTAGTTTGAAGTGATTCAAAGGGAATTGTGAAGCATAATTATCATTCATTGATGACCCAAGGAAAGAGAATGGAAACACCTTGAAAGAAACCAGAAATCTCTACTATGACACATGAAGAAGAGGAAGAATGCAACATGATATATCAAAATTATGAGACCAAGTGCAACAAATTTTTCTCTCATAAAAACTAACTAAAGACAAGATGGATGGTTTAAAGAATGGAATGGAAGCTAAGATGGATGCTATAGAAGAAAAAATTAAAGGAAACATGGAATATTTGAAGATGGATTTGAAAATTTTGCTACAAGTAATGCTTACTAGTGGCGAAAGGGTAGTAAAGGAAACTCACAATGAGAACAAAAGAAATTTTAGTCATGATTTCATAGACTCTAATGTTGGATTGAAGACCCACCGTGTTTCAAAGATCAATATGAGGAAGTTTGATGGCAAGGATCCCATAACATGGATACTACAGATGGAGCAATATTTCGATCTCCATAATGTGGAAAACACACAAAAGGTACGCATTGCAACTTTATATTTGGAACCCAATCAATTTGTATGGTATCGATGGCTTTGCTCTCATAAACAAATTGTCACTTGGGAAATTTTTATGGAAGAAATGATAACACATTACGAGGATACAAAAAGCAACAATTTGTTTAGCCTATTGATAAATCTCAAACAAAAGGGTTCAATGGTGGAGCACATTGAAGACTTCCAAAAAATGAATATAAGGGTAAAAGATATTCCAGAGGAGCATAGGATTTATGTGTTCATAGGGACTTTCAAGGATAGGATCCAACATGAGGGTCGCCTTTGGGAACTTGATTCATTGGAGAAGGCATTCAGGTTGGCAACAAAAATTGAAAGCAAAATTATGGCAACAAGGAAGCCTACCACTCACAACTATAAAGATGGAAGTGTTCTTTCCCCTAGCCTTCCACAACCTACAAGTTTAACACCAAAACAATTGGAAGAAAAAAGCGAAAATGGGTTTTTTTATAGTTGTGATAGTGATGGCGATCCCTAGACGGTTGTGTGGCAAGACTTACGTGGCAGCTGGCCCATCATTGGTCCTTCCCGCGCTAGCACACACCGAGTTTTGGTGAGGGTTTATGGCGCCTTCAATGCGCATCTAGCCTGAGGTTGGTCTCGTTTTGTGTGAGAATGACATCTATGGTGTGGCTCGACCTGGGCTCATTTGCATTGTTGTTTGTTTGAGTTATGCTTCTGTTCCTCTATGGCTCATCTGGTTTGGCTCTAAAAGAAGATGGGTCTCTGTTGCCCGCTATCCTCTTGCTTCTTCTCTAGTTCCAGTCCTCTATCATTTTCTAGTTATATGAATGTTTTCCATTGGACCTGGTGGCTGCTATACACCTAGTTTTCTGTGGAGGTCTTAGGTTTGGTCTGTCATTTTGGGTATGCCTTATTTCGACTATCTGTGAACGATTCTTTTACAACTTGTAGGTGATGTTTTCTAACTGTGTTTTAGTCGCATTTCATAGGCCCTCTGCCTATTACTCTCGTCGATGGCTTGGCTGCTTATTTGACAGGTAAAAACCCTATTCCGATTCCACTGTTTTGCCTTCCTATAGTTTTTATTAACGGCCTTTCTCCTCATGAGTAGGCTATGGTATCATGGCACTTCCACCGTTGGTTGTGCTCAGGTTGGGGTTTCAACTCATGGCTTGGTTGTGGAGTTCGGCCTGCCCTTCAGGTATTCACCATGGGTCAAATTCCTTGTTTTTTCTCTGGTGTTGTTGTGTGCTATATAGCTATGCTTCCTCTCTGACAATCTTCTTATCACTGTGTAAGTATCCCTCTCCTCTTTGCTGTGGTTGCAAGGGGCTGGCTCTCGGGGATGAAACGTCATGGTCTCGTCCTTGAAGATTTAGGTCCGATGTGCTTAAATCAGGTAGGGTCCTTCCTTGACTTCGCTCTATGGTTGCATTTTGGTTTCGGGCTATAGTTGTTTAACCTTGGGGTTTCAGTATTTTGGTCTGTCGATACTTGGTTGTCTCCTGTGCAACGAGCCCATCCTGTCAGTTTTGTTTTCTATTCTGGGAATGTGTTTCGGCCTTCTGCTATTGGTTGTCGTGTCTGTTGTTTCGTTTGTGTACTACCTTGGTCTATCTGGGTTGTGAAAACCCTCCTCGACCTATCTTGTTTGTATGAAGGACTGTTGGTTATTTTTTTGAGGGCTCTATGTCTTGAGGCATGTGTGGAATCTAGAAGTTTTGTCCTGTACTTCTATGGACCTGATGAATATATATATATATATATATATATATATATATATATATATATATATATATATATATATATATATATATATATATATATATATATATATACTGTAAATTTCTAATTTAAATCAAATAGTATGTATTTGGTAATGTACTTGGATGGTTTGGCTCTATCGTATTTGATCCTTTCAGTCTCAGTGCGTAGTTTGAATGTTAATCACACAATTTGTTGTTTAATTGCTATGCACAATAATTTATACTTGTTGCTTCTGAAATAGTGAATACCTGTAAGCTTTCTTTAAATTCATAAAAAAAAAAAATTGTTCAGAGTTATGCTTTCTTTCCTTTTTTTTCATCTAGATGGCAACAACCCCACTTTTGATTCTGGGTTGCCTATTTATGCTTGCTGGTAGCCTCATACTATTGAGGAACCACCCTCAGTTACATTATAGTTATTTTCCAGTTTCATTCAGTTTCATTTCTAACTTATTTTAAACAAATCCTATTCTAACTACTGTTTAGTTTATAAATAAAAACATTGGTTGTAACAACCTTCATTTAAAAATAAAAATAAAACTAACTAAAAGTGAACTTAATCAAAACAGCTTGTCCAGTTATCACCTCCCTAGTCGGATGCTCATGCATCAAGCTCCCGGGGTGAATGAATCTCATGGCTCATGTCCATGAGCTCTTCAATTGAGTACCCAATGCTTTGAATCTAGCCTGCATCAAACCAAGAGCTATCCTCAATTGGACGGTCCTTCCATTTGACTAGGTACTGTAAGTACTCTTTCCGTTGAGTCCGCTTAGCCACCTAATTATCCAAGATTTGTCCAATCTCTAGAGGCTTGGCTGGAGGCATCTGTTTGACCCATGACTCAGTCTCTCCCTGGGTATCCCGTGTGTGTTCTGTCAAACTATCCTCCACATTAGCAGTAATGTAAGGGTACAAGTCTGCCACATTGAAGATGGGCGAGATCCCTATACCCGGGGGTAGTTGCAGTTCATATGCATTTGCAAAGAAATTTCATAGTATCTTGCAAGGTCCTATTTTTTTCAGTTTCAGTTTGTTATATTCACCTTTAGGAAACATTTCTTTGCGTAGATGTGTTAGTACCAAGTCCCCTACATTGAATTGCAGTTCCCGTCATTTTAAATATGCCTTATGTTTATACCTTTGGCTCCTATCCTATAATTTGGATTTCACTTGTTCATGAAGTTCAATGATCACCCTTGTGAAGTCTTCACCATCAACACTCCTTCGTTCCAACCGACCCAAATCCCGTAACTCATGCACACCATGGGGGTACATCCCATATAGGATCTGGAAAGGACTTCTGCCTGTACTCCTGTTGGGTGAATTATTATAAGTGAACTCTACTTGTGCGAGTAAAGGATCCCATTCTCGTGAATTTTCACCAACTAGACTACGTAACATATTCCCCAGACTTCGGCTCACCACCTCAGTCTGCCCATCAGTCTATGGGTGATAAGCTGAGCTGAAGTTTAGTTTGGTATCTAGCTTTTTCCACAAAGTCTGCTAAAAATGAGCTGTGAACTTCACGTCCCAATCTGAAATAATAGAATTCGGCAAGCCATGTAATCTAACAATCTCTGTGAAGAACAAGTGTGCTACAGGTGTGGCATTGCTAGTCTTCCTACAGGGAATGAAATGCGCCATCTTGGTGAAGCGATCCACCACCACCATGATTGAATCGAACCCTTCTGTGTTCTTGGCAAACCTAAGACAAATTCTAAAATGACTGAGTCCCATGGTCTATCCGGAATAGGAAGGGGTGTATATAATCTTGTATTTTGACTGTGTCCCTTCACAAGTTGACACATCTTTCACCTAGCCACAAATATTTGTATGTCTCTATGCATTTTCAGCCAATAATAGAAGTGGATCACTTGATCCAAAGTCTTATCAATGCCAAAATGTCTGGCTAAACCCCCACTATGTTTTTCCTGGATTAAGTTTTCCCTCATCGAACATTCTGGAATACACAACTATCCTCCCTTGAACAACAATCCTTCCTATATGTTATAGTCTAGCCATGAACTATTGTCTCTCAACAACGGATTCTAGCAAGCTTCGTACACTTCCTTAAAGTCTACATCTATTTCATACAGATCCTTAAGATGCTCAAATCCTAACACTTGCACTCTGCTTTCCTATAAAATCAAATTTCTCCTGCATAACACATTTGCCACTTTGTTGGCTTGACCGCTGATGTGTTTCAATAAAAATGTAAAACTCTGGAGGTACTCCACCCATTTCACATGTTTATGGTTCAGCTTGTGCTATTGCATAACATACTGCAATGCAGAATTGTTTGAAAACAAAACAAATTCATTCGCCATCAAGTAATGTCTCCAATGTTTCAGTGCTTGGACCACTGCATAAAATTCCTTGTCATAAGACATATACTTCTGCCTACTCTCATTCAACTTCTCACTGAAATAGGCCACTAGCTTGTCATCTTGGCTGATTACTACTCCAATGGTTGTCCCACCGGCATCGCAACGAACTTGAAAAAGTTCGTTGAAATCTGGCAACCTCAAAATTGGTCTTTCGTTGATCTTCTTTTTCAGCAGCTAAAAACTCTTTTCCGCTGAATCCGTCCAATGAAAAGGTTGATTTTCCTTTTTAATGGTATCCACCATGGGTGCACAAATCCCACTGAAATCTTTTATAAATTTCCGATAAGAACTCACCAACCCATGAAAGCTCTGCACTTCAAACAAACTCCTAGGGGATGGCCAGCTAACTATGGCTGCAACCTTTTCCAGGTCCATCTTTAATTCATTTTCTGAAATCACAAACCCTAAATAAATCAATTCCTTCTTAGAAAAAGTACACTTCTTCAAATTTAATAGCTATTTATTTTGTTGCAACTTTTCCAGGACATACCTGACATGTCAGAAATGTTCTTCCCCCTTCTTACTGAAAATAAGGATATCATCTAGATATACAATCACGAACTTTCCAAGGTATTCCTTCATCATCTTGTTCATCAAGTGCATGAATGTGTTGGGTGCGTTTCTCAGTCGAAATGGTATGACCAGCCATTCATACAGGCCTTCATTGGTCTTGAAAGTTGTCTTCCATTCGGCCCCTTCACAAATCCGAATCTAGTGATGTCTGCTTTTCAAATCAATCTTCGAAAAATATGCCGCCCCACTCAAACAGTCCATCATGTCATCCATCCATGGTAAAGGAAACCTGTACCTAATAGTGATCTTGTTAATTGCTCGAGAATCAGTACACATCTGCCATTCACCTCCTTTCTTGGGAGCTAAAATAGTTGGGATCGCACAAGGACTTAAACTCTCCTGAATCAACCATTTATCCAACAACTCCTATACCTGCTTCATGATCTCTTCATTGTAATTTTGACTCATCCGGTAAGCAGCTTTGTTTCGTAAACTAGCCCCTGGAATGAAATCAATATGGTGATTGATACTCCATTTTGGTGGCAATTTATCTTGTAGATCCTCCACCACAATGTCACTAAACTCCTGCAGCATATCCTGTATCTCCACAGGTAAGTCAATAATCTCAGTATGGATTAACACCGCTTTTGGCCTTCACACAATTGCATATTTTACCTCATCATCTCCAATCTACTGTAGTAACTATTTTCCTCCTAACAGTAATGCTTTTGTTCCACCGTTTTCTACCGTATCCTCCTCTTTCATGGGTACTAACTTATGCTTTATCCCATCCTTAG
Organism: Pinus tabuliformis; assembly: GCA_031772625.1. Taxonomy (NCBI): domain Eukaryota; kingdom Viridiplantae; phylum Streptophyta; class Pinopsida; order Pinales; family Pinaceae; genus Pinus; species Pinus tabuliformis. The sequence continues at coordinate 1,434,522,008 of CM062819.1, read as the reverse complement.
CAAACTTGTAACAGTTTGTCTTCCCATCATGGAAAAATTTCCTGTCATACTGCCATGGTCTACCCAATAGTATATGGCACACATCCATCGACATGATATCACAAGTTACTTTATCCTTATACCTACCAATGTGAAACTCCACTTCACACTACTCATTAACCAGCAGTTGGTGTCCTTTTTGTAACCAAGACACCCTGTATGGTGTTGGGTGCTTCAATATTTTTAAACCCAGTTTTTCTACCATTTCAGTGGCTACCAGGTTGTCAGTGCTCCTGCTGTCAATAATCAATTTGCACCATTTCCCATGTGATTTACACATAGTTCGGAATAGTGTTTTTCGCTGTGTTTGGTCAGTTAACTCTTTAGCCAGTTTCAACAATACCTTGTTTAACACTAAGGCTTCTCCCGTTTCAAGCATGTTCTCCACTTCTTGTGGTAGTGCCTCTGCTTCTTCTAGTTGAGGAACATATGCTCCTCTTTCCCCTGCTTGATCACTTTCAGGACATTCAAAAGACCTGTGTCCCCACTTGTGACACTTGTAACACTAATAGGCATTTCCTCTGCCTCTACCATTACCTCTTCTTCGTTGGTAAGGCCTTCCTCCTCTAGTGTTACCTTCTTTTTCAGTTGGTCCTGCAGCTTTTGAACTGCTGCCCTCTTCATTGTTGTTGATAGTTCTGCTTCTGCCAAAAGGCTGTCCTCTTCATTTGCTAGATCCACGTCCTCTTCTAGAATTCTGCTTTCTAGCGATCTTTTCTTCTACCTTCAAAGCACTTTGATAGGCTTCCTCTATGGACTTGGGGGAAAGAATACTAATCTCATCTAGTATCTCCATTCGTAATCGATTCACAAACCTTGCTGTCTTTTCCAGGGTATCTTCGACATAACCTGCTTGCAGGTTCACTCTGTAGAATTCTTCCGTATACTCCTTCACAGTCATTACTCTTTGCTTCAGGTTCTGCACATGCCTATACAGAGCAATCTGATAATATTTGGGTAGAAACTTACTCTTCATCTTGGAAATAATCCTGTTCCACCTTTTGATCAACGGTTTATTTTGACCTTCTCCTTTTTGCCTACACATTGTCCCACCACAGTGCTGCATGTCCCTTCAGTTTGGTGGCTACAAACCTGACCTTCTTATCTTCATTGATTTCTTCACACTTGAAATATTTATCCAACTCACTAATCCAGTCCAACAATACCTTCGTAGATAAACTACCATTATAATTCAAAAGCTCTGGCTTCTGCTTGCTACTTGCCAACAAAACTGATCTCAATAATTTTATCTCTGGTCCCTCTTCATCTGACCCATCCATCATGGTTGCAACTTCTTCTTCACTGGCATCACCACCTTCTAGATCCCTACGCCTCCCTACTGCCACTACTACCAATCGAGCACTTAGGATCTTGATTTCTTCTCGCATCCCTTCATTGGCTACTCTCTTGATAGCTCTACCTCGACCTCTTCTTCCTACTTCCATTTTTTTTTCTTTTGAGAAACGAACTTGCTTTGATACCAAAACTTGATGGCGATCCTAAGACGGTTGCGTGGCAAGACTTACGTGGAAGCTGGCCCATCCTTGGTCATTCTCACTTGCACACATCGAGGTTTGGTGAGGGTTTATGGCGCCTTCAATGTGCATCTGGCCCGAGGTTGGTCTCATTTTGTGTGAGCACGACATCTATGGTATGGCTCAACCTGGGCTCATTTGCATTATTGTTCATTTGAGTATGCTTCCATTTCTCTGTGGCTCGTATGATTTGGCTCTGGAAAAAGATGGGTCTCTGTTGCTCGCTATCCTCTTGGTTATTCTTTGGTTTCGGTCCTTTATCGTTTACTAGTTATATGAATGTTTTTCGTTGGACCTGGTGGCTGCTGTACGCCTGGTTTTCCATGGAGGTCTCAGGTTTGGTTTGTCATTCTAGGTATGCCTTATTTTGACTGTCTATGAACGATTCTTTTACAACTTGTAGGTGATGTTTTCTAACTTGGTTTTGGTCGCATTTCACAGGCCCTCCATCTATTACTCTCGTCGATGGCTTGGTTGCTTATTTGGTAGGTAAAATGCTTGTTCTGATTCCACTGTTTTTCCTTCTTGTAGTTTTTATTAATGGCCTTTCTCCTGGTGAGTAGGCTGTGGTGTCATGGCACTTCGGCTATTGGTTGCACTCAGGTTGGGGTTTCAACTCGTGGCTTGGTTGTGGAGTTCGGCCTCCCCTTTAGGTATTTGCCGTGGGTCAAGTTCCTTATTTTTTCTCTGGTTTTGTTGTGTGCTATATAGCTATGCTTCCTCTCTGACAATCTTCTTGTCACTGTGCAGGCATCCCTCTCCTCTTTGTTGTGGCTACAAGGGATTGGCTCTCGGGGATGAAACGTCGTGGTCTTGTCCTTGAAGATTTGGGTCCAATGTGCTTAAATCGAGTAGGGTCCTTCCTTGACTATGCTCTGTGGTTGCATTTTGGTTTCGGGCTATAGTTGTTTAACACTTGGGGTTTCAGTGTTGGTTTGTTGATACTTGGTTGCCTCCTATGGAACGAGCCCATCCCGTCGATTTTGTTTTCTATTCTGGGAATGTGTTTCGGCCTTCTGTTGTTGCTTGTCGTGTTTTTTGTTTCGTTTGTGTACTACTTTGGTCTATCTGGGTTGTGGAAACCCTCCTCGGCCTGTCTCGTTTGTATGAAGGACTGTTGGTAATTTTTTTGAGGGCTCTGTGTCTTGAGGCCTCTGTGGAATCTAGAAGTTCTGTCCTCTACTTCCATGGACCTGATGAATATATCTATATCTATATATATATATATATATATATATAAACTGACTGTAAATTTCTAATTTAAATCAAATAGTATGTATTTGGTAATGTACCTGGATGGTTTGGCTCTATCGTATTTGATCCTTTCAGTCTTGGTGCGCAGTTTGAATGTTAATCACACAATTTGTTGTTTAATTGCTATGCACAGTAATTTATACTTGTTGCTTTTGAAATAGTGAATAGATATAAGCTTTCTTTAAATTCATAAAAAAAAAAAATTGTTCAGAGTTATGCTTTCTTTCCTTTTTTTCCATCTAGATGGCAAGAACCCCACTTTTGATTCTGGGTTGCCTATTTATGCTTGCTTGTAGCCTCATACTATTGAGGAACCACCCTTAGTTACATTATAGTTATTTTCAAGTTTCATTCAGTTTCATTTCTAACTTATTTTAAACAGATCCTATTCTAACTATTGTTCAGTTTATAAATAAAAACATTGGCTGTAGCAACTTTCATTTAAAAATAAAAATAAAACTAACTAAAAGTGAACTTAATCAAAACAGCTTGGCTCCTGCATCAGATATAAAATACACTAAAGGTCATAAGTGTGTTGAGAAGAAATTATTTTACATAGATTATGAAGAGGAGGAATAAAAGGAACAAGAGACATCAAAAGAAGAGGATAAACACGAGGAAGAAACCCTAGAGAAAGAAGAAATGAACCCAACCATATCTTGTAATGCATTGGCCAAAATTACCACTCCTCAAACTATCAAGATAGAAGGACACATCAAGAATAAAAGGGTAATAATGTTGATTGATTCAGGTAGTACCCATAATCTTATTCATTGTAAGATAGCCAAGGAATTCAAATGCTTCCTATATCAAGCACCATAGTGTCAAGTGATGGTTGCAAATGGAGGAACCATAAATTTCTTTGGAAAGTGCCATAATAACAAGCTATCCATGGGAGAATATGTGTTGAATATTCCAATGCTTTCCATTCCAATGGGTGGTGTTGATGTTGTACTAGGAGTCCAATGGATAGAATCTTTGGGTACGATAGCTTTTAATTTTCAAGAACTTTTCTTGAAAAAAGATCGAAAGTAAAGGAAATTGAATTAAGGGGTATCATAGGAAAATTGGGAAATATAGTCAGCTCTAACAGCATGAAAAAACTTCTAAAGAAAGAACAATGAGGTATAATTGTGCAATTATGTTTGCTAGAGGCTCCCACATCGAAATCATCTATTTCTTCAAATCTCCAAAAAGTCTTCGACAATCATTACAAGGTATTTGAGACTCCCAAGGGCCTCCCACCTATTCGTGACCATGGTCATGCTATTCATTTGATTCCAGGAAGTGTTCCTCCAAACACCAGGCCTTACAAATATCCCTATGCCCAAAGAGTGAAATTGAATGTATGGTTGTAGAAAATGCTAGAGGCTGGTATAATTCAACCTAGTCAAAGTTATTTCTCTACTCTAGTAGTATTGGTGCACAAGAAGGATGGATCATGGCACATGTGTCTAGATTATAAGGAGCTCAACAAGCTCGCTATTAATGATAAATTTCCCATTCTTGTCATTGATGAATTATTGGATGAATTGCTTGGAGCAGTTTACTTCACCAAGTTGGACCTTCATTCAGGATATCATCAAAGCAGAATGAAGAATGAAGACATTCTGAAAACAACATTTAGAATGCATGAGAGTCATTATGAATTTTGGTCATGCCTTTTGGCCTTACAAATGCACCTTTTACATTTCAAGGTTTCATGAATTTCATTTTCAAACCCTTAGAAAATTTGTGTTAGTAATTTTTGATGATATACTAATCTACAACAAGTCTTGGAAGGATCATGTTCAACATGTTGACAGAGTGCTCAAATTATTGGAAGAGAAACAATTATATGAAGAAACCTCCAAATGTTTCTTTGGAGTACAAGAGGTGGAATATTTGGGTCATATTGTATCTCATGAAGGTGTTAAGGTAGACCCTAGCAAAATTAAAGACATTAAGGAGTGAAAAATCCCCAGATACATAAACCATTTGTCAGGATTTCTTGGGTTGACAGGGTATTATCACAAGTTTGTTAAGAATTATTGGAGAATAGCAACACCTCTAACAAAATTACTGAAGAAAGATGCATTTTCTTGGACTCCGAAAGCAACAAAGGCCTTTGAAAATATTAAAGAGGTAATGTGTCAAGCACTGGTACTAGCTATGCCAAAATTCACAAAACCTTTATTATGGAATGTGATGCCTCAGGAAATGGAATTGGTGTTGTCTTAATGCAAGAAGAAAGACACATTTCTTTCGAAAGTCGTCCAATCAAAGGAAAGTATTTATGCAAAGATATTTATGAGAAGGAAATGTTGGCAATACTACTTGCACTTAAGAAATGGCGACCTTACCTAATGGGAAGACACTTCAAGGTAAAAACAAATCATGATCGTCTTAAATACTTTCTAGAAAAAATATTATCTTTAGAAAAGCAGCAAAAATGGGTCACAAGTATGTTGGATAATGACATTAAAATCATCTACAAAAAGGGGAAGAAAAATGTTGTTGCATATGCACTCTCAAGAAAGGATGAGGATGTGGAAGTATTGCTTTATGAAAATTTTATTATCCAACCAGATTGGATAAACGAAGCAATGGATGAATGGAATAATGACGAAGAAGTGTGGGCACTCATTCAAAATTTGTAGCAAGGTCGTAGTACATCTGATACATTTAGCTAGAAAAATGATTCGTTATGGTACAAATATCGCTTATATCTCTGTAAGAATTCCCAACTCAAATAAACGATTCTTATGGAATTGCACACCTCTCCCTTAGGAGGGCATTCAGGACTTTTAAGAACTTACCACAGGGTTAAGAAGGATTTTTTTTGGGATGCCCTTAAATCTAATATTCAAAAGTTTGTGGGGGAATGTTTGGCTTTCTAACAAAATAAAGTTGAGCCAATTGAGACCCCAAGTCTATTACAACCTTTATCCATTCCAAGTCAACGTTGGGAGGAGGTTTCAATGGATTTTATCATAGGTTTACCCAAGTCCGAAGGAAAGAGTGTCATCATGGTGGTAATTGATAGACTTACCACATATGCACACTTTTGTGGATTATCTCATCCATTTAAATCCTGTACAATTTTTACTACATTTATGGAAACAATTCAAAAGCTACATGGAAACCCAAAGATTATTGTAAGTGACAGAGATCCTATTTTCAATGGAAATTTTTGGACATAATTATTTTCTTGTCTGGGTACTCAGTTAGGTCATAACTCATCTTATCATCCTCAATCTGATGGACAAATTGAGATAGTGAACAAATGTTTGGAAGGATATATTTGTTTCTTTGTATCTGATAAACAGACATAATGGATGAAATGGTTACCTCTGGCTGAGTGGTGGTATAACACTTCCTTGCATACTGCAGCAAAAATGACCCCATTTATTGAACTTTATGGATACCATCCACTGTCCATCACATCATATTTAAGATAAAATTCTAAGGTTCAAACAGTGGAAGATCACATCAAGCAAAAACAAAAAGTTCTCCAACTCTTAAAGGATAACCTCACTTTGGCACAGAATAGAATGAAACAACGGGCATATCAACATCATAGCGAAAGAAGTTTTGAGGTAGGTGCCTGGGTATTTCTACGACTACAACCATACAAACAAATGTCCCTCAAGCAAGCTAAGAAGGATGATAAATTATCACCAACATATTATGGTCTGTACAAGGTGTTGCAAAAGATTGGTACTATGGCATACAAATTGGAACTTCCTGCATCTTCCTGAGTGCACCCAGTTTTCCATGTTTCATGCTTAAAGAAGGTTATAGGTGACAAGTTCCCAGTTCAAACAATATTTTGAGAACTTGACAAGCAAGGAAAAATCATATTGGAACCTGAAGTAGTCACAAAAACAAGAACTCGACAGCTACGAAATCGATCAATTTCAGAGTATATCATCAAGTGGAAGAACTTACCCATTGAAGATCCACATGGGAGGATAAGAATTTTATATAGAGGCATCCATAACTACTCAAGCGTTGAGGAAAACACTCTTTTTAGGGAGAGGGGCATGTTAGGTCCCTATAATACTAGTGTATTCCCTTATTGTTATTGTCATTGTAGCCCCTTATTTTTATTGTTGTGCCCATGTTGTCCCCATACTGTTATTATTGTGCCCCATAAAAGCCCAATATTGTTATTGTTGTGCCCGTACATTATTATTGTTATGTCGGCTCTGATTATATTGTGACCCCTTAGACTCCTACATATAGAAAGGAGGTCTTGTCATTTGCATCATTCAAGAATTGTTCATTTGTGTAATGTAAAGGAGGATGCCCCCTCGAAGAGGCTACGTTTTAAGTCGTTGATTTATCTCTTTCTTCTATTTTGTGAGCTGGTTGCATAACAATGTTTGGTGATATTTTTCTATTAATATTCAAATTTGTAATGTTTTTTAAGGTCTCTAAAAAATTTGGTAATTTTTAAAGTAAATTAATATTACCATATAATATTTGGGTGTTTTTATAAAAAATGGAAATTGGTGAATTTATTTTAATAAAAAACATGGAAAATTATACTATCTATGAAATTCAACTCCTAAAATTTTCCGTGAAGCTTCTCCACCAACAAGGCCTTTCATATATTGATATCAAAATATCTTCTTTTCCTATTGCTTTGCTTGTAATATTTTTTGTCATAAAAAACTAAATTGTAGAGCTTATGTAAGATATGACTATATAATAAATATAAAAAGAGGATCTTATAAGACCTCAAAGAATGGTTTTGTGAGCAACAAAACAAGAAGCCTTGGCTTAGGTGGTGTTAGAAGATACAACTCATTTTCTCCCCTATTGGATAATTTTTAATGTTACAAGTGTAATAACTATGAAAAAATCTTGTGATTGTAGAAGAAACACAATAAAGCTTCCTATGAAAGGAAAGGAATAAGATTTTATCAAGCATAAAGAACAATGCACAAAGGTATGGAAACGAAGGAAGAAAAATAGGAGAAAAGTGACTTGCTATATATGCTCAAAGAAAAGGAATCAAATGGTTTATTGATAGTGGATCCTCAAAACACATGATAGGAGATAATAGTAAATTTATTACTCTAAAAGAAGAAAGAGGAAATGTTACCTTTGGATACAATGCATTACCAAGGATAGCTAAATAGGGCATGTAACATCCCTTGTATACACCCTTCTGTTTTTGTTGTAATGATTGTAATTTAAATAAAATTAATGTTTTTTGGAAATCAAGAGTGGGATGATGGATCCATGATTTGAGGGAAGGGTCATGGGTGGTGCTTGGTTGACAGAATTGAATGCACCACCACCTACAACTAGAAGAACAATGGGGCAAAGAAAAAAACCCTTGCTTTCCATGTTCCCATAATGTGGGTGAATGGAAGTGAATAGTCGGGTCGAAGGAAAGGAGTCTAAATAAAAAAGGTAGAATGGAAATAAAAATGGAAATTCAGACAGTAAGGGGAACAAAAAAATGAGACACAACATGAGAGAACGCTTGAGAGAGAGAAAGAGTTTGGCAACACAAAAGCATGAATGTTGAGTGTTGGAAAAAGCCTAATAAGGCTGATGGGATGCGATTCTTTGTGTTCATGTATTAAAGCCATGGAAAATGGTGTGTCCATGCATTAATAGATTAAAAGAAATCTTAGATCAGATTATTAGGTGATGGCTACTTTCCATATGGATGATAAACCACTAGGCATGGTACATAGCAATTAACGCCGGGGTGGTTGCTAAAGAGGGTTGATAAACCATTAAGTTCTTCCAAGAGGATTGATAAACCACTTAGTGCTTTTCAAGAGGGTTGATAAAACACTAGGTTCTTTCCAAGAGGGCTGATAAACCACTTCTTTCCATGTAAGCTGATAAACCAAGTAGACTATGAGCTATGAGTTCGTACAATGATTTCTTTGAGGATACAACTGATAAACCACTAAAAAGTGGTCCCATACTCCTAGAGCTGAGAGTTTATCCACCTAAGTCTGATTGAAATCCCTCGAATTGGGGATCTAGCTCGGGGGTTGACAAATACAAGAAATAATATGGTGTAGCTAGTCCATTGTCGGGTGGAGGGTTGAAGTCCCACCTTCAATTTCCAACCATCTCTAGTCATTCAAATAAGTTTCATGGCTTGTGTTTAATGGAATTAGATTGATTAAATATATTGGTATGTTAATTAATAATTAATGGATATGTGTTATCTTGAATGGTTAATGGAAATTGTTGTTGAGAAGTGTAGCAAGAAATGCTCAATTTGGCTTAGCCTTGGTCAAATTGAGAAAAATCAAAATTTCTAATAGAAGAAAACTTGGAGGTAGTTAACAAAGGTGACATGGCTCTTGTTACTCAGTTAGCTTAGTATATTCAAGTTAGAGGGCTTGGAGTTTAGTTATGTATGTGTGATTGCAAATTTATAGCAATCCATTTTAGTTATTTCCATTTGTACTTAGTTGCACTAGTTCTAACATTTAATAGAACTAGTTAGATTTTAGTTGTGTAGTGGGACAACATTCTAACTCAGAGATCATCTAATTAACTGATCAATCAAACAAAAATAGCTCATCCATGTGAGGAATTCGAATTTCTCAGTTGTGGTGGAGATTCCAAGGTAGTGTAACATCAATTGTAAACTAGTGTTGAGTGTACAAGTGTTGCATGCAATCAGTGATCAATCCTTTGGAATTGCACAATTACTTTGGAGGAAATTCCTAAATAAGAGGGGCTAATTTGGCTAAGTGTTGGAAATAGGGGAACTAGTGAGAAAATATTTGGCTAAGTGTTGGATAGAGCTTGTTCATTGAGTAGGAGAATAATTATTCTTTTGCAGGTTGAGCTTAGAGATGGAGTTAGCAATTGTAATAGTTTCTCAATTCATTGATTAATGAAAAAAATCTTGAGGGGTTTTTCCTAATTGGGTTCCCCTAGAAATCATTGTGTATTTGTGTTGTTCTAAATTGTGAATTTCATTTCGCAGATCAGTAGAGTAGAATTGTGTCTCATGATTTTAGATTAAATTTCTTGAGAAGTTGTAGTTCTATCAAATTTCTAAATGGTATCAAAGCGAGATTACAAGAATTTTGAAGTTGTTCCTTAGGAGGTTCGAATTTGCAGCTTCAGTGTAGAACAATTTTCTCAGAGTTGGGAGAATGGCCTTCAATGGAATGAGATTAGAGTATGCCTTGGAAGGAACCTTGAATTTGATTTTCTTGAAGGATCGTATGGAAGCAGTGCTTGATGACAATGGATTGCTCGATTTTGTCAAGGGAGACATTCCAAAACAAAGATCAATTGATGCTTAGAACCTAGCCCAATGGAAGAAAGATGTTGCCAATGTGAGGAGAATAATCCTGGATGGAGTGAGAGACCACATTGTCTCAAATATCCATGGAACAGAGACACCATTTTCCATGCGGAAGGCACTAACTGAGCTATTTGAAAATAGTAGCGACCATAGAAAATTAGCCCTAATAGACAAACTTCAAAACATCAAGATGCAAAAAAATGATATTATTTTGTAGTATCTCACCAGATTTACACAAGTTCAGGATGAGCTTGGAGGGGTTGGTGCGAATAATTCAGAAGATGACTCGGTGAGCCTAGCTCTTCTAGGATTTCCAAAATCCTGGCACAACTATGAGGACTATGTGAATGGAAGGGAAAACATATCAAATTGGGAAGGCTTATGGTTCGATTTGGCACAAGAAGAAATCAAGTGAAATACTAGAGATGGAGGTTCATCCAAGGGAGATAATGAAGAGATTTTTGCATTGGTTGGGAAGGGAAAGAAGGGAAAAAGAATAAATCTCAAACCAAACCATATTCCAGCCAAAGGGGAAAAAAGAAAAACTTTTCCAAAATAAAATGATTCAATTGTCATGAATTTAGGAACTATGCTACAAAGTGTCCACACAAAATGTCTAGCAAGAAGAACTTAGGAGGAGTAGCAAGTGAAGCATTGGCTTCACACTTCATGTTAGACTTCACCTTGATCGCGTGCATGTCTAACACTCTAATGGGGAGTGTGTGGTACTTGGAATCAGGTGCCTCGTTCCACATGACAGGGTGTAGAGAGTTTCTCAATGACCTAGAGAAGAAAGATCTCTAGATGCATATTGAGATTAGGGACTTCGAAAGGTATAGTGCTACTGGGATTGGTACAATAACCTTTAAGACAGATTTAAGCTCCCCTCCTCACCTCAAATATGTCATGTTTGTACCAGGCCTAAAGAAGAGCCTCACCTTTCTTGTCGTTTTGGAAGATCATGGCTATGATGTTATTTTTCAATACAGGGAAATCCTTTCTGAGACACATAGTTATTGGGAAGGTGATGCAGATCATAGTTTGTGTCAAGAACATGTACAAACTTGATG